>CM038670.1:562114822-562663367 GCA_021605145.1 Aegilops bicornis | reverse complement strand
AACCGAGGACCACACCGCTGGGAGGACAACTCAAGCACCAATGCCAACCTCGAGAGGAGTAGGCGATCTCATTGCGTAATGCAAAAGTGCCCGTCTGGTTGAAGTAAGAAATAGCATTAGATACTGGTCAAACAGTAGACCTGAGCATATGAAGGACAAGTGGAAAGTGGATGCTTTGAGCAGAAGAGATTCTCTTATGATGGCAGTCACTGCAGTTACTCCTGCTTGGGCCCCTTAACTAGTAATTTCGGATTTAGGCTGTGTGTTGTATTGATTTTTTTCTTTTTTTACATGGTTGGCTCTAGGGAGAGGAATCACGCCATGGCTATTTCTCGCCGTTGCAAGGCAGAGTTCTGTGTCGCCTTCAGCGAACCAATGAACAGGCCGGCCAATTAACGAAGACATAGACTATCTATCATTACTTGAGCGGGTTGTTTTTGGAAGGTTGCTGGGAGATCCTAGACTTGTTTTGGGAAACTTCCAGGCCAGTTTTTTATGTTTTTCGCTCAGCCGGTTTTGATATTTTAGTGGGTTTTTCTTTCTGCGTTTATTTTAGTGATCTTTTGTGGGTTTTTACTTTTCATTTCTTTTATTTTCTCTTTTGTTTTTTATTAGTTTACAATGGTTTTATTTTCAGTTTTGTTTTTCTGTGTTTCCTTACCCTTTTTTATCCCCCCCTTTTTTAAACACATATTTACCTTTTTTCCATACTCATTTAAAATCTTTGTCTACATCAAAAACATTTTTTATACATGTTTAAAAAAATTTCAAATATACTTTTTGATGTCTACTTTTTCCTACACATTGTACATATTTTGTATACATATGAAATATTTTTAAGTATGTTTCAAATATATGATTAACACTTCTTAAATATATGTATTGATGTCTAATTTTTTCATACATATTGTGCATTTTTGGTATACATCCATAATATTCTTAAATACATGATTAAGATTATTCCAGACACATGTTTTTGCAAATTTGTATGAATATGTGTAAAATATTTTCATATACAAGTAGAAATATGTTTTGAATGATATGGAACATTTATTTTACTTCACGTAGTCTTTTTTTAAGTGTCACAAACATAATTTGGTAAACATGTGAACATTTTTTAAATGTAATGCACATTTTTAATGGTGTGCAATATTTTTTTAATTACACAAACATTCTTTGACATTGTATACAGATTTTTAAATAATTACTCATACAGTTTTTGAAAGACACGAACATTTTTTAAAATACCACGAACAATGAATATTTTTGAAAATATCAACAAAAGAAAAGAAAAATCGAATGGAAAACCGAGGAGAAAAACGAATCTGTACAAGAACCTACTTGAGAGGCCCATTAGTAGCGTCGGGAGGGCACGCTTGCGTTGAGACCAGGTTAGTGTCGCAGGAAGCTAGGTATAGCACTCTCCAAATAGGCTTTCGCCCCCTTACAAATAAAGCAACCACCAAGCTCATACACCAAGTACGGAATCACGAAAATTAAAAAGTCGGGGCAACAACACAAGCACGCCCAAAGAAAGCACAAATGAAAGGGAGAGAAAAAAACCACCAAGTGGCCACACCATCAGTGACTCCTCAGCGAAGAGTCGCCGAGCCGTGACATGAAGTGCATCCAACATCTGCCCCAAACGGTCACGGTCCCACTGCCTAGCAAGCGGATGGCAATGCTGCAAGAAGGCAAGGAATTTGAATGAGTGAGAGGCCTGTACGAAGACCCGCTCGATCACCATCTTATTCCGCGTCGTCCAAATCGTCCCACCTAATCCCCCCCCCCCCCCCGGGCTGGACTGAGATTAGTATTGTGGCTTCTCTTCGGATTTTAAATTTGTATTTTTTAGATGGAGTGCCCGACCTTGTTGAATGTAGTTATGTTGGGACAATTCGAAGATTCACTTGTATTTTTCTTTTCAGTGTGTATTTCACACTCACATGTATATTTATTTCTTTTTCTTTTCTTGAATCTTTTTTTCTCTTATCATTTTATTGCATATGTTGTCCTCTTGCATGCCACCTTACACACTGAAAGGTCTATGCTGAAGGAAATATGCCCTAGAGGCAATAATAAAGTTATTATTTATATTTCCTTATATCATGATAAATGTTTATTATCCATGCTAGAATTGTATTAACCGGAAACTTAGTACATGTGTGGATACATAGATAAACACAATGTCCCTAGTATGCCTCTACATTGACTAGCTCGTTAATCAAAGATGGTTAAGTTTCCTAGCCATAGACATGTGTTGTCATTTAATGAAGGGATCACATCATTACAGAATGATGTGATGGACAAGACCCATCCGTTATCTTAGCATAATGATCGTTTAGTTTTTCTGCTATTGCTTTCTTCATGACTTATACATGTTCCTCGAACTATGAGATTATGCAACTCCCGAATACCGGAGGAACACCTTGTGTGTTATCAAAAGTCACAACGTTAGTGGGTCATTATAAAGATGCTCTACAGGTGTCTCCGATGGTGTTTGTTGAATTGGCATATATCGAGATTAGGATTTGTCACTCCGTGTATCGGAGAGGTATCCCTGGGCCCTCTCGGTAATGCACATCACTATGAGCCTTGCGAGCAATGTAACTAATGAGTTAGTCACGGGATGATGCATTATGGAACGAGTAAAGAGACTTGTCGGTAACGAGATTGAAATAGGTATGAGGATACCGACGATCGAATCTCGGGCAAGTAACATACCGATGACAAAGAGAACAACGTACGTTGTTATGCGGTTTGACCGATAAAGATCTTCGTCGAATATGTGGGAGCCAATATGAGCATCTATCTTCTGCTATTGGTTATTGACCGGAGAGGTGTCTCGGTCATGTCTACATAGTTCTCAAACCCGTAGGGTCCGCACGCTTAACATTCGATGACGATTTGTATTGTGAGTTATGTGATTTGATGTACCGAAGTTTGTTCGGAGTCCCGGATGAGATCACGGACATGACGAGGAGTCTCAAAATGGTCGAGACATAAAGATTGATATATAGGACCATGTTATTCGGACACCAGAAGTGTTCCGAGTAGTTTCGGGTAAAAACGGAGTGTCGGAGGGGTTACTGGAACCCCCGGGGGAAGTAATGGGCCACCATGGGCCTTATCGGACAGAGAGGAGGGTCGCCAGGGCAGCCCCCCCCCTTAGCAGTCCTAATAGGACAAGGGAAGGGGGGGGGGGCTTTCCTACTCCATGTCCCTCTCCTTCCTTCCCCCTCTCTTCCTTGTGAAGGAATCCTACTAGGACTAGTAATCCTAGTAGGACTCCCTCTCCTTGGGCGCGCCCCTAGGGCTGGCCGGCCTACCACTCCCTCCTTTATATACGGGGGCAGGGGCACCCTAGAACACACAAGTTGATCTTTTAGCCGTGTGCGGTGCCCCCCTCGACAGTTACACACCTAGGTCATATCGTCGTAGTGCTTAGGCGAAGCCCTGCGTCGGTAACTTCATCATCACAGTCGCCATGCTGTCGTCCTGACGGAACTCCCCCTCGGCCTCAACTAGATCAAGAGTTTGAGGGACGTCATCGAGCTGAAACGTGTGCTGATCGCGGAGGTGCCGTGCGTTCGGTACTTGGATCGGTTGGATCACGAAGACGTTCGACTACATCAACCGCGTTATTAAACGCTTCCGCTTTTGTTCCATGAGGGTACGTGGACACACTCTCCCCGCTCATTGCTATGCATCTCCTGGATGGATCTTGCGTGATCGTAGTTAAAATTTTTGAAATACTGTTTTCCCCAACAGTGGCATCCGACCCAGGTCTATGCGTAGATGTTATATGCACGAGTAGAACACAATGAGTTGGGGGCGATAATAGTCATATTGCTTACCAGCAACGTCTTACTTTGATTCGGCGGTATTGTTGGATGAAGCGGCCCGGACCGACATTACATGACCGCGTTCATGAGGCTGGTTCTACCGACGTGCATCGCACACAGGTGGCTAGCGGGTGTCTGTTTCTCTAGATTTAGTTGAATCGAGTTTGACTACGCCAGCGTCCTTGTTGAAGGTTAAAACAGCACACTTGACGAAAAATCATTGTGGTTTTGATGCATAGGTAAGAACGGTTCTTGCTAG
Source organism: Aegilops bicornis (assembly GCA_021605145.1). Taxonomy (NCBI): domain Eukaryota; kingdom Viridiplantae; phylum Streptophyta; class Magnoliopsida; order Poales; family Poaceae; genus Aegilops; species Aegilops bicornis. The sequence goes on along the minus strand of CM038670.1, from coordinate 562,659,263 downwards.
AAGCCCGTAGCAGCCACGTAAAACTTGCAACAACAAAGTAGAGGATGTCTAACTTGTTTTTGCAGGGCTTGTTGTGATGTGATATGGTCAAGACGTGATGATATATAAATTGTTGTATGATATGATCATGTTTTGTAACATGATTATCGGTAGCGGGATCCATATGGTTGTCGCTTTATTGTATGAAATGCAATCGCCATGCAATTGCTTTACTTTATCACTAAGCGGTAGCGATAGTCGTAGAAGCAATAGTTGGCGAGACGACAACGATGCTACGATGGAGATCAAGGTGTTAAGCCGGTGACGATGGTGATCATGACGGTGCTTTGGAGATGGAGATCAAAGGCACAAGATGATGATGGTCATATCATATCACTTATATTGATTGCATGTGATGTTTATCTTTTATGCATCTTATTTTGCTTAGTACGGCGGTAGAATTATAAGACGATCTCTCACTAAATTTCAAGGGAAAAGTGTTCTCCCTGAGTATGCACCGTTACTCTGATTAAATGCGTCGAGACACCACGTGATGATCGGGTGTGATAAGCTCTACGTTCACATAAAACGGGTGCAATCCAGGTTTGCACGCGCAGAATACTCGGGTTAAACTTGACGAGCCTAGCATATGCAGATATGGCCTCGGAACACTGAGACCGAAAGGTCGAGCGTGAATCACATAGTAGATATGAACAACATAGTGATGTTCACCATTGAAAACTACTCCATCTCACGTGATGATCCGACATGGTTTAGTTGATTTGGATCACGTGACCACTTAGAAGATTAGAGGGATGTCTATCTAAGTGGGAGTTCTTAAGTAATATGATTAATTGAGCTTTAATTTATTTTGAACTTAGTACCTGACAGTATTTTGCATGTCTATGTTGTTGTAGATAAATGGCCCGTGCTATTGTTCCTTTGAATTTTAATGCGTTCCTAGAGAAAGCTAAGTTAAAAGATGATGGTAGAAACTACACGGACTGGGTCCGTAACTTGAGGATTATCCTCATTGCTGCACAGAAGAATTACGTCCTGGAAGCACCACTAGGTGCAAGACCCGCTGCAGGAGCAACGTCGGACGTTATGAACGCCTAGCAGAGCAAAGCTGATGACTACTCGATAGTTTAGTGTGTGATACGTCCATTTTGCATCATGCTTTTATATCGATATTTATTGCATTATGGGCTGCAATTACACATTATGTCACAATACTTATGCCTATTCTCTCTTATTTTACAAGGTTTACATGAAGAGGGAGAATCTTGGCGATTTGGAATTCGGGTGGAAAAGGAGCAAATATTAGAGACCTATTCTGCACAACTCCAAAAGTCCTGAAACTCCACGGAAGTTATTTTTAGAAATAATAAAAAATATTGAGCAGAAGAAATACCAGAGGGGACCCACACCAGGGACACGAGGGTGGGGGCGCGCCCCCTACCTCGTGGGCTCCCTGGTGGCCCTCCGGTGGCCATCTTCTGCTATATGAAGTCTTTCGTCCGAAGAAAAATAATAAGCAAGCTTTCGGGACGAGACTCCGCCGCCACGAGGCGGAACCTTGGCGAAACCAATCTAGGGCTCTGGCGGAGCTGTTCTGCCGGGGACACTTCCCTCCGGGAGGGGGAAATCATCGCTATCGTTATCACCAACGCTCCTCTCATCGGGAGGGGGCCAATCTCCATCAACATCTCCACCAGCACCATCTCCTCTCAAACCCTAGTTCATCTCTTGTATCCAATTCTTGTCTCTAAGTCTGGGATTGGTACCTGTAGGTTGCTGGTAATGTTGATTACTCCTTGTAGTTGATCTAATTGGTTTATTTGGTGGAAGATCATATGTTCAGATCCTATATGCATATTAATACCCCTCTGATTATGAACATGAATATGCTTTGTGAGTAGTTACGTTTGTTCCTGAGGACATGGGAGAAGTCTTGCTATTAGTAGTCATGTGAATTTGGTATTCGTTCGATATTTTGATGAGATGTATGTTGTCTCTCCTCTAGTGGTGTTATGTGAACGTCGACTACATGACACTTCACCATTATTTGGGCATAGAGGAAGGCATTGAGAAGTAATAAGTAGATGATGGGTTGCTAGAGTGACGGCTTAAACCCTAGTTTATGCGTTGCTTCGTAAGGGGCTGATTTGGATCAATATGTTTCATGCTATGGTTAGGTTTACCTTAATACTTCTTTTGTAGTTGCGGATGCTTGCAATAGGAGTTAATCATAAGTGGGATGCTTGTCCAAGTAATGACAACACCCAAGCACCGGTCCACCCACATATCAAATTATCAAAGTACCGAACGCGAATCATATGAACATGATGAAAACTAGCTTGATGATAATTCCCATGTGTCCTCGGGAGCGCTTTTCTCTATATAAGAGTTTGTCCAGGCTTTTCCTTTGCTACAAAAAGGATTGGGCCACCTTGCTGAACTTTATTTACTTTTGTTACTTGTTGCTCATTACAAATTATCTTATCACAAAACTCTCTGTTACCTATAATTTCAGTGCTTGCAGAGAATACCTTGCTGAAAACCGCTTATCATTTCCTTCTGCTCCTCGTTGGGTTCGGCAATCTTACTTATCGAAAGGACTACGATAGATACCATATACTTGTGGGTCATCAAGACTCTTTTCTGGCACCGTTGCCGGGGAGTGAAGCGCCTTTGGTAGGTGGAATTTGGTAAGGAAAAATTTATATAGTGTGCTGAAATTTACTGTCACTTCTTACTATGGAAAGTAATCCTCTGAGGGGCTTGTTTGGGGTTGTCGGCATTCTGGGAACGGGGGTCCCCAGACTTGCCTGCCTGCGGCCTGAGGTGTGGCTCGAAGGAGGCCCAACACGACCCATCTTCATCAACGCAAGCTCAAGACCCTCGCGAGGGGCCAAGCCTCGCGGGGCGGACGACAAGGAGCTTCCTCAGGCACGGCCTCGTCAGGCTGGCTCATGAGGAGGCGGAGAGTTCAAGGCAGGGTACCTCGCGAGGTGCCCATGACACAAGCCATGACGACCAAGGGCGCCAGTCGGGCGCCAGCCCGCGCAGTGTCCTCCTTTCCTCTTTGGTGCAAAGGGAGCAAGCGCAGGCGAGAGCATCAAGCAAAGGCATCCACTTCGGTGCAACAAGACCAAGACCAGCTCAACGGCTGGAAGGAGTCATCGTGGAGCCCAAGCAAAGGCGTCATCACCAGAGCCTTTGGCAGCGAGGACCAACTTTAGTCAGGATAAGTGTACCCGCTGTTCCCCTTCAAAATGGCCAATTGTTGGCGCCCTTCCCGCTCAATATTTGGGAAGAGGCCCAGGGCCTTCGCCTATAAATAGGAGTAGCCACCCCCAGGGCGGAGAGATCGGAATCCTCATCAAGAAACCAGTAGCTAGAGCGACTGAACACCACCTAGCAGTTCAATTGCACCCGCCAAGAACAGACCCTCACGAGGCTGTTCTTCCTTGTATTGTTCCTCATCAGCCCAAGAGGCAATCCACCACACCACACACTGGAGTAGGGTATTACATCACAATGGTGGCCTGAACCAGTATAAATCATGCGTCTCTTGTGCTGTTCCGTTTGGTAGTTTTAGGTCCCAGCGATTCGGCGAGGTGCGAGACGATGGAGGGTTAAATCTCCGCACGCACCCCAGTGTTCGAACCTCAAGGGTCTGCCGGAACCCGAAATCCGACATTTGGCGCGCCAGGTAGGGGTGCGCCGGAATCTGCCTTTCGTCGCCCCGTTCTTCCCCGACCACCGCAACCATGTCCGACGCCCGTCGGGCCCGCGCCGAGCGCCGAGCCGCCCTCGCCTCCCATGCTGCCCAGACAGCTCCCGTCGGTGGGCGCCCTCGTCGTTCCCCGTCGCCTGCCGTCAACGCTGCTACCGGCTCGGCGGGGAACGAGCAGCAAGCATCATCCCAGCACCCGTCCATGAGGCGGGACGGCCGCACCGCCACGTCTTCGCTCACCCCCGTTCTTTCGCCACACGCGCTTGCGCCATGGAGGCCCGAGCTGCACTCATCACGGCAAACGAAGCTCTGCGCTACCACCCGTCGACGACGTCTACGAACAATGGCTCGACCGAAGTCGCCGAAGCTCGTCCGCCGCAGAGGCGCCCAACCGTCTGCCTCGGCCACCGCACCCGCCCCAGGGCGATGAAGCTCCCGGGTGCCTCACCGCCTCCTCCTCAAGAAGGCGCCCACTGGCCCCAAAGCGCGCGGCCTGGCGGAACCCGCTCCGCCAGCGCCGGCGCTGCAAGAGCAGAGCTGTCAAGAAGTTCCTCGCCCACGAGAAGCTACCCGGCGCTCCCGCTCAAAGACGCCAGACCTGCGCTGCCCCCAGCCAAGGCGCGCAAGGAGGCCCGCAAGACCAAGCTCTCTGTCGTCCGAGGCCCCCTGCTGCCACGGCGGGCTGCTGCCGCGCCTTCACCTCCGAAGCTGCAGCGTCAGCGTGGCCCGCCAAGTTCAAGCTGCACCTGCCTCCTCGCTACGACGGCACAACTGACCCTACGGAGTTCCCTCAGCTCTACGAGCTGGGCATCGAGGCTGCCAACGGGGATGAAAAGGTCATGGCGAACTGGTTTCCCATGGCGCTCAAGGACGGAGCCCGCACTGCTCCTCGACCGCCCTGCACGATCTCTTCTCGGGCCGAGATGCGCACCCGCTTCATCGCCAACTTCCGTGGTACTCGCGACCGGCCACCCGCCGTGGCGAGATGCGCTGAATCAAGCAGCTGTGGGAAACCCCGCGAAGTACATCCGGTAGCTTCAACAACGCACGCCTCAAGATCCCTGTGGTAACGGAGGAGGCCATCATCTCTGCCTTCTCCGATCAAGGCGCTGACGTCAAGATGAAGGAGGAGCTGGCGATGCATGAAGATCTGTGCACCTCCTTGGAGTTGTTCAACTTGGCGACCAAGTGCGCCAGGGCTGAGGAGGGGCGCCTCTCCCTCCTCGAGCTACCTACCACGGATCCCGAAAAAAAGAAGTCCAAGGCCAAGGACGTGAAGCGCAAGGGGGCTGCCGTACTCGCGGCCGAACCAGACACCAAGCGAGGCAGAGATCAGCCCGAGTCCTCCAAGGGCAGTCGATGCGTGTACCACGACCTCCACACCCACAACACCAATGAATGCCAAGAGCTCTGGGCGACGCTGAAGGAAGGGTCGGCAGACGCCTGAGCGCAGCGACGGGGCTACGGCCGAGGAGGAGGAAGGAATGCAGGACGCTGGGAAGACCACGGCCCGCGCCAAGGGTGGCGCGACCAACCTCGCGAGGACCGTTGGCAAGACCCACCTCGCGAGGGAGGCTGGAGGGATCAGCCTCGCGAGGATCGCCCGCAGGAGAACGCATGCCTCCCTCCGCTGCCGGCGCAGCCAAGGAGAAATGAGGACCGTCATCAGGACGAGGGGGCTGGGGCTTCGGGAACCGCGGCGATCGCTGCATCCTGGGCGGAGCTCAAGCCCCAGCCTCTCAGCGCATCTTCAAGCAGTTCGCCCGCGAAGTGAATGCAGTCCTCCCCAAGCTCGAGGCCGCGCGCCCTCTCAGGTGGTCGGCGTGCGACATCACGTTCAGCTCAAGTGCGCGGCCACAGCCGGAGTTCTCCCAATGCTTTGTTCCCCAATCATCAGCAACGTGCTGGTCACCAAGACCCTCATCGGCGGCGGGGCAGGACTCAACGTCCTGTCCGTGGAAACATTCAACAATCTTCAAGTGCCTTACACCTTCACCAACCAAGCCTTTCTCCGGAGTCACCGACGGCTCCACGGTCCCGATCGGGCAGGTCCGCCTTCCTATCACCTTCGGGGCTTGCGACAACTACCACACCAAGCTCATCGACTTCGACATCGCCCACATTCGCCTGCCGTACAACGCCATCCTCGGGTACCCGGCGCTGGCCAAATTCATGGCCGTAACCCACCACGGCTACAACATCCTCAAGATGCCAGGAAGCGGCGGGGTCATCACGGTGCCACGTGAAGAGAGAGACGCAGTGTGCTCCCCGGAGCGAGCCTTTCAGCCGCATCGCTAGAAGACCTGCACCACGGCAGCAGGAGGCCTCCCGAGGCCGCACCCAAGAAGAAGACATCGACCGCCCGGCTCCCAAGAGGCAGGCCCCTCGAGGCCCGCTACCGTCGAGGAGCCTCCTTCCATCGCATAGGAAAGGCGGCGCCCTCCTCAGGCCGGGCTCGGGGGCTCTCCCCTGGAGGGCCGCCGACCTCGCCAAGGTCACGAGGGAGGCGCTTGGGCACCACGTGGAGGCGTGCTTCAAAGCACGTTTCCCGCAAGAAGGTGCAAGGCAAGGAGGGCCGAACCCTCAGGAGTTCGTCAGCAAGGCCATTCAGGAGCTACAGGAGTCAAGGGTCATGAGGGGCAGCCGCCGCCACTCACTGTGGCCCCCATCCGGCGAGGATGGTGGGCTGCGCGTCTCCATCAACATACAAGAACTCAACCGAGCCGCAACTCAAGAGCTCCTCCGCCCTCGCGAGTGGGACGCTCGAGGGCCCGCCCCATTACGTGTGCATGCCTCACGGCTCGCCAAACGCGGTTGCTGCGCACCAAAGATCTCATGAGGGCCATCCCGGAGGCTCGAGAGGTCGTGCACGCCGCAGCCCTGGCGGAGATGGAGATGGCCCCGAGGAGCCGCCAGCCTCCGGATCCTCCCGAGGCCCCGGTCCCGGGGCTCGTGAGGATCGGCTCCCGCAGCCCACCGAGTCTGCTACACCAACACCCCTTCGTCCCCAACATCACCAGTGACATCTTTAAGTTTTGTTCCCGGTGGAGCGCCTTGAGGTCCGCATTATTCCCGGGCCGCGTGGGTCCGTCCTCGCTGCATGTACCCCTTTATTTCATGTCATTAGCCTATCCTGTTGGGGGCCCCTCGGGCTGCATCATCCCCAAGCCGCTCGGGCCTGTCCCCAAATGACATGTATCCTTCTTACGCTTTTTCTTAGGATTATGCTCTCGCTCCACCATGCTTGTTATTTGGTGCCTTTTCCTGGGTGACGGAATCTTGCACGTTAAAGGGGTGCACGAGCATCGCTCTCAGGCTCCTACGGGCTCTCCGGCCCTCACCCTCTGGTCTTGTCCATGGCATCACGACACTGGCTTGCCGACGGCCGAGACCAGCCCGAGAGCCGGGACCAGAGGACGTAGAGTTTCATCATCTAACCCAGACTTGCGCGTTAAAGGGGGTGCACGAGCATCGCGACTCGTGGCTCCTACCGGCTCTCGCCCTCACCCTCTGGTCTTGTCCATGGCATCGCGACTGGCTTGCCAACACGGCTGAGACCAGCCCGAGAGCCAGGACCCGAGGACGTAGAGTTTCATTCATCTAACCCAGCTTGCGTTAAAGGGGGTGCCTGAGCATCGCGACTCAGTGGCTCCTACCGCTCTCCGACCCTCACCCTCTGGTCTTGTCCATGGCATCGCAACCTGGCTTGCCAATGACGGCCGAGACCAGCCCGAGAGCCGGGACCAAGACGAGAGCACCCAGATCTGGCCGAATTTACAGGAACACACTCGAAGATAAGGCCTGAGCCAGGCGCAACCCGCTTGAGGTAGGGGCCCGTGAGCCTGCTACTGGCTCACGGGTGCCCCAACACACCTCGTGAGGCCTCGCGCCTCTCCCAAGCAACTAATGGCAGAACTAACGATCGCCACGGGCGAGCTCTTGTTCCTTTTGTGGTGAACCTGCAGGGTCCCCCAAGGAGCACGAAACGACCTCGCCACGCAATCTCTCGCCGCCTAGGCACGGACCTAGCGCCGCACCAGAAGCATTGTCCTGACCCTCGAGATAAGTCACCCCGGACACACTAGTTATCGCAACACCATCCCCACACTCAATGCAACCCCGTGTTAGCAACGCCGCTCTCCTTTCTCACGAATGATGGCTGCTTGAGCGCCAAGGGGACCCCGAGCATCGCGACTCAGGGCTCTTACGGACCTCGGCCGCTCACCTCTGGCCTTGACCACGGCATCGCGACACAGCATACCAATGACGGCTGAAGCCGCTTTGGGACTGGACCTATCTCGCAGAGCATCGTGCCCTCATGAGGACCGGAAGGAGGAAACTGAGCTAGAACGGAATGAGCATCTCGCACTGCTTCATAAAAAGGATTATATTGACGGATGGAGCTACAAACATCTTACAAGCCCCCGTGGGGTATATTCTTGGCCCCTCCCGGGAACAAAAGGCGCGCATCCTAAGGAATCCTAACTACAGGAGGCATCGCGGCAGATGCCATCATCAACAGTGGGCCACCCGGTCCGGCGCCAACCCCATCCAGATCAGGGGCGGCGACGACCTGACGAGCCCGCCTCGCCTCCCGGAGCGGCGCAGCTCGGAGGCTCAGAGTAGTCGCCGCCGTCTCCGGCGTCGCCAAGAGCTCGGCGGAGTCGCTGGATCCTCCGCGCCTTTCGCCGCTCAAGAGCGGCCAAGGGGGCGATCGGCCGGCCTCTGTCTCACCGCAGCAGGATCCCGACCACCTCTCTCGGTGCAGCATTCCAGCCGACGACCCTCCGCGTCGAAGACCTTGAAGGACACCACCGAGGCACCATCGTACTCGAGGTGGATCGTGAGGGCGCCCCTCGTCCTGCAGACCCGGGCGACCTCGCCCCAGCCTCGAGTCATGAAGACCTCACCTGGGGCAACTACCGCGACCTCCGCCGGTCATGAGGGTGCTGCAGCCGGCGTCTTTGCAGCCAGAGTCCTGTGGGTTCCTTCACGGACGACGAAGGCGAAGAAAGAAGGAAGACGAATCCAAGATTTAGGAGGCGTGGCGACGTGAAGCACGAACTCCCGGCAGGAGCCCTCGGCGTGGACTCCAGGGGGGAAGACACACACCTTCGTGACCCGCCGGCGTCGTCGGCGGCGCCGCTCGTGGCGCCCGGCGTCGCCTCCTTCAGAGCCGCCAATGTGCGCGTACAAGGGAAGAGGGAACCCTGGTGGTGGCCGCTCGCACCAGGGCATGGGCGCCTCCTGGCGAGCGCTCTTGCCCTGACACCAGAGGGCAGGCCGCTTTGGGGGGAGCAGGTCAGATCCTCTTGAGGAGCCTTTCCTTCTCTTCCGTGGAGTACCGGTGGATCGAGCCATGGCAACTGCATTTAAACGAGGAGGAGGAGAAGCGAAGGATGGATCGAAGGGCGCGCCCGTTCCATACTTATAGCCGGCAAAGGCCAACCGTCGGCCTCCACGATCACCGGTAATCATGACCGACTCGCATGCAGGGACTTGTCGAATCCGGTGGTTACCGAGGCATCATGGGGAAGCAAAGCGCGCTGCGTCAATCAACCGCCACGCGGCGCCCAAGGTCAAGCTGTTAGGGCCCACGACGCCGCACTTGCCCTTTCGCCTCTACTCGGCCAAGTTCGGGCGCGCCATGGGCCCGGGGCTACTGTCGGCGTTACGGGAACGGGGTCCCCAGACTTGCTCGCACTGCGGCTGCGGCGTGGCTCGAAGGAGGCCCAAAGACGCCCATCTTCATCAACGCAAGCTCAAGACCCTCGCGAGGGGCCAAGCCTCGCGGGGCGGACGACAAGGAGCTTCCTCATGCACGGCCTCGTCAGACTGGCTCATGAGGAGGCGGAGAGTTCAAGGCAGGGTACCTCGCGAGGTACCCATGACGCAAGCCATGACGACCAAGGGAGCCAGTCGGGCGCCAGCCCGCGCAGTGTCCTCCTTTCCTCTTTGATGCAAAGGGAGCAAGCGCAGGCGAGAGCATCAAGCAAAGGCATCCGTTTGATTGCAACAAGACCAAGACCAGCCCAACGGCCGGAAGGAGTCATCGTGGAGCCCAAGCAAAGGCGTCATCACCAGAGCCTTTGGCGGCGAGGACCAACTTTAGTCATGATAATTGTGCCCGCTGTTCCCCTTCAAAATGGCCAATTGTTGGCGCCCTTCCCGCTCAATATTTGGGAAGAGGCCCAGGGCCTTCGCCTATAAATAGGAGTAGCCACCCCCAGGGCGGAGAGATCGGAATTCTCATCAAGAAACCAGTAGCTAGAGCGACTGAACACCACCTAGCAGTTCATCGCACCCACCAAGAACAGACCCTCACGAGGCTATTCTTCCTTGTATTGTTCCTCATCAGCCCAAGAGGCAATCCACCACACCACACACTGGAGTAGGGTATTACACCGCAATGGTGGCCTGAACCAGTATAAATCCCGCGTCTCTTGTGCTGTTCCGTTTGGTAGTTTTAGGTCCCAGTGATTCGGCGAGGTGCGAGACGGTGGAGGGTTAGATCTCTGCGCGCACCCCAGTGTTCGAACCTCAAGGGTCTGCCGGAACCCGAAATCCGACAGGTATCTTCACCCCGACCAGTAGAGCAAAGAGTTGCTCCTCAACCTACTGAACCTACTGAAAATGAAAATGTCTACTTTGAAATTCCTTCGGGTATGATAGAAAAACTGCTAGCTAATCCTTTCGCAGGAGACGGAACATTACATCCTGATGAGCACCTAATCTATGTGGATGATGATTGTGGATTATTTAAGCTTGGTTGTATTCCAGATGATGTTATCAAGAAGAAGGTCTTCCCTTTATCTTTGAAGGGAGATGCATTGACATGGTATAGGCTATGCGATGATATGGGATCATGGAACTACAAACGATTGAAATTGGAATTTCATCAGAAGTTTTATCCTATGCATCTTGTTCATCATGATCATAATTATATATATAATTTCTGGCCTCGCGAAGGAGAAAGCATCGCTCAAGCTTGGGGGAGGCTTAAGTCAATGTTATATTCATGCCCCAACCATGAGCTCTCAAGAGAAATGATTATTCAAAAATTTTATGCTCGGCTTTCTGACAACAATCGCACCATGCTCGATACTTCTTGTACTGGTTATTTTATGATGAAGACTATTGAATTCAAATGGGATTTATTGGAAAGAATTAAACGCAACTCTGAAGATTGGGACCTCGATGAAGCTAAGGAGTCAAGTATAACACCTAAGTTTGGTTGTGTTAAATCTTTTATGGATACCGATGTTTTCCGTAAATTTAGCACTAAATATGGACTTGACTCTGAGATAGTAGCTTCTTTTTGTGAATATTTTGCTGCTCACGTTGATCTCCCTAAGGAGAAGTGGTTTAAATTTCATCCTCCCATAGAAGTAAAAGTAGTCGCACCTATTAAAGTTGAAGAAAAGACTATCACTTATAATGATCCTATTGTTCCTACTGCTTATGTTGAGAAATCACTTTTCCCTGTTAGAATAAAGGATCATGCTAAAGCTTCAACTGTGGTTTGTAAGAGCAAAATTAGAACTTATACACCTCCTGAGCAAGTTAAAGTTGAACCTAATATTGCTATTGTTAAAGATCTCTTGGTTGAGATTATTGATGGGCATGTTATTTATTTCTGTGATGAGACTGCTAGAATTGCTAAACCTTGCGCTAAAGATAAACATAGACCTGTGGTAGGCATGCCTGTTATTTCTGTTAAAATAGGAGATCATTGTTATCATGTCTTGTGCGATATGGGTGCTAGCGCTAGTGCAATACCTATTGACTTACACAAAGAAATTATGCATCATATTGCACACGCTGAGTTAGAGGAAATTGATGTTACCATTAAGCTTGCCAATAGAGATACTATATCACCAATTGGAATTGTTAGAGATGTTGAAGTCTTGTGTGGGAAAACTAAATATCCTGCTGATTTTCTTGTTCTTGGTTCTCCACAAGATAGCTTTTGTCCCATTATATTTGGTATACCCTTCTTAAACACTGTTAATGCTAAGATAGACTACGAAAAAGGATGTTGTTACTATTGGTTTAGGTGATATGTATCATGAGTTTAACTTTTCTAAACTTCGTAGACAACACCGTGAAGAGGAATTGCCTAGTAAAGATGAAATTATTGGTCTTGCTTCTATTGCCGTGCCTCCTAGTGATCCTTTAGAACAATATTTGCTAGACCATGAAAATGATATGTTTACGAATGAAAGAAGGGAAATAGATGAAGTGTTCTTTAAACAGGGACCTATTCTGAAACAAAACTTGCCTGTTGAAATCTAGGGGATCCTCCTCCACCCAAGGGTGATCCCGTGTTTGAGCTTAAACCATTACCTGATACTCTTAAATATGCTTATCTTGATGAAAACAAGATATATCCAATTATTATTAGTGCTAAACTTTCAGAGAAGGAGGAAGAAAAATTATTGAAAACTCTGAAGAAGCACTGTGCTGCTATTGGATATACTCTGGATGATCTTAAGGGCATTAGTCCCACTCTATGTCAACATAAAATAAATTTGGAGAAAGATGCCAAACCAGTTATTGATCACCAACGACGGCTGAATCCTAAGATGAAAGAAGTGGTAAGAATGGAAATATTAAAGCTCCTTGAGGCAGGTATAATTTATTCCATTGCTGATAGTCAGTGGGTAAGTCCTGTCCGTTGTGTCCCTAAGAAGGGAGGTATTACTGTCGTTCCTAATGATAAAGATGAATTGATTCTTCAAAGAATTATTACAGGATATAGGATGGTAATTGATATCCGCAAATTAAATAAAGCTACCAAAAAAGATCATTACCCCTTGCCATTCATTGATCAAATGCTAGAAATATTATCCAAATATACACATTTTTGCTTTCTAGATGGTTATTCTGGTTTCTCTCAAATACCTGTGTCAGCTGATGATCAAGCTAAGACCACTTTTACTTGCCCTTTCAGTACTTTTGCTTATAGACGTATGTCTTTTGGTTTATGTAATGCACCTGCTACCTTTCAAAGATGCATGATGGCTATATTCACTGATTTTTGTGAAAAGATTTGTGAGGTTTTCATGGATGATTTCTCTGTCTATGGATCCTCTTTTGATGATTGCTTGAGCAACCTTGATTGAGTTTTGCAGAGATGTGAAGAAACTTATCTTGTCTTGAATTGGGAGAAGTGCCACTTTATGGTTAATGAAGGTATTGTCTTGGGGTATAAAATTTCTGAAAGAGGTATTGAAGTTGATAAAGCCAAGGTTGATGCTATTGAAAATATGCCATGTCCCAAGGACATCAAAGGTATAAGAAGTTTCCTTGGTCATGCAGGGTTTTATAGGAGGTTCATTAAGGATTTCTCAAAAATTTCTCGGCCTCTGACTAATCTGTTGCAAAAATATAAACCATTTGTCTTTGATGATGATTGTGTAGAAGCATTTGAAATACTTAAGAAAGCATTGATTTCTGCACCTATTGTCTAGCCACCTGATTGGAATTTACCCTTTGAAATTATGTGTGATGCTAGTGATTATGCTGTAGGTGTTGTTCTAGGACAAAGGGTTGATAAGAAATTAAATGTTATTCAATATGCTAGTAAGACTCTAGACAATGCTTAGAGAAATTATGCTACTACTGAAAAAGAATTCTTAGCAGTTGTATTTGCTTGTGATAAGTTCAGACCTTATATTGTTGATTCTAAAGTAACTATTCACATGGATCATGCTGCTATTAAATATCTTATGGAAAACAAAGATGCCAAACCTAGACTTATTAGATGGGTTCTCTTGCTACAAGAATTTGATTTGCATATTATTGATAGAAAGGGAGCTGAGAACCCCTGCTGCGCATAACTTGTCTAGGTTAGAAAATGTTCTTGATGACCCACTACCTATTGATGATAGCTTTCACGATGAACAATTAAATGTCATAAATGCTTCTCATCGCTCCATGGTATGCTGATTATTTAATTACATTGTTGCTAAATTCATACCACCTAGTTTCACATACCAAAGAAGAAAAAGTTTTTCTATGATTTGAGACATTACTTTTGGGATGACCCACATCTTTATAAAGAAGGAGTAGATGGTGTTATTAGGCGTTGTGTACCAAGCATGACCAGAACAGATCCTACGCAAGTGTCACTCTGAAGCTTATGGAGGACACCACCGGAGACATAATCACGCATAAGGTATTGCAATCCGGTTTTATTGGCCTACTCTCTTCAAGGATGCTCGTAAGTTTGTCTTATCTTGTGATGAATGTCAAAGAATTGGTAATATTAGTAGACGTCAGGAAATGCCTATGAATTATTCACTTGTTATAGAACCATTTGATGTTTGGGGCTTTGATTATATGGGACCTTTTCCTGCCTCTAATGGATACACACATTTTTTAGTGGCTGTTGATTATGTTACTAAGTGGGTAGAAGCTATTCCAACTAGTAGTGCTGATCATCTATTAAGATGCTTAAAGAAGTTATTTTTCCGAGGTTTGGAGTCCCTAGATATTTAATGTCTGATGGTGGTTCACATTTTATTCATGGTGCCTTCCGTAAAATGCTTGCCAAGTATGATGTTAATCATAGAATTGCATCTCCTTATCACCCACAGTCTAGTGGTCAAGTAGAATTGAGTAATAGAAAACTCAAATTAATTTTGCAAAAGACTGTTAATAGATCTAGAAAGAATTGGTCCAAGAAACTTGATGATGCATTATGGGCCTATAGAACTGCATATAAAAATCCCTTGGGTATGTCTCCATATAAAATGGTTTATGGAAAAGCATGTCACTTACCTCTCAAACTAGAACATAAGGCATATTGGGCCATTAAATAGCTCAACTATGATTTCAAACTTGCCGGTGAGAAGAGGTTATTTGACATTAGCTCACTTGATGAATGGAGAAACCAAGCCTATGAGAATGCCAAACTGTTTAAAGAAAAAGTTAAAAGATGGCACGACAAAAGAATACAAAAGCGTGAGTTTAATGTAGGTGATTATGTATTATTATACAACTCTCATTTAAGATTTTTTGCAGGAAAACTTCTCTCTAAATGGGAAGGCCCTTACGTTATCGAGGAGGTCTATCGTTCCGGTGCCATAAAAATTAACAACTTCGAAGGCACAAATCTGAAGGTGGTGAACGGTCAAAGAATCAAACATTATATTTCAGGTAATCCTATAAATGTTGAAACCAATGTTATTGAAACCGTAACCCCGGAGGTATACATAAGGGACACTTTCTAGAATGTTTCAGACTCCGAAAAGGAATAGGTATGTGGTATGGTAAGTAAACCGACTCCAAAACAGTTCTAATGGCAATTTTTCTCCGTTTTGGAATATTTAGAAAAATAGAAAAATAAGAAGTAGTCCGGGAAGGACACGAGGCCTCCACGAGGGTGGAGGGCGCGCCCTACCCCCTGGGCGCGCCCCCTACCTTGTGGGGACCTCGTGTGCCCTCCGGACTCTGTTTTCTTGCACGATACGTATTTTGGTCGGTAAAAATTCATTATATAATCTCCCAAAGGTTTTGACCACCGTATCACGCAATTATCCTCTGTTCTTGTTTCGAGCCGTTTTCTGTCAGGGTTGTCAAGGCCAAGCATCATGTCGTCCCCCTCCTCCAACAATGGTGACAACGATGCTTGGCTGACGAAGATAGAGCTGAAGAGGGAAGAACCCATGGAGATCAACAACGATGAAGGGATCAAGAAGGCCACGGAGGACCAAGTTCCGGCAACAGAAGACATCCTTCAACTTGATCACAATCTTCTTACCCCAACCGAGATCGAAGCTTTTAAGATGATTGAGTTAGCTCATATACAAAACAAGTATCTCACATGTGAAAATATTTTGTTGAAGGAGCATATCGTTGCACTCAGGGGCATTATCCGCAAGTTGGAGGATCTCTTACGCTCGATGTGTGACTACCCATCATCACCACCATCTTCTTCACCAGCAAAGGAGATATAATCACATGGGTATGGGCACTCCCCTTGGCAACTGCCAAGCTTGGGGGAGGTGCCCCGGTATCGTATCACCACCACACTCCTATCTTTACCATTTTTCTTAGTTCGATCCTTTTAGTAATATCTTGATCTAGTAGAATAAAGTTTTTGGTATGATCTAGTTTTAAGTTTTGCTTTATGAACCCTCTATGTAATCGAGTCTGTGAGATATATAATAAAGATTGGTGTTGAGTCAAGGGCTTGATTATTTTGCTATGATCTTGAGGGAATAAAATAAAAGAGAAAGAATAAAAAGAAATAAAGATATCATATTGATCGTATGGAGAGTAATGACTTCACATAGAAAGAGTATGATGATTAAAAGTTGTTGAGAGTTGACAAACATAGCTTTGGTCATCGTTGCAATTAATAGGAAGTAATAAAGAAAGAGAGGTTTTACATATAAATATACTATCTTGGACATCTTTTAAGATTGTGTGCACTCATTAAAATATGACAAGCTAAAGAGTTGACATTGGACAAGGAAGACAACGTAATGGGTTATGTTTTCTTATATCTGAAATAAAGTATATTGTCATGGATCATCCAACATGTTGAGCTTGCCTTTCTCTCTCATGCTAGCCAATTCTTAGCACCAAGTAGAGATACTACTTGTGCTTCCAAATACCCTTAAACCCAGTTTTGCCATGAGAGTCCACCATATCTACCTATGGATTGAGTAAGATCCCTCAAGTAAGTTGTCATCGGTGCAAGCAATAAAAATTGCTCTCTAAATATGTATGACTTATTAGTGTGGGAGAAAATAAGCTTTATACGATCTTGTGATATGGAAGAAATAAAAGCGACGGACTGCATAATAAAGGTCCATATCACAAGTGGCAATATAAAGTGACGTTCTTTTGCATTAAGATTTTGTGCATCCAACCATGAAAGCGCATGAAAACCTCTCCTTCCCTCTGCGAAGGGCCTATCTTTTACTTTTACCCCTTACCCTTATGCAAGAGTCATGGTGATCTTCACCTTTCCTCTTTTTCATTTTATCCTTTGGCAAGCACAGTGTGTTGAAAAGATCCTGACATATATATCTAATTGGATGTAAGTTAGCATGAGCTATTATCATTGACATTACCCTTGGGGTAAAAGGTTGGGAGGCAAAATTATAAGCCCCTATCTTTCTCTGTGTCCGATTAAAACTCCGTAACCACAAGTATTGTGTGAGTGTTAGCAATTGTGAAAGACTAAATGATAGTTGAGTATGTGAACTTGCTGAAAAGCTCTTACATAGACTCTTTCTGATGTTATGATAAATTGCAATTGACTCAATGACTGAGACTATAGTTTGTTAGTTCTCAATAAAGTTTCTGATTCATACTTGACATCGTGAATAGATTATTACTTGAGCATAAGAAATCATACGACAATATATATATATATATATATATATATATATATATATATATGTTGCTGTTATAAGAATGATCATGATGCCCTCATGTCCGTATTTTATTTTATCGACACCTCTACCTCTAAACATGTGGACATATTTATCGTTATCGGCTTCCGCTTGAGGACAAGTGAGGTCTAAGCTTGGGGGAGTTGAGACGTCCATTTTGCATCATGCTTTTATATCGATATTTATTGCATTATGGGCTGTTATTACACATTATGTCACAATACTTATGCCTATTCTCTCTTATTTCACAAGGTTTACATGAAGAGGGAGAATGTCGGCAGCTGGAATTCTGGGCTGGAAAAGGAGCAAATATTAGAGACCTATTCTGCACAACTCCAAAAGTCCTGAAACTCCAGGAAGTTATTTTTGGAAATAATAAAAAAATTGAGCGGAAGAAATACCAGAGGGGACCCACACCCTGGGGACGAGGGTGGGGGGCGCGCCCTACCCCCTGGGCGCGCCTCCCTGCCTCGTGGGCTCCCTAGTAGCCCTCCGGTGGCCATCTTCTGCTATATGAAGTCTTTCGTTCGAAGAAAAATCATAAGCAAGCTTTAGGGACGAGACTCCGCCGCCATGAGGCGGAACCAATCTAGGGCTCTGGCGGAGCTGTTCCGCCGGGACACTTCCCTCGGGAGGGAAATCATCGCCATCGTCATCACCAACGCTCCTCTCATCGGGAGGGGGCCAATATCCATCAAGATCTCCACCAGCACTATCTCCTCTCAAACCCTAGTTCATCTCTTGTATCCAATTCTTGTCTCTAAGTCTGGGATTGGTACCTGTAGGTTGCTAGTAGTGTTGATTACTCCTTGTAGTTGATGCTAGTTGGTTTATTTGGTGGAAGATCATATGTTCAGATCCTATATGCATATTAATACTCCTCTGATTATGAACATGAATATGCTTTGTGAGTAGTTACGTTTGTTCCGAGGACATGGGAGAAGTCTTGCTATTAGTAGTCATGTGAATTTGGTATTCGTTCGATATTTTGATGAGATGTATGTTGTCTCTCGTCTAGTGGTGTTATGTGAACGTCGACTACATGACACTTCACCATTATTTGGGCCTAGAGGAAGGCATTGGGAAGTAGTAAGTAGATGATGGGTTGCTAGAGTGACAGAAGCTTAAACCCTAGTTTATGCGTTGCTTCGTAAGGGGCTGATTTGGATCCATATGTTTCATGCTATGGTTAGGTTTACCTTAATACTTCTTTTGTAGTTGCGGATGCTTGCAATAGGAGTTAATCATAAGTGGGATGCTTGTCCAAGTAAGGACAACACCCAAGCACCAGTCCACCCACATATCAAATTATCAAAGTATCGAACGCGAACCATATGAACATGATGAAAACTAGCTTGACGATAATTCCCATGTGTCCTCGGGAGCGCTTTTCCCTATATAAGAGTTTGTCCAAGCTTGTCCTTTGCTACAAAAGGATTGGGCCACCTTGCTGCACTTTATTTACTTTTGTTACTTGTTGCTCGTTACAAATTATCTTATCACAAAACTATCTGTTACCTATAATTTCAGTGCTTGCAGAGAATACCTTGCTGAAAACTGCTTACCATTTCCTTCTGCTCCTCGTTGGGTTCGAAACTCTTGCTTATCGAAATGACTACGATAGATCCCCTATACTTGTGGGTCATCAGTGTGCCATGCTTTACGGCTTAGAACCGGGACTTCAACGACGTTTTGAACGTCATGGAGCATATGAGATGTTCCAGGAGTTGAAGTTAATATTTCAAGCAAATGCCCGGATTGAGAGATATGAACTCTCCAATAAGTTCTACTACTGCAAAATGGAGGAGAATAGTTCTGTCAGTGAACATATACTCAGAATGTCTGGGTACCACAACCACATGACTCAACTAGGAGTTAATCTTCCTGTTGATATTATCACTGACAGAGTTCTTCAATCACTGCCACCAAGCTACAAAAGCTTCGTGGTGAACTATAACATGCAAGGGATGGATAAGACAATTCCCGAGCTCTTCGCTATGCTAAAGGTTGCGGAAATAGTAATCAAGAAGCAGCATCAAGTGTTGATGGTTAACAAGACCACTAGTTTCGAGAAGAAGGGCAAAGGGAAGAAGGGGAACTTCAAGAAGAACATCAAGCAAGTAGTCCTAGGAATCCTACTACGACTACTAGTCCTAGTAGGACTCCCTCTCCTTGGGCGCGCCCCTAGGGCCGGCCAACCTCCCCCTCCCTCCTTTATATACAGGGGCAGGGGGCACCCTAGAACACACAAGTTGGTCTTTTAGCCATGTGTGGTGCCCCCCTCCACAGTTACACACCTTGGTCATATCTTCGTAGTGCCTAGGCGAAGCCCTGCGTCGGTAACTTCATCATCACTGTCGCCATGTCGTCGGGCTGACGTAACCGCCCCTCGGCCTCACCTGGATCAAGAGTTCGAGGGACGTCATCGAGCTGAATGTGTGCTGATCGCGGAGGTGTCGTGTGTCCGATACTTGGATCAGTTGCATCACGAAGACGTTCAACTACATCAACCGCGTTACTAAACACTTCCGCTTTCGGTCTGCGAGGGTACGTGGACACACTCTCCCCGCTCGTTATGCATCTCCTAGATGGATCTGGTACATCTCCAACGTATCTATAATTTTTGATTGTTCCATGCTATTATATTATCTGTTTTGGATGTTTAATGGGCTTTAATATGCTCTTTTATATTATTTTTGGGACTAACCTATTAACCGAAGGCCTAGTGCCAGTTTTTTACCTATTTCAGTGTTTTGCAGAAAAGGAATACCAAACGGAATGAAACATTCGCGATGATATTTCTTGGAACAAAAGCAATCCAGAAGACTTGGAGTTGAATTCTGGAACTCCGCGAGGCAGCCACGAGGCAGGAGGGCGCACCCAGGGGGTAGGCGCGCCCCCACCCTCGTGGGATCCACGGAGCTCCACCGACGTACTTCTTTCGCCTATATGTACTCTTATACCCTAAAAAAATTAGTGGGAGCCACGAAACCACTTCTCCACCGCCGCAACCTTCTGTACCCGTGAGATCCCATCTTGGGGCCTTTTCCGGGGATCTGCCGGAGGGGGAACCGATCACGGAGGGCTTCTACACCATAGCCTCTCCGATGATGTGTGAGTAGTTTACCACAGACCTTCGGGTCCATAGTTATTAGCTAGATGGCTTCTTCTCTCTCTTTGGTTCTCAATACAAAGTTCTCCTGGATGTTCTTGGAGATCTATTCTATCTAATACTTTTTGCGGTGTGTTTGCCGAGATCCGATGAATTGTGGATTTATGATCAAGTTTATCTATGAATAATATTTGGTTCTTCTCTGAATTGTTATATGCATGATTTGATATCTTTGCAAGTCTCTTCCAATTATCTGTTAAGTTTGGCCTACTAGATTGATCTTTCTTGCAATGGGAGAAGTGCTTAGCTTTGGGTTCAATCTTGCAGTGTCCTTTCCCAGTGACAGTAGGGGTAGCAAGGCATGTATTTTATTGTTTCCATCGAGGATAAAAAGATGGGGTTTATATCATATTGCTTGAGTGTATCCCTCTACATCATGTCATCTTGCTTAATGCATTACTCTGTTCTTATGAACTTAATACTCTAGATGCATGCTGGATAGCGGTTGATGTGTGGATTAATAGTAGTATATGCAGAATCATTTTGGTCTACTTGACACGGACGTGATGCCTATATTCATGATCATTGCCTAGATATTCTCATAACTATGCGCTCTTCTATCAATTGCTCGGCAGTAATTTGTTCACCCACCGTAATTTATGCTATCTTGAGAGAAGCCACTGGCGAAACCTATGGCCCCCGAGTCTATTTTCATCATATAATGTTCTATTTTACATCATATAAGTTTCCGATCTACAATTCTAGTTTCCTATTTATTTTATTTTGCAATCTTTTCTTTCCAATCTATACAACAAAAATACCAAAAATATTTATCTTATTATCTTTATTAGATCTCACTTTTGCGAGTGACCGTGAAGGGATTGACAACCCCTTTATCGCGTTGGTTGCAAGGTTCTTGATTGTTTGTGCAGGTACTAGGTGACTTGCATGTTATCTCCTACTGGATTGATACCTTGGTTCTCAAAAACTGAGGGAAATACTTACGCTACTTTGCTGCATCACCCTTTCTCTTCAAGGGAAAACCACGCATGCTCAAGAGGTAGCAGGATCTTGCATGATCGTAGGTAATTTTTTTGAAATACTGCGTTCCCCAACATATGCCCTGTTTTTGACAGTTGCATGTCCACCCCTGGCCTTCAATTGCAAGGGGTACAACCAACTTGCAACTAGCGGGGATCGAAAGTGTGTGCTTTGTTGTTGTGTGCATGGTGGAAGAGCATCAGGGGCATTTTCCTTCTTTTCTTTTTCCTTTCTTTGTTTTTTTCTCTACTGCACGAAAAGAACATCCTAGAAACGAGGATCACGGGACTGTTTCTTATCGAAATGTTTGCAAAAAGAACTCGCACGACAATTACATGCCCACCCCCAACTCGCATCTATACATGCCTTAACTCGACTGCAACTACACATGCCATGCAACTGCATGTGATACAACGCACATGTAACTAGGGTGGGGGGGGGGAGAGTATGCTTCACTGTTGTGTGCCGCTACGGGCGAGGAGCCTGATGGACGCATTTTCTTTACCCTTCTTGTCTTCTTTTGCCACCATGCAGAAAAGACATCCTAAAGTCTCAGATCCCCTACAGAGGTCGGCTAGTACTGATAAACTCTCTCAGGGGTACGGAAAAGGTTGGACTTCTATTGATCACAATTCTTTCGGCAGAGCGATGAAATGAAGAGAAAATACATGCTTACCAAGTGGGATATCATTTTTAGGCCGAAGGACCAGGGTGGTCTCGGGATTGAGGATTTAGAGGTAAAGAATAGATGTCTGATAAGTAAATGACTGTATAGACTTTCTGTTGAGACCGAAGGTATGTGGGCTAAAATTTTACGTAATAAGTACCTGCAATCTAAAATCTTGGCCCAGGTTACCGTTAGACCCAATGATTCACCTTTCTGGAAGGGGTTAATGAGAGCGAAAGGAACTTTCTTCCATAGAACTAAATTCACCATTGGAAACGGTAATTCGACTAGATTATGGGAGAATACCTGGTTAGGAGAGACGCCTTTAGCCATATAATATCCGTCTCTTTATAATATTGTGCAGCATAAGGAGGCTTATGTTGCTATAATATTATAGCCTAATCCTTTAAATATTCAACTTCGGAGATATATGGTAGCAGATCGATGGGAAGCATGGCTGCATCTGGTGAGAAGGTTGATGGCCGTTCACCTCTCTAATGAGCCTGGAAGTATTCATTGGAGATTAACTATGAGCAGTATCTTCTCAGTGAATTCTATGTATGTGGACCTAATTGACTTTGGTCCAATTCCGAAATCGATTCATATTTGGAAGATCAAAGTGCTGTTAAGAATCAAAGTCTTTCATGTGGTTTGTTCACAAGGAAATGATTCTGACTAAGGACAACTTGGCAAAATGTAATTGGGAGGGTAATCAAAGATGTAGTTTTTGTGATCAAAGTGAGACTATTTGATAGAGGCGAAGGTGCCCCGATATTTTGATGAGATAGCTATCGTTTTCTGATGGAGTCAACTTTGACGATCCGACAACGAACGTGCAAAGACGTCGTGCCTTAGCAATCGCTAAACCAACTTACGAGGGGTTATTGACCACGCAGGAGCACGACCGCGAGGGTCTATTTCCTGCGAGCAAACAAAGAACAACCAAGAAACTGAGATTGCAATCTGGATATTGCGAATAAAAGAGGAAAGATTTATTAATGAAGGTGGGGTTTTGTGACGTCTTGGTCTGGTCATTGAACACAAACAAAGTACGCGAAGTTGCAGCTATGGCGAACTTTTAATCTAAACAAAACCCGAAGTCTAAACGATGCCCTAAGGGCTGTATATATGGAGGAAGAGGGGGGAATTTCGTGGCCCTTGGAGGAGGGGTCCGAAACCAACCCTAACTCTTGTTTCCCCACACATACGGACTCTAAAAATAGCCTATATTCAAGTATTTCAAAAATACATGGGCCTGGCCCAAAAATAAGGTGACGCGGCACCTAGAATAGCCTCTGGACGAAAATTATGGAGTGTCATTTTGTATATTTCATCCAAGGCTTCATGCACTCATTATGGTGGCTTCAAAGTCCTGAAATCATCACTTGAAACTCTGTTCTTGTCTCCCTTGCGCATGCCATCAACTCCATGCTTGTTCTTGCTCCAATGTTCATCCTTCTCCAAGCTAGGCCCTTCATTTGTAAGCAAAACAAATGTATCCAATTTAGGCAGCACCATATTCCCATGAACATTAGAATCATTACCAAGAAACGAAAGTACACAGTAATTTAGTCGGCGTCTTGTGAGCTCTAGTAATCGGTCCAGTATGTATAGTAGCAGGGCTGTGGGTGTAACAATGGTATTGATGTCCTCATCATCCTCCCTTCTTGAAATGAAGTCGCCCCGACGGAAGCTCATCTTCCTCACCCAAATAAGGCTTCAAATCTGCAATGTTAAAAGTGGGACTAACCCCAAAATCTGCTGGCAACTCAAGTTTATATGCATTATCATTTATTTTCTCTAACACCTTAAAAGGACCATCAGCACGTGCCATTAGCTTTGATTTGCACAAATCAGGAAATCTATCCTTACGCAGTGTAACCAAACAAGATCTCCAAGTGCAAACACAACATGTTTTCTACCCTTATCTCCAGCAAGCTTATATTTAGCATTCATACGCTCAATGTTTTCCTTAGTTAACTCATGCATTTTTAAAATGAATTTAGCACGTTGTTTAGCATCAAAATTAACCTTCTCCGAAGATGGAAGATGCAACAAATCAATAGGTGCACGAGGTAGGAAACCATACACAATTTCAAAAGGGCACATCTTAGTAGTAGAATGCAATGAACGATTATAAACAAATTCAATATGAGGCAAGCATTCTTCCCACATTTTCTTATTATTCTTCAAAACAGCCCTAAGCATAGCAGACAATGTTCTATTGACTACTTCAGTTTGACCATTAGTTTGGGGGTGACAAGTAGTACTAAAAAGAAGTTTAGTCCCCAACTTAGCCCATAAACATCTCCAAAAGTGGCTAAGAAATTTAGTATCACGATATGAAACAATAGTATTTGGCACACCATGCAAGCAAATAATTTCACGAAAGAACAAATCAGCAACGTTAACAACATCATCGCTGTTAGGACATGGTATAAAGTGTGCCATTTTTGAGAACCTATCCACGACAACAAATATGCTATCCATCCCCTTCTTTGTTCGAGGTAAACCTAAAACAAAGTCCATAGATATATCCTCCCAAGGAACACTAGGTACAGACAAAGACATATATAAAGCATGAGGATTGAGTTGTGACTTAGCTTTTTGACATGTAGTGCAGCGAGCAAAAAAACGCTCAACATCCCGTCTCATCTTTGGCCAAAAGAAATGTGTAGCAAGTATATCCTCCGTCTTCTTCACGCCAAAGTGTCCCATTAGTCCTCCTCCATGTGCCTTCTGCAACAACAAAAGACGAATGGAGCTAGCTGGAATGCATAGCTTGTTAGCACGAAACACAAATCCATCGTTAACGACGAACTTGTTCCATGTTCTACCTTCTTTACGATTCTGCAATACATCTTTAAATTCAGCATCATGCACATATTGATCTTTGATGGTCTCCAAACCAAATATTTTAAAGTCAAGTTGTGAAAGCATAGTATAACGACGAGACAAAGCATCAGCAATAATATTTTCTTTACCCTTATTTTGTTTAATGACATAAGGGAAATTCTCAATGAATTCAACCCATTTAGCATGTCTACGGTTCAATTTTCTTGACTTTTAATGTGTTTCAAAGATTCGTGATCAGAATAATGTTGCCATGTTTCTAAGGTCCGAACAAGAGCATATGATTCTTTATCATAAGTAGAATAGTTCAGACTAGGCCAACTCAATTTTTCAGAAAAGTATGCAACATGTTTGCCATCTTGTAATAACACACCTCCTAATCCAATTCCACTAGCATCACATTCAAGCTCAAAAGTCTTATTAAAATCAGGAAGTTGGAGTAAAGGAGCATGTGTCAACTTATCTTTCAATACCGTGAAGGCTTCTTCCTGTGCGGTACACCAAACAAAAGGCACATCCTTCTTTGTAAGCTCATTGAGAGGTGTAGCAATGGTGCTAAAATCTCTCACGAAATGCCTATAGAAACCAGCGAGTCCAAGAAAACTCCTCACTTGTGTGACCGTCTTTGGCTGCAGCCAACTCTCAATAGCTTCAATCTTGGCTTTATCAACTTCAATTCCCTGTGGAGTAACAAAATAGCCAAGAAAAGATACTCGGTCGGTGTAAAAGGTGCACTTCCCAAGGTTACCAAACAAACGTGCATCGCGTAGAGCAATAAAAACAACACGTAAATGTTCCAAATGTTCTTCCAAAGATTTGCTATAAATCAGTATATCATCAAAATAGACTGCCACAAATTGTCCAATGAAAGCACGTAAAACTTCGTTCATTAGTCTCATGAAACTACTAGGTGCATTAGTTAACCCAAAAGGCATGACTAACCACTCATATAAACCAAACTTAGTTTTAAATGCTGTTTTCCATTCATCTCCCAATTTCATATGAATTTGATGGTATCCACTATGCAAATCAACTTTGGAGAATATTGTAGAGCCACTCAATTCATCAAGCATATCATCTAGCCTAGGAATAGGATGACGATAACGAATAGTAATATTATTAATGCCTCTACAATCAACACACATACGCAACGTACCATCCTTTTTAGGCACTAGTATAATAGGAATAGCACAAGGACTAAGATATTCACGTATATAACCTTTGTCGAGCAGCTCCTCATTTGACGATAATCTCCTTCGTCTCCTCTGGATTGGTGCGGTATGGTGCACGGTTGGTAGCGATGCACCGGAATTAAGTCAATTTGGTGCTCAATCCCTCGAATAGGTGGTAATCCCGGTGGCACGTCTTGTGGAAAGACGTCAGCGAACTCCTGCAAAATGTTAGTGACAGCAAGGGGCAAAGAGGAAGGCACGTTCTCGAATGTAGATAATGCCTGTTTGCACACAAAAGCATAGCAAACAGATTTGCTGAAATCTAGCTCATCAATATCAGATTTTGTGGCAAGTAAACATGCACTTTTCAATTTAATTTCAGAAGCAACACTAGATGGTTTATTATTAGGTTTCATTTGTTGCTCAAATTCTTTTGCCACTATCTGATTTTCACTCCTATTTTTCTTCTGTTTTGCTTTATTAGCTCTATTAATATCATCTTTCAAAATGGAATCAGGAGTTATAGGAAGCAAAGTAATATGTTTATCCTTATGAACAAGAGTATACTGATTGTTTCTACCATGGTGTACAGAATTTTTTATCAAGTTGCCATGGTCTACCAAGTAATAAGGGACATGCTTGCATAGGTACCACATCACAATCAACATAATCATCATATGTAGAGATACTAAAATGCACATGAACAGTACGTGTTACCTTAACCTTGCCACTGTTGTTGAACCATTGGATGTAGTAAGGATGTGGATGTGGTCTTGTGGTGAGAGATAGCTTCTCCACCATCTCCATGCTAGCCAAGTTGTTGTAGCTCCCCCCATCTATGATGACGCGAACAGAACGTTCTTTCACAACTCCCTTTGTATGGAACAAATTATGCCTTTGATTTTGCTCAGCTTGTGTGACCTGCACACCCAAAACACATTGAGAAACTAAACATTCATACCTGTCAGCGTCTTCAGGAGCCATGTATTGCGTCTCATGATCAGAATCATCTCCACCGTGTTCTTCACGTGTAATAAGAGCCAAAGTCTCCTCATCATAGTCACTAGCGGACTCATACCCACCATACCCAGTAGCAATCATCACACGCTGAGATTTGCATTATTTCGCATAATGACTTCTTCCCTTACAACGACGACAAATAATAACACTTTTGTGCCTTGTTGATGCCATGGAAGAAGAAGAGCTTTGTGCAGGCCCGGCAGGTGTGCTCTTGGCAGATAGTGGTGGTTGTGCCTGCTTTCTTGTATCACGACTGGAGGTGGCACCTGATGGAGGTGCTGTTGCAGTGGAAGTAGAGGATGCACGTGGTGTCCATGATGAAGGTCAACCTGCAGAAAAGTTAGTTCGCGCCAATGCATGTCGATTATGCACTTCACGTTCAGCTTTACAAGCAAGATGGAATAAACGAGTGATATTATTATACTCCTTATACTCTAGAATGGTCTGAATCTCTCTATTTAATCCACCCATAAAACGTGCAAGCATAGCTTCATTGTCCTCAACAATACCACATCTAATCATGCCAGTTTGTAATTCCTGATAATATTCTTCTACAAAAAAATTCCTTGTCTTAAACGCTGCAATTTTTGAAGTAATTCACGTTGATAATATGGTGGAACCCAATGAGTATGCATAGCAGTTTTCAAAGCAGCCCAAGTAGTTGGAATAGGATATAATCTACAATGTTCAGACCACCAAACACATGCAAAGCTAGTGAAAGCACAAATAGCAGCAGGAAGACGCCTCTCCTCGGGATATTGTAAATGTAAGTCGTTGTTCAGTTTCTAACTCCCAAGTAAGATATATATCAGGAACATATCTACCCTCAAATGGTGGAATATTCAATTTTAGTTTAGGAATATGGTCATGTACCTCAGGTGGTGGTGCAGCCCTACTGTTGCGATGATATGCATGAGGACGACCTGGTGGTGGTGGTGCTGGTGGTTGCACGTAGTTCTGATTTTGGTCAACCTCATCCTCGTAATGGTCCTCTACCTCTGCAGTAGCAGCAGGAGCTACAGAAGCATCAACAACGGCACCAGAAGTTTGACCAGGCTCAAGGGGGACGCGATGTGCTCGTCCCACTTGATTTGGAGGGTGATGTTGTTGTTGTTGTTGTTGTTGTTGTTGTTGTTGTTGTTGTTGTTGTTGTTGTTGTTGTTGTTGTTGTTGTTGTTGTTGTCTTTGTTGTTGTTGTTGTTGTTGTTGTTGTTGTTGTTGTTGTTGTTGTTGTTGTTGTTGTTGTTGTTGTTGTTGTTGTTGTTGTTGTTGTTGTTGTTGTTGTTGTTGTTGTTGTTGTTGTTGTTGTTGTTGTTGTTGCTGTAGAGGTGCGACAGGTGCAGCGGCCGGTGGTTGTGGAAGACGCGCGAGCAATTCATTAAACTTGTTATCGAGCTTTGTTTCGAACGCCTTCTCAGTGCCATCTATCTTCTCCATGGCCTCTTCAAATCTGTTTAGCACATCTTCCACCTGTCCACTTTGTCATGTTTTCCCAGTCAGTCTCGTCGGCTTGTGATCCTGCCATGGTTAGCAGCAATAGAAACAGACAAGAATATGATCCTACAGACTACTAGAAAATGGCGGTGGTGGGGTGTCACAAATCCGTCAAGCAAATCTCAAATTCGTACCAGTTCTTACCCAGCAGCAGGTGGTGAACGACAACCGTTGCAGTCAAAACTCTCAAAGCTTGGATAGAGCGATTCCCAGGAAGAGTCAAACGCATGACATAGATTTATGTGGAGCTAGGAAGGCTTATAATATGGTAGCAAAAAGGGTCAGCAATAATCAATTCAGAGATGCAAAGTTGAATAAACGCTCAACGACGGTACTGTGCTGGTCCTAGGCTAGACCGTGCTAGAGACGCGAGCCTAGAACATTAACAAAATCTCAGCGTTGCACGTAAACAGGGGAAAAGCACACTCTGGAATTTTTTGCGCTCTATTTTTTTGTGCTCCT
Organism: Aegilops bicornis; assembly: GCA_021605145.1. NCBI lineage: Eukaryota > Viridiplantae > Streptophyta > Magnoliopsida > Poales > Poaceae > Aegilops > Aegilops bicornis. The sequence continues at coordinate 562,630,309 of CM038670.1, read as the reverse complement.
CTTTTCTTTTTTGCGAAAAATCACTATAATGGCGAGTGTCTCAAAACTCTTCCCAGGTCAAAATGACAGGATGGGCACAAAAATTTTTTGACTATTTTTTTTCGGAAATCAGGGCAGCGACGACGAAAAAGTGCGACAAAGAATCACTATGATGGCACGTGGGTCAAAAGACTCAGAAACACCTAAAAATAGGATAGGGAAAAATATATTCGGTCACCGAAATTTTGGCCTAAAAACTGCCCGGGGGTCTCCAGACTTTTTTTTTCAAAACCTAATCAGGCAAGGAAACACGAATCGGAAAATAGATGGATCTCGAAAACAAACCTAATATGAAAAGAACTCAGATTGGTGGTGGATATATGGTGGTAGGATATGACAACGTTGGTGGTATATGGATACGGGTCGGTGGTGGTATATGGATACGGATTGGTGGTGGTATATGGATACGGATTCAGAGCGGTGGCAGATAAGCGGTGGTGGTAGATGGCAGGGGCGATGATGATGGTGCGGCGGCAGCGTGACAACTTATGACTAGAACTCGAAACTCTAAAAGACTAGACTCTAAGACTAGCAACTAGACACGATGATGCAACCGCAAATTCAACAAAGCAAAAACCCTAAAAAGATTATGCAAAGGCTCAGATTGGTTCGGATACGATGAACTAACCCTAATTTTTATGGCTTTTTTGTGGACTGTACGTATGAAGAACAGACTCGATCTAAACTATGAAAAACTGTAAAATCTCACCGAGCAACCTGGAAATCTGATACGACTTGATAGAGGCGAAGGTGTCCCGATGTTTCTATGAGATAGCTATCATTTTCTGAGGGATTCGACTTTGATGACCCGACAACGAACGTGCAAAGTGAAGGAAATATGCCCTAGAGGCAATAATAAAGTTATTATTTATTTCCTTATATCATGATAAATGTTTATTATTCATGCTAGAATTGTATTAACAGGAAACATAATACATGTGTGAATACATAAACCTCTGAGTGTCACTAGTATGCCTCTACTTGACTAGCTCGTTAATCAAAGATGGTTGTGTTTCCTAACCATGAACAAGGAGTTGTTATTTGATTAACGGGATCACATCATTGGTTGAATGATCTGATTGACATGACCCATTCCATTAGCATAGCACCTGATCGTATAGTTTGTTGCTAGTGCTTTTCTTCATGACTTATACATGTTCCTATGACTATGAGATTATGCAACTCCCGTTTGCACGAGGAACACTTTGGTGCTACCAAACGTCACAACGTAATCGGGTGATTATAAAGGTACATTACAGGTGTCTCCGAAGGTACATGTTGGGTTGGCATATTTCGAGATTAGGATTTGTCACTCCGATTGTCGGAGAGGTATCTCTGGGCCCTCTCGGTAATGCACATCACATAAGCCTTGCAAGCATTGCAACTAATGAGTTAGTTGTGAGATGATGTATTACTGAACGAGTAAAGAGACTTGCCGGTAACGAGATTGAACTAGGTATTGGATACCGACGATCGAATCTCGGGCAAGTAACATACCGATGACAAAGGGAACAACGTATGTTGTTATGCGGTCAGACCGATAAAGATCTTCGAAGAATATGTAGGAGCCAATATGGGCAACCAGGTCCCGCAATTGGTTATTGACCAGAGAGGTGTCTCGGTCATGTCTACATAGTTCTCGAACCCGTAGGGTCCGCACGCTTAACGTTTCGATGACAGTTACTATGAGTTGTTATGATGTTTCTGCATCAAGGTTGTTCGAGTCCCGGATGAGATCACGGACGTGACGAGGAGTCTCGAAATGGTCGAGACATAAAGATTCATATATTGAAAGTCTATGTTTGGACATCGGAAGTGTTCCGGTGAAATTAGGAATTTTACCAAAGCACCGGAGGTTACCGAACCCCGAATACTAATGGGCCAACATGGGCCTTAGTGGAAAGGAGAGAAGGGGCCCAAGTGCTGGTCGCACCTTCCCCCTTCCCTAGTCCTATTAGGACTAGGAGAAGGGGCGCCTCTCTCTCCCTTCCCACTTGGGGAAACCTAGTTGGACTAGGATTGGGGGAATCCTACTCCTAGTAGGAGTAGGACACCTGGCGCACCTCCCTTGGCCGGCCAGCCCTCCTCCTTCCCTCCTTTATATACGGGGCGGAGGGCACCCCATGACACACAAGTTGATCCTTGAGATCTTTCCTTAGCCGTGTCTGGTGCCCCTTCCACCATATTACACCTCGAGAATACCGTAGCGAGCTTAGGCGAAGCCTGCGCCGTGGAACATCATCATCGCCACCACGCCTGCCGTCGATTTAAACTCTCCCTCAACACTCGGCTGGATCGGAGTTCGAGGGACGCCATCGAGCTGAACGTGTGCAGAACTCGGAGGTGCCGTCGTTCGGTACTTGGATCGGTTGGATCGTGAAGAAGTACGACTACTTCCTCTACGTTGCGTCAACGCTTCGGCTGTGGGTCTACGAGGGTGCGTAGACAACACTCTCATCTCGTTGCTATGCATCACCATGATCTTGCGTGATCGTAGGAAAATTTTTGAAATTACTACGTTACCCAACAAAGTGGCATCCGAGCCTGGTTTTATGCGTAGATGTCATATGCACGCAGTAGAACACAAGTGAGTTGTGGACGATACAAGTCATACCGCCTACCATGTCATACTTTGGTTCAGCGGTATTGTTGGAAAGACGATCCAGACCAACCTTACGCGTGCATTTCCACGCGAGACCGGTTCCCTCGACGTGCTTTGCACATAGATGGCTTGTGGAAGACTGTCTCTCCAACTTTAGTTGAACTGAGTGTAGCTACGCCCGGTCCTTGAGAAGGTTAAACGGAGTCTATTTGACGAAGTATCGTTGTGGTTTTGATGCGTAGGTAAGAACGGTTCTTGCTCAGCCCGTAGCAGCCACGTAAAACTTGCAACAACAAAGTAGAGGACGTCTAACTTGTTTTTGCAGGGCATGTTGTGATGTGATATGGTCAAGACGTGATGCTATATTTTATTGTATGAGATGATCATGTTTTGTAACCGAAGTTATCGGCAACTGGCAGGAGCCATATGGTTGTCGCTTATTGTATGCAATGCAATCGCTTCGTAATGCTTTACTTTATCACTAAGCGGTAGCGATAGTCGTAGAAGCATAAGTTTGGCGAGACGACAACGATGCTACGATGGAGATCAAGGTGTCGCGCCGGTGACGATGGTGATCATGACGGTGCTTGAGATGGAGATCACAAGCACAAGATGATGATGGCCATATCATATCACTTATATTGATTGCATGTGATGTTAATCCTTTATGCATCTTATCTTGCTTTGATTGACGGTAGCATTATAAGATGATCCCTTACTAAATTATCAAGAAGTGTTCTCCCTGAGTATGCACCGTTATGAAAGTTCTTCGTCTTTGAGACACCACGTGATGATCGGGTGTGATAGGCTCTACGTTCAAATACAACGGTGCAAAACAGTTGCACACGCAGAATACTCAGGTTATACTTGACGAGCTATGCATATAAGATATGACCTCGGAACAGAGACCGAAAGGTCGAGCGTGAATCATATAGTAGATATGATCAACATATTGATGTTCACCATTGAAACTACTCCATCACACGTGATCGGTCATGGTGTAGTTGATATGGATCACGCAATCACTTAGAGAATTGGAGGGATATTTTTCTAAGTGGGAGTTCTTAAAGTAATATGATTAATTGAACTTAAATTTATCATGAACTTAGTACCTGATAGTATCTTGCTTGTCTATGATGTGTAGATAGATGGCTCGTCTTTGTTGTTCCGTTGAATTTTAATGCGTACCTTGAGAATGCAAGGTTGAAAGATGATGGCAGCAATTACACGGACTGGGTCCGAACCTTGAGGATTATACTTATTGCTGCACCGAAGAATTACGTCCTGGCAGCACCGTGAGGTGCCGTGCCTGGTGCAAGGGCTGCGCCGGATGTTGTGAACGTCTGGCAAAGCAAAGTGATGACTACTCTATAGTTCAGTGTGCCATGCTTTACGGCTTAGAACCGACTTCAACGTCGTTTTGAACACCATGGAGCATATGAGATGTTCCAGGAGTTGAAGTTAATATTCCAAGCGAATGCCCGGATTGAGAGATATGAAGTCTCCAATAAGTTCTATAGTCTGTAAGATGGAGGAGAACGGTTCGCTGCTGAGCATATACTCGTAATGTCCGGATATAACAATCACTTGATTCAACCGGGAGTTAATCTTCCGGATGATTGCGTCATTGATGTAATTCTCCAATCATCGCCACCAAGCTACAAGAGCTTCGTGATGAACTATAATATGCAAGGGATGACCAAAACAATGCCCGAGCTCTTCGCGATGCTTTGAAGTCATGGAGGTAGAAATCAAAAGGAGCATCAAGTGTTGATGGTTAACAAAACCACTAGTTTCAAGAAAAAGGGCAAAGGAAAGAAAAGGAAACTTCAAAAGAACGGCAAGCAAGTTGTCGATCAAGAGAAGAAACCCAAGTCTGGTCCTAAGCTCAAACCGAAAGTGCTTCTATTGCAAGCGTGCTGGTCATCGAAGCGGAACTGCCCCAAGTATTTGGCGGATAAGAAGGATGGAAAGGTTAACAAAGGTATATGTGATATACAAGTTATTGATGTGTACCTTACTAATACTCGCAGAGCACTGGTATTTGATACTGGTTACTGCTAATATTTGCAACTCGAAGCAGGGCTACGGATTAAGCGAAGATTGGCTAAGGGCGAGGTGACGATGCGCGTGGGAAATGGTTCCAAAGTCGATGTGATCGCAGTCGTCACGCTACCTATACATCTACCTTCGGGATTAGTATTAGTCCTAAATAATTGTTATTTAGTACCAGCGTTGAGCATGAACATTATATCTGGATCTTGTTTAAATGCGTAGACGGTTATTCATTTAAATCGAGAGAATAATGGTTGTTCTATTTATATGAATAATATCTTTTATGGTCATGCACCATTGAAGAATGGTTTGTTTTTACTTAATCTCGATAGTAGTGATACACATATTCATAACGTTGAAGCCAAAAGATGTAGAGTTGATAATGATAGTGCAACTTATTTGTGGCACTGCCGTTTAGGTCATATCGGTGTAAAGCGCATGAAGAAACTCCATACTGATGGACTTTTGGAGTCACTTGATTATGAATCACTTGGCACTTGTAACCGTGCCTTATGGGCAAGATGACTAAAACACCGTTCTCGGAACTATGGAGAGAGCAACAGATTTATTGGAAATCATACATACCGATGTATGTGGTCCAATGAATGTTGAGGCTCGTGGCGGATATCGTTATTTTCTCACCTTCACAGATGATTTGAGCAGATATGGGTATATCTACTTAATGAAACACAAATCTGAAACATTTGAAAAGTTCAAAGAATTTCAGAGTGAAGTGGAAAATCATCGTAACAAGAAAATAAAGTTTCTACGATCTGATCGTGGAGGAGAATATTTGAGTTACGAAGTTTGGCCTACATTTGAAACAATGCGGAATAGTTTATAACTTACGCCACCGAACACCACAACGTAATGGTGTGTCCGAACGTCGTGTCGTGCTTTATTAGATATGGTGCGATCTATGATGTCTCTTACTGATTTACCGCTATCGCTTTGGGGTTATGCTTTAGAGACGGCTACATTCACTTTAAATAGGGCACCATCTAAATCCGTTGAGACGACGCCTTATGAACTGTGGTTTGGCAAGAAACCAAAGTTGTCGCTTCTGAAAGTTTGGGGCTGCGATGCTTATGTGAAAAAGCTTCAACCTGATAAGCTCGAACCCAAATCGAGAAATGTGTCTTCATAGGATACCCAAAGGAGACTGTTGGGTACACCTTCTATCACAGATCCGAAGGCAAGATTTTTGTTGCTAAATTCGGAAACTTTTGGAGAAGGAGTTTCTCTCGAAAGAAGTGAGTGGGAGGAAAGTAGAACTTGATGAGATAACTGTATCTACTCCCTTATTGAGAAGTAGTACATCACGTAAAACAGTTTACGTGACACCTACACCAAATAGGGAAGAAGCTAATGATGATGATCATGAAACTTCAGATCAAGTTTCTACAGAACTTCGTAGATCAACCAGCAAGATCCGCACTGAGTGGTACGGTAATCCTATTCTCGAAGTCATGTTACTTTGGAACATGATGAACCTACGAACTATGAAGAAGCGATGGTGAGCCCAGATTCCACAAAATGGCAGGAGGCCAAGAAATCTGAGATGGGATCCATGTATGAGAACAAAGTGTGGACGTTGGTTGACTTGCCCGATGATCGGCAAGCACTTGAGAATAAATGGATCTTCAAGAAGAAGACTGACGCTGATGGTAATGTTATCATCTATAAAGCTCGACTTGTTGCGAAAGGTTTTCGACAAGTTCAAGGGGTTGACTACGATGAGACTTTCTCACCCGTAGCGATGCTTAAGTCTGTCCGAATCATGTTAGCAGTTGTCAGATTTTATGATTATGAAATTTGGCAAATGGATGTCAAAACTGCATTCCTGGATGGATTTCTGGAAGAAGAGTTGTATATGATGCAACCAGAAGGTTTTGTCGATCCAAAAGGAGCTAACAAAGTGTGCAAGCTCCAATGATCCATTTATGGACTGGTGCAAGCCTCTCGGAGTTGGAATAAACGTTTTGATAGTGTGATCAAAGCATTTGGTTTTATATGCACTTTTGGAGAAGCCTGTATTTACAAGAAAGTGAGTGGGAGCTCAGAGCATTTACGATATTATATGTGGATGACATATTACCGATCGGAAATGATATAGAATTTGGATAGCATAAAGGGATACTTGAATAAGAGTTTTTCGATGAAAGACCTCGGTGAAGCTGCTTACATATTGGGCATTAAGATCTATAGAGATAGATCAAGACGCTTAATAGGACTTTCACAAAGCACATACCTTGACAAAGTTTTTGAAAAAGTTCAAAATGGATCAGGCAAAGAAAGGGTTCTTGCCGGTGCTACAAGGTGTGAAGTTGAGTAAGACTCAATGCCCGACCACCGCAGAAGATAGAGAGAAAATGAAAGATGTTCCCTATGCTTCAGCCATAGGCTCTATCATGTATGCAATGCTGTGTACCAGACCTGATGTGTGCCTTTGTCAGAAGTTTGGCGGCAGTACCAAAGTAATCCAGAGTGGATCACTCGACAGCGGTCAAGAACATCCTTAAGTACTTAAGAAGGACTAAGGATATGTTTCTCATTTATGGCGGTGACAAAGAACTCGTCAGAACGGGTTACGCCGACGCATAGCTTTGACATCGATCCGGACGATTCTAAATCGCAAAACCGATACGTATTTACATTAAACGGAGGAGCTGTCGGTTGGTGCAGTTCCAAACAAAGCGTCGTGGCGGGATCTACATGTGAAGTTGAGTACATAGCTGCTTGAAGCAGCTAATGAAGGAGTCTGGATGAAGGAGTTCATAACCGATCTAGGTGTTGTACCTAGTGTATCGGGTCCAATGAAAATCTTTTGTGACAATATCGTGCAATTGCCTTAGCAAAGGAATCCAGATTTCACAAGAGAACCAAGCACATCAAAAGACGCTTCAACTCCATCCGGATTTGGTCGGTGGGAGACATAGAGATATGCAAGATACATACGGATCTGAATGTTGCGGAACCCGTTGACTAAGCCTCTTCCACGAGCAAAACATGATCAGCACCAAGACTCCATGGGTGTTAGAATCATTCTTGTGTAATCTAGATTATTGACTCTAGTGCAAGTGGGAGATCAAGGAAATATGCCCTAGAGGCAATAATAAAGTTATTATTTATTTCCTTATATCATGATAAATGTTTATTATTCATGCTAGAATTGTATTAACAGGAAACATAATACATGTGTGAATACATAAACCTACAGAGTGTCACTAGTATGCCTCTACTTGACTAGCTCGTTAATCAAAGATGGTTGTGTTTCCTAACCATGAACAAGGAGTTGTTATTTGATTAACGGGATCACATCATTGGTTGAATGATCTGATTGACATGACCCATTCCATTAGCATAGCACCTGATCGTATAGTTTGTTGCTAGTGCTTTTCTTCATGACTTATACATGTTCCTATGACTATGAGATTATGCAACTCCCGTTTGCACGAGGAACACTTTGGTGCTACCAAACGTCACAACGAATCGGGTGATTATAAAGGTACATTACAGGTGTGTCTCCGAAGGTACATGTTGGGTTGGCATATTTCGAGATTAGGATTTGTCACTCCGATTGTCGGAGAGGTATCTCTGGGCCCTCTCGGTAATGCACATCACATAAGCCTTGCAAGCATTGCAACTAATGAGTTAGTTGTGAGATGATGTATTACGGAACGAGTAAAGAGACTTGCCGGTAACGAGATTGAACTAGGTATTGGATACCGACGATCGAATCTCGGGCAAGTAACATACCGATGACAAAGGGAACAACGTATGTTGTTATGCGGTCTCGACCGATAAAGATCTTCAGAGAATATGTAGGAGCCAATATGGGCATCCAGGTCCCGCTATTGGTTATTGACGAAGAGGTGTCTCGGTCATGTCTACATAGTTCTCGAACCCGTAGGGTCCGTGACGCTTAACGCTTCGGCGATGCTACTATGAGTTGTTATGATGTTTCTGTACGAAGGTTGTTCGAGTCCGGATGAGATCACGGACGTGACGAGGAGTCTCGAAATGGTCGAGACATAAAGATTCATATATTGAAAGTCTATGTTTGGACATCGGAAGTGTTCCGTGAAATTAGAATTTTACCAAGTACCGGAGGTTACCGGAACCCCCGAATACTAATGGGCCAACATGGGCCTTAGTGGAAAGGAGAGAAGGGGCCCAAGTGCTGGTCACCTTCCCCTTCCCTAGTCCTATTAGGACTAGGAGAAGGGGCGCCCCTCTCTCCCTTCCCACTTGGGGAAACCTAGTTGGACTAGGATTGGGGGAATCCTACTCCTAGTAGGAGTAGGACACCTGGCGCACCTCCCTTGGCCGGGCCAGCCCCTCCTCCTTCCCTCCTTTATATACGGGGCGGAGGGCACCCCATGACACACAAGTTGATCCTTGAGATCTTTCCTTAGCCGTGTGCGGTGCCCCTTCCACCATATTACACCTCGAGAATACCGTAGCGTAGCTTAGGCGAAGCCTGCGCCGTGGAACATCATCATCGCCACCACGCCGTCAGGTCGACGAAACTCTCCCTCAACACTCGGCTGGATCGGAGTTCGAGGGACGCCATCGAGCTGAACGCGGTGCGTAACTCGGAGGTGCCGTGCGCTCGGTACTTGGATCGGTTGGATCGTGAAGAAGTACGACTACTTCCTCTACGCTAACGTCAACGCTTCCGCTGTGGGTCTACGAGGGTACGTAGACAACACTCTCATCTCGTTGCTATGCATCACCATGATCTTGCGTGATCGTAGGAAAATTTTTGAAATTACTACGTTACCCAACACAAAGACGTCGCGCCTTAACTTGGATAAGGATGAACATTGGAGCAAGAACAAGCATGGAGTTGATGGCATGCGCAAGGGAGACAAGAACAGATAGGAGTATGCACATTACTTTGGGCTATACGGAATTTGCAGAAATGATATGATTTTTAACAGACAAACTTGTATAATTTTTTTTGCAGGTTATCTACAGGACCACTGCATGGATCTGTACGTGGTCGTTACTCACTCCTGCAAAAACCAGGGAGCCTTTGGTTAGTGTGTCTACCCGATGGGAGATGGTAGTTCGGCATATCTACAATCGATTTAAATGGCGGTCCAGTAATAGGCTAGGTGTGTAGGCATCTCGTCCTATTTTTGCCGGTTGTGGCATTTTTTACCTTTTTGTTTTTATTTTCAGCTCAGTGCAAGCTTGTACTGGATTACAAATTTTTTGGTTACTTTATTTAATAAGGGACTGCAAGCATTACTCTGATGCAGAGGGCGAGAATGATCCTTCTTTTCTAAAATACAACTGCATGTTCATCTTCAACCTAAAAAATGCACACAACATAACTCGACTGCAACTGCAAGCAATACAATGCGCATGCCAGGGGAGTCACATGCTTTTCACATGACAACCGCACTAAGACGAAGATAGAATTGCGATACTTTTGATTTTTTGCAACTCCTCACCGTCTAGGCGTCGGAGCCAAGAACACACAATACTCACAATCCCAATATAGCAGAACTAAAACTGCACTTCAATGTAACGACCTGGGTTGTGCCCACGCGTGTGTGTGTGAGTGGCCTGATGGGCCGGACCACTGTGGCCTGTAATGGTATCTACATATAGGCTAGCGAGAGGGGAGGGAGACATCAATCTGTAAACTGACTACTGTTATCACTAATCCCAAGCCTTCCTCACGGAGGTTCTTCCTCTCCAAGTTATTCCCCTCTGTCTCTACCTACCACATCCTGGCGTGATGCGAGGAGTTGCTGCGATCCCGTAGCATCTGGTACTCAGAGCCCATATCGATCCGCGTCCTCTGATCCAAAAATTCTCGCGATCTTCCGATCAATCCATCGATCAACTCCTAATTCCAAGTAAAAGGTGCGGATCCTCTCAGGTGATTCCGCGCAAAACACTTTGGTGTACCTGCGTGTGGTTGAGCAGATCGACCGGCATCAACGGCGCGCTCCAACAAGCCGACGATCTCTGCGTGTATGGCGGCGGCGGAGCTCTCCCTGGCGGACCTGCAGAAATTGGTCCAGGACACGATCTAGCAGAGCAAGGTGGTCTCGGATGCGGGGGCTGCCACATCGGAGCGGGTGAACGAGCTCCAGGACTCTCTCGACAAGTACGCATCATCGTCCGCCAAGGCGTTCGATGCGCTTGCACAGACAACCACGGCCTCGCAGGGCCGTACCGAGGCCACCCTCGGCCGCGTCCTCATCGCCAACAACTCCCTCGATGCAGCTATGGCGGAGATGAAGCGCGCTCTAGATGGAGTGGTGCGCCGGGTGGACCAGATGGAGAGAGTACCAGCAACGGGCCCTGTGGAACCACCACCACCACCGCAACGCTCTGGGCCGCTACGCATGGAAGGGCAGAGCAGCCTGCAAGCGCCGCCAGCGACAGATCTGCAGGGGCCCCGTCTGAATCGTCCCCAACCACATGGTGGTGAGCTATCTCAGACCCGACCCGCTGCCAGTGAGTATTTCTCGGATGATCAGGAGGACCCAGAGCACTACACCGACTATGGGCACCGATCACATCACAACAGATACAGACCACGCATTCCTCTGTCTGAATTTCCCAAGTTCGATGGGGAGGATCCCAAATGGTGGAAACAACAGTGTGAAAAGTACTTCCGGATGTACAATGTGCAGTAAGAATTATGGGTCGATTTTGCAACAATGCATTTTGCAGGCAATGCAGCTCGTTGGCTTCAGACTTACAAAGCCATGCACACAATCGACAGTTGGGCAGCCCTGTGTGTTGCAGTGTTTACCAAATTCAACAGAAACAAATACACCAGAGATATTGATGTATTCTTTGCACTGATGCAAACTGACACAGTGGATGAGTATGCCCATCTCTTCGAGGAGCACATGCACAAGATGCTGGTTTACAATCAGTCTTATGATGAGACGTTCTTCATTAACCGCTTTGTTCAAGGTCTTAAGCCAGCAATGAGAGCACCTGTGAAGTTGCAGCAGCCAAGCACAGTGGATTTGGCTTACTCTCTGGCCCAAACTCAAGAGGCACTCCTGGTTGAAGCCACAACTAAATCCAACAAGAAATGGGAGCCACGGTTTAGTTCCAAACCATATATGCACCAGGGTATAATGGGCGCCTCACCAGCTGACAAACGATCAGAAGATCAAGCTAAAGTGCCGGACAAGGTTGATACACTCAGAGCTCAGCGTAGGGCGAGAGGAGAATGTTTTAAATGTGGTGAAAAATATGGCCCTGGACACAAATGTCCCAGCAAGGTGCAGTTACATGTGATGGAGGAATTGTGGGATGCACTACAGGCCTCTGAATTGGTTTCTAGTGAGTCTGACAATGAACAGGTGGTTTCTCCACCTTCAAATAAAGACAATGTTGATTGCATGAAACTGTCAGTGCAAGCAGCTACAGGAACATCTTCTAAAGAGAGTATCAAGTTGTAAGGCATGGTGGGAAAACGTCAACTATTAATCCTGGTGGATTCAGGTAGTTCTACCAACTTCATTCGAGCTGATTTGGCAAAAGAACTCAAGTGCACAACTGAAGAAATCCCTGCAACAACTGTGACTGTGGCAAATGGAGGCACTCTGCTCTGCAATACACAAGTACCAAACCTACAGTGGTTTTGTCAAGGAAACACCTTTAATACTCAGTTCAAAGTGCTTCCCTTAGGCACTTATGATATCATACTGGGAATGCAGTGGCTAGAAACCATGAGTCCTATGTGGGTTGACTGGATAAAGAAGGTCATGAGGTTTAAGTACCAAGGAGCAAGAATCACACTCAGAGGAGTTAAAGATAAACTCAACTCTTATACAACTATTTCTGGGAAACACTTACAAGGACTCCTCAACACTGGAGCAGTTGAGCAGGTAATCCACCTCTGTCATATGGAAGAGAGACCTATGACAGAAACCTGCATTCCACCTGAAGTTCAGCCACTTATCGACAAACATCAGCAACTGTTCACTACTCCTGACTCTCTTCCTCCCCACAGAGATTTTGACCATCAGATACCTTTGTTACCTGGAGCAAAACCTGTAAATGTTAAACCATATAGGTATAATCCCATGCAAAAACAGGAAACAGAAACTCAAGTGACCACTATGCTTAACCAGGGAGTTATACAACATAGCACCAGTTCCTTTGCTTCACCTGTGTTGCTGGTCAGAAAGAAAGATGGCACCTGGAGATTCTGTATAGATTATAGAATGCTCAACTTAGTCACAGTGCAACATAAATATCCCATGCCTGTTGTAGAGGAACTACTGGATGGATTAGCAGAAGCAAAATACTTCACTAAGCTAGATTTAAGAGCTGGCTACCATCATATCAGATTGGTTGACGGGGAGGAACACAAAACTGCATTTAAAACTCATCATGGCCTGTATGAATTCAAAGTAATGTCATTTGGGTTAACCAATGCCCCTGCAAAAGCTGCCATGAATATACTGTTTGCAGTGTTACTGAGAAATTGTGTACTAGTTTTTATGGATGATATCCTTATATATAGTGCAACTTTGGAGGAGCACTTAAAACACTTGGAATAGGTCTTCACCATTCTGCAAGAAAACCAACTATATGTCAAGTTGAGCAAGTGTTCCTTTGCCCAACAGGAGTTGGAATACCTTGGTCATGTAATCAGTGGAGCTGGAGTGCAAACTGACCCTGCTAAAATTTTAGCTGTAAGAGATTGGCCAGTCCCAACAAATGTGAAGCAGGTGAGGGGGTTTTGGGCCTTACTGGATATTATAGAAGGTTCATCAAACACTATGGAATTATCAGCATGAGTCTATCTGATTTGCTAAAGAAAGATGCAGTGTTCACCTGGACACCTACTACAAAAGCTGCATTTCAGAGTCCGAAAACTACCTTAGCTCAAGCCCCTGTACTGGCTCTGCCTGATTTCAAGAAAACATTTGTGATTGAAATTGATGCCAGCAACATTGGAATTGGGGCAGTGTTAATGCAAGAAGGGCACCCTATTTCCTATCTAAGCAAAGCCAGGGCCCTAAAGCTCAAGCACTCTCCACCTATGAAAAAGAGTGTTTAGCTATCATACTAGCTGTGGATAAGTGGAGAAGTTATTTGCAGCATGCCCCATTTACATTGGCAACAGATCATAGGAGTCTGACACACCTGCAAGATCAAAAAATCAGCAACCCTATGCAACAGAAAGCACTGTTGAAGCTATTGGGTCTAAGATATAATATACTATACAAGAAAGGACAGGACAATACAGCAGCTTATGCTCTCTCAAGATCACCCTCCCCTAGTGAACTGCATACAATTTATTTTTGCACACCTAAGTGGTTGACTGTGGTATCTGAAGGATATCAACAACATGAGGAGGAAAAACAACTGCTCCAAGAATTAGCTCTCTCTGGCTCAAATGACAAGGGCTATGTGTTACATCAGGATATCATCAGATACAAAGACAGAGTGTGGCTGGGTCATAATACTGAAGCTCACAAATAAATTATGTTATCCTTACATGCTAGTGGAGTGGGAGGTCACTCAGGGTTCCAAGGCACTTATCAAAGGATTAAAGCTCTGTTTGCCTGGCCTGCCATGAAGCAGGATATTCGAAGCTATGTGAAAGAGTGCACTGTGTGTCAACAAGCTAAAACTGAACACATTAGGAAACCTGGCTTGCTCAGTCCCTTGCCAGTACCTAAGGAAGCATGGAATTTGGTTACTATGGATTTTATTGGAGGCCTGCCCAAGAGCAAGAATTTTGACACTATTTTGGTGGTCATTGACAAGTTAAGCAAGTATGGCTATTTCCTACCTCTGGCTCATCCGTTCACAGCTCTCCAAGTAGCACAAGTTTACCTGGATAATGTGTATAAACTCCACGGTCTTCCCATGGTTATAGTCACTGATCGAGATCCTATCTTCACAAGCACCTTGTGGCAAGAGTTGTGCAGATTAACTGATATAAAGATGAACATGAGTTCTGCCAGTCATCCAGAAACTGATGGTCAGTCTGAGAAACTCAACCAGTGCCTGGAAACATTTCTCCGGTGTATGGTACACTCTGTTCCAAAAAAATGGGCTTATTGGCTGCCCCAGGCAGAGTACTAGTACAATTCTAACCACCACTCAGCCCTGGGCAAAACACCATTTCAGGTTCTCTACGGATATCAACCCAGACACTTAGGCATTGCCAATCTCCAGAGCTCACTGTCATCTGATTTGTCAGGATGGTTAGCTGAACGTAACCTTATGCAAGGCCTGATCAGAGAACACCTCCTGCGCGCTCAACAGTGCATGAAGCCACATGAAGATAAACACCGGTCAGATCGGCAATTTGCAATGGGGGAATGGGCATACCTGAAGCTTCAGCCTTATGTGCAACAATCAGTTGTCAGACGATCCAACCACAAGCTCGGATTCAAATACTTTGGTCCTTACCAGATTTTGGAAAAAGTGGGCGAAGTGGCTTACCGGCTCGCCCTTCCAGCGTCCAGCAAGATACACCCAGTGGTCCACGTTTCTCTGCTGAAACCTGCACAACCTCCAGTGCAAAATGACAGCACCACGGATCTTGCTGCTCTTCAGATCTCAGCACCGCTCAATCCTGCTCAGGTATTACAGTCACGTTTGGTGCAGGTAGGCGGACATACTCGGCCGCTAGTCAAGATTGCCTGGCGCGGCCCTCCTCTCTCGATGGCAACCTGTGAGTGGGCATCACTGCTGGCACCAGGACAACGGCAAGATAAGGAACAGTACGAGGGCGTCCTGGTTCTTAAGGGAAGGGGCATGTAACGACCTGGGCTGTGCCCACGCGTGTGTGTGTGAGTGGCCTGATGGGCCGACCCACCATGGCCTGTAATGGTATCTACATATAGGCTAGCGAGAGGAGAGGGAGACATCAATCTGTAAACTAATACTGTTATCTCTAATCCCAAGCCTTCCTCTGAGCTCCTTCTCCCTCTCCAAGTTATTCCCCTCTGTCTCTACCTACCACATCCTGGCGTGACGCGAGGAGTTGCTGCGATCCCGTAGCATTCAACGTTCGTCTCATAGCTTCATACACCTTTTGACACTTGAGAGGCTGTCAGAAACGAGAGGAACTGACGAACACCAGCGACAAAACACAGAGGTTGTATCCTTCGGTGACTAGGGTTAGGGATCGAGCTGAACTAAACACCACATGAAAGGTTTGCAAAAATGATACTGTACTAACTTGATCTTGTGCAGGCCTCTTGGACCATGGAGCCAGCAGCAAATAGGTACCGCTGCAACTCCAATCTTGAAGATAAAACTGCGGCCTTTCTGAAAAACCTAAGACCACTCTAAATCTGGCAAATGGTTGATCCTTATTATATGTATTTCTTTTATATACTGTATTTATTTCCGTACATGCATCCTTGCACTTACTGCAGTTCATACAAATTATTATTATCGCAGACTTGGTTGCCGAAGAGCAAAATCCCATTAATACGATATCATACATGGTCTAAAAAAGCAGTTAATACATTTCCGTGTTAACTACCATTTATGTAGTTTGATTTTTACCAGTTCATTGCCTGATTTGCAGGAAACATTTTAATTGGACTCAGTTGTACAGTTTTGCATAGTATATACCCTGTGGGTTGTGAACATTTTTTCTATCCAGGCTGCTAGTTGAAGCAAGTGAAACGACGGTTATTCTGCATGCTGATATGAAATTCACAGGCACATAGACACCTTCTGTGGACAGAAGTCAAATCATTTACTGATGGGCAGAAGTACTATACGAAAGCAAATAAAGAAATGACATATAAGATGATATTCTTCATGCAGTATGGTTGTGCAGACCTATACCCTTTAATGTTGCCCTTTAATTTAGTTATGTTCTGAAATGTAGTCGAGGTATCTGATTCTGTTCTATGGATTTCTTGGGATATAATACTCTTAACAATTTTATGTAATCCTATATTGTAATGACAACTAATGCCCTTACGTAGGACAAGTTTCAAGCACATAAACTTGGCATGATTCTGTCTATCGGGCAAGTTTCGGACCTGAAAACTAAAGAATTAAACGGAAATATGATAGAAAAGGAACTAACGGCAAAATGCATAGAACGTAACTTAAGAAAACAAGATCTAATAGGTTACCACTAAGAAAAAATCAGATGGAAGAAGTGCCGGAGGAACAATGTAATCGCAGTGGTTTATTGATTGTTCCTGCTCACCTTCTTATTCCTTGGTCAATGTGGTGCGAGATGGCACGACATGACATAACTTGTCGTACTGCGGTAAGGACATGGAAAAAAAATGTCAATGAATTTGTAGTCCGAAGAACCATGGGAATCCGACAGAACATGAAGAAGATAATAGTTGGCAAAAAGAGTACAAAATTTTCATGGTGCAAATGATGGCATTAACTTACAAAGCCACATAACAAGACGAACTGATGAGTTCACATCATGTCAATGAAAGTAATTGCGTAGAAGAAAAAGATAGAGAAAGAAGACGATGAAAAGTAATGGAACCTTCAGGTGGAACAATACTGAAACTGAGGAAGAAGAAGGTGAACGGTGAAATGGACTGCTCAAACAAAGTTGAAAAATAAAGTAGGTATATAACAGAACGGGGATGCATTATAAAAACAGTCCATCAAAGTATTTATACAAAATAAACATGTATATTATCTCGTATTAAGACGGTTAAGAATTCACATCCATTTCTTTAACCAATTTTCATCGGAACATCTCTTCAGATAACAACGCATACCAAGGGTTGCACACGGATCCGCGGGTGCGTGCCCGGTATCTGTGCGCCCCTGCGAATTTTCGGAGATACTGCCTCCAGTCCTGAAGGCCTTTCTGAAACACCTAAGGCCACTTTAAATCTGGCAAGTGGATGGTCCTTATTATTGGAAGATGTCAAGAGGAGCAAGCTGAGAAACATCCAAAAAACCCAGCTGAATGGTCTTGAAACTAGCTGAAAAATGAGAAAGTGCAAGTTGCAAGTAGCAACAGTTTCGATGACTGTAACGACAATTGCTTGCTGGAAAACTAGGTGGAAAATGAGAAAGTGCAAGAGCGCTCCAGATTTGCTTGCACCGGCGTGGGCCATCGTGCAGGCTCGTACTGAATCCGAGAAGATATTCTTGCCTGCCTGCTGCCCTAACTCGAAGTGATGGCATCACCTCTCGGAAAGGTTCTTGTCTACTCGTGCTTGGACCTGTACAGTACAGGCAAGCATGTTAGCCAGCCGGAAACTGCGGACCATGACCAGACGAGCCCTAGAAACCACCGCCCCTCCAGTGAAGTGGACATCCGATACAAAAATAATACTTCTTTTATCTCTAAATATAAGTTTTTTTAGACATTTTAAATGAACTACAACATATAAATGTATATAGACATATTTTAGAGTGTCGATTCACTCATTTTACTCCGTTTGTAGTCGTTTGTTGGAATCTTTAAAAAGACTTATACTCCCTCCGTTCCAAAATAGATGAACCAACTTTATACTAAATTTATACTAAAGTTAGTATAAAGTTGAGTCATCTATTTTAGAATGGAGGGAGTATTTGGGAACAGAAGGAGTACAAACTGAACATCATAGATCCTCGATGATGAGCACACTCCTACCGCTCAAACCTCGAAACGAGCTAGCTGCGTGAATGACATTTTCTACGGCCCCGGTCAACTCAATCGTGTTATGATATTCTGTTTGTGCGTGGCTAGATTCTGAGCTTGTTGCCGTCGACGTGCCTATGTTTTGTCCAATCCCTTCAAAAAAGAATTCAGCAATCAGCGTTGCATATCATCTATGAAGAAGATGTTACAAAGCTTAAGATGAGCACACAACTAGTAGTTCATATGAAACAACAACAACAACAATAACACCATGCTCGTCGTCAAAGTTGGAGTTGTTAGTTGTTTGTGCGTGTGGTCATCTGTTGGCATGTGTCGCCGTGTCTTCTATTGCATGGGTTGGCCGGTGGTGCCCATGAGTTTGTGGGTTGGATGTATCCGTTTTAGCCTGGTTTTTCGTCAATTAACCAGGCAATCATCACTTCTTCTTAATCAATGAAAATGCTAAGTTTTTTTGCCTTGTTTCACACACGCACACGCACACTCACACGCACACGCACACGCACACGCACACGCACACACGCACACACGCACACACACACAAACTCCGTTTGAGAGATCATGCTGGTTCAAACAACTCGAGCAGATCTTCGGCATCCATCGTCATCTAACCAAGCAAGCCATAGCCTTGAGCATTGGCCTTTTGGTTGTCACCCTACAACACCCCTCAAAGAGAGGGAGGTGTGTCGCATGGGAACACGGTGATCCAAGGAGGATCAAAACTCGTTAACATGCCTTCTGATGAGTACCTCAAACGAACCTCCATTGCATCGAACCCAAACCTCGTCGACCAAACAACACTAACGACGACCACCCACATACCACTGGTCCCTCCGTCCGGTATGAAGCTCCTGAAACGATGCTCAAAGAGGTACAACGCACATCCCCATCATCGTCCGATCCTAAGGGAATCAAGGGTTTCCCCCGGAACTTCAGCGTGTAGTGGAGCGAGCACAATGCCTCAACGACGCATTCTTGAAGGAAAAAACACGTCAGCATGCATCACCATCATTTGCCCCTGGTCAAGACCGGCAACAGGGTCTTCGCCTGACGCTGCACCACCAACCACACACTCGGGCTCAGAGAGAAACTGGCCAGACCACCACCGCAGCTACACGCTCAACGATCACGGGCCCAATGCGGCCGATGAACGCCGCATCCACCTCCAGATGTAGACGTCGTGCCCTGATCCGCCACCCGCGGGGCCACCTGGAGCCCAAAGAGCACATGGTTGTCCGCCCTCACGCCGACACTTGTCGCCGCACCACCAACACATCCAAAACACCCAAAACCACCACCTCCAACACTACAAAAAATACACTTCCGTGATGATACGTGTTTGTCACAGTAGGTCACGTTTTCTGTCATGCATGTACATCCATGATGTTTTTATGACAGAATCAAGATAGTCATACATGTATTGTTGTAGAAGTGTTCCATGACAATACCAAAATTATCATCACGAAAGTGTCCACTTCCATGACGATAAATGGCGCGTCATAGAAGTGCTTTCGTCAAGGGTAACCGACATGTGACATCCACTGTAACGGGTCGCCGTTAAGCTATCAGGTTCCGGTTTGGATTCGGTAACCCGTTAACAACCCCGACCAATGAGGATTTTCCACGTGTAAAATTCTCATTCGCCGGAGGATCCACGTGTCGGCTCAGCGTTGGAACAAATGTCGTCCACTCATAGTACAGGAGGCGCCTATGATACGTAGGCACGTGACAAGGCCCAACAGTGGCCCATTCCGGTGAAAAAGGCTGGCCCAGTCAAAATTAGCAGGCTGGCCAATATAAGGCCTACTTGTGTCAGGTCCGTTTAAGTCCACGCACTAAAAAAAGACACATCCGTGACATTTTGGGACGAACGAGTTTTTTTCCTGTCATGCTTATGACACTTCTATGACGATAATTGTGACAAAACCCGGTATCATCATAGATGTGGTGGGATCCTACTTATATAACAAAAAATCATGACAGAAAATGGGCTTTTCGTCCTGGGCGGGCGGGAGACGCAGCTGCATGACATTCTTTGGGCCGTCCATGATGAAAAAAAAACCGTAGTAGAAGCAAGGGCGAGGAAAATATCGGGGGAGTTCCCGATTACGATGGGTGGTCGGGGGCCGAGCGATGCACGTTTCTCTTGTACGTACGCGCGTGTGTGCGAGACGTTGTGCTCTAACTGAACCAGAATGAGGCATTGGGCTCTAACTGAACCCGAGCGATTGCCGCAGTTACGCTACGTTCGAACCCGGCGATTGCACTACAGCTACGTTCTTCGAACCCGGAAGCGATCGGTCGATCCCTTGCCGTTAATCGAACCCGAGTGATTCTTCGCTATTGCTGCTAATCAAGCCGATCGATGCTGCCTCTGGATGAACAAAGTGGCGTTGTTGGGGGGTTGGATGAACAGTTCCCGGTGGGGGGTTGGATGAACATGACCCCGTGGTAGTAGAGGTTGTTGCCGCTGGATAAACAATATCCCGGTCGATCGAGCCCGGTTGGGGGGTGGATGAACAGGACCCTGTGGAGGGCTGGATGAACAGGACGACCCGTGGAGGGCTGGTTGAACAGTAGCTGGTGGAGGGCTGGATGAACAGTAGCCCCATGGAGGGGTGGTTGAACAGGACCCCGTGGAGAGGGCTGGTTGAACAGTAGCCAGTGGAGGAGCGCGCGGTGGAGGCTGGATGAACAGGAGCTCGTGGATGAACAGTCATAGGTGGAGGCTAGAGGAGGTCGACGGTGGATGAACAGTAGCCCGTGGAGGCTGGAGGAGGTCGACGGTGGAGATGAACAGTATCCCGTGGAGTCCCGTTTTGCGGTGCGCCACACCCCTCCCGATGAACAGGACCCCGTTTCGACCGTAGCGCTCCAACACAAGTCCGTTTCCTCCATTTTGCGGTACGCCACACCCCTCCCGATCAACAGGACCCCGTTTCGACCATAGGAGGTCCAAGAGAAGTCCGTTTCCTATGTTTTGTGGTACGCCAGACCCCCCCCCCCCAATGAACAGGATCCCATTTCGACCGTGGCCGGTCGAACACTAGGCCGTTTTCTCTGTTTTGCGGTACGCTGGGCCTTGTTTCCATCGGTTGTTCCGTCCAAGCCGGTTGGCTCCCGATGAACAGCACGCGTTGTGTTGCCTCCCGATGAACACGACGCATTCCGTTGCCTCCCCATGAACACGACGATGACGCAGTTCCTCCGTTCCGACCCAGCCATGTACACGAGCCCTGGCTGTACGTATGCGCGAGTAGGCGTTCGAGACCCCGCCCGTATGTACGTATGCCACGGTTCATCGCTGCAGCCTACAGACAGACCGACTATATGTATGTACATGTTCGCGACCAGCATACCAATGCTAGTACGCTTCGACCAGGTGGGTCCCGACTGTCAGGCACTTCCTTGTGTGCGAAGATGTAGCTGGCGGGTCCCAGCAGTCAGGGGGGGCGAATCAATTTTTTTGCCCGTAATATGGACGCACTTCCTTGCGTGCGAAGATGTAGCTGCTGGGTCCCAGCTATCAGGGGGAAACATTTTTTTCGTGAAATACGGTGGCCCGTCCGGTGGATCCCTGCTGTCAGGTGGAGGAATAATTATTTTGCGCGTAATAAGGATGCACTCCCTTGCTGCAGCCGTGGACCCAGCTGTCAGCCTCTCAACGTATAGTACTCTTCCGATGGAAGTCGTTCGTTGACCACATTGACCACGCTGCGCCGAGAGCACCAGGGCGGTGGATGACGGCGAGGCCTAGGAAGGGGACGACGTGGAGCCGGGGAAGACACGACAGTGGATGCCCACGCGGAGGGAGTATGTGGGTTGACTGCTTCGTCTGTGGTGTGAGGCTATCGTCGCCGGAGAATAACAGGAGGTGTAGGTGAGTATAGAGGGATGACATGGCCAGCGGTGGCAGCACAGCCGGACACAGGAGACAGGAGCAGGTGGCACGGCCGACGCTTGTTTGGGCAACTGGAGCAAGAAGACCAGAGGTTGAGGAAGCACTATGGCTATTGGATGGACATCGTACGGTCACTGGAGCTAGAATCGTTCATATTGACTAAGTTGACAAAACTCTCCGTCCCCGTCATCTTAGTAGGCCCACAAGTCAGCCTCCCACTATGGTGGGTCCCAGCTAGCAGGGGGAGTACTCATTTTTTTGTGCGTAATAAGGAGGCACTTCCTTGCGTGCGAAGATATAGCTGGTGGGTCCGACCTGTCAGCGGGGGAACATTTTTTTTCGTGAAATATAGAGGCCCTTCTGGTTGGTCCCAGCTGTCAAGTGGAGGAATCATTATTTTGCGCGTAATAAGGAGGCATTTCCTTGCGTGCGGCAGTGGACCTAGCTGTCAGCCTCTCCACGTACAATCCACTTCCAATGCATGTTGTTCGTTGACCATGTTGACCAGCCGTGCCGAGAGCACCAGGGCGTTGGACGATAGCGAGGCCTAGGAAGGGAACGACATGGAGCCATGGAAGACTCGGCAGTTGTTTCCCATGCAGAGGGGAGTACGAGGGTTTACTGGTTCGTCTGCCGTCGCCGGAGAATAACAACATGTGTGGGTGAGTAGAGGGATGGCTAGGCGAGCGACGGGAGAACGATGAGGCGGTGAGGTCTGCGCGGCGGCATAGCCGGCCATGGGAGGAGGGAGCAGGCAGTTCCGCCGGCGCTTGTTTGAGCGGCCGGAGCAGGAAGAGCAGAGATTGAAGAAGCACGACGGCTGTTGGATGGACATCCAACAGTCACTGCTCTCGTGTGTTGACTAAGTTGACACGGCGTTGCGTGTGCGTCAACCTTTTTTTGGAAAGCATACGCATCAACCTGTAGTACGTGCACAAGTCAGCCTCAAACCTGTAGAAAACAGCATACAACCCATCTCCATTATTTCTAATACTTTACAACCCATTTGCCAATTCTTAAGAATTTTTTTGGAGCCCATCTACTTTTTGATAGCATTACACCCCATATTGTGGCCACGGTTAAAAATTATATGAAATTTTGCATATTTCGGTGCGGTCAACTGTTTTTAATCCCGAAATATCAAGTCACATTCAAACTATTTTGAAAAATAATTTATATAAATATGAAATCCAAATTGTCCACGCATAAAAATCAATGGAATTTAAAATCTTGTAATGATAAAAATTGAAACTAATTCCCGGTTTGATGTGTTTTAAAAATGTACAGCCCATTTATGGGCAAACTGAATGAAACTCTCCTCGTCTTGAAAGATTTGCAGCCTAACAGGGCTGATAAAGCAAGTAGGCCTCGTTTGGGTATTTCTTTAAAAAGAATAGAACTGGGCTAGCCATTTTCAGCAAGAAAAAAACACAACTGGGCTCATGATGTGGTAAAGATAAATAAAACCCTGGCTAGACGGGCCATAGCCCCCGCACAGCCCCGTTGTTACCCTGATCCGTCGCTAAAACTTGTATAAATAACAACTGCTTGTTCCTAAAAAATAACAATTGCGCGACCTGCTGGGTCCCTCGTGTCAGCCGCTCGTTGTGTAATTCTCCTGTTTATTGACTATGTTGACAATGGTGTGAGCCCCAGATGTCCAACCATTAGGAGGAACCATTTTTTTGGGCTTGTAACAACAAGGCACTTGCTTGCGTACTGCCATGACGCTGGTGGGTCCCTACTGTCATCCTCTGCACATATAGTCGTCTCCTTGTTCCTCTCGGTTGTTGACGACGTTGACAATGCAAGAGGGCGGCGCACCGCGCACGGCGAGCGAACCAAGGCCGAGGACGACGACGAGGACTCGGACGGAACGAACAGGAGCCGTGAAAGATGCACCGGTCCAGTCGCAGGCGGAGGGGAGTACGAGGGTTGACTGGTTCGAGTGCGGGTGCATGTTGGGGCTGACGTCGCCGGAGAATAACATGACGTGTGGGGGAATAGAGGGAGGGATTGGCCAACATTGGAGGGTACGGTAGGGCGGTAGAGGAGCAGGCAGCCATGGGAGGCTGGAGCAGGCGGAGCCGACGGGGTGGTTTGGTTTGGGCGGCTGGAGGAAGAAGAGCAGAGATAGAAGATGCACGACAGATGTTGGATGTCAATCCAACGGCTGGTAGGCAGAATCGTTTGTTGACTAGCTAGTAAGTCGACACCACCTTGGATAGGCTATCTCCTCATGGGTCCCAAATGTCGTAATCCAAATCTGTCACGGTCATGCAGCCTTTCCTATGAAAATTTAAAGCCCATTTGGTGTGCTAGTTCGAAATAAGTTTGTGCGTGCTGGTGGGGGCTAATCACTTGGCTTCTGTAATGCACAGTGAGCTCAAGCAGCCAGCGAGAGTGATGTTATTTCCCTTGGTTGGGATTTGTTACAATATTTCACTCTAAATTAAACGAATGGCAAGCCATTTGCCTTGTTTCAAAGAAAATATGACAGTCACAACCGAGTTGAAAAGCGCAACAACATCTAACTCGAGCTTACAAACTATACAAAAGCACGAGGGTTAATTGTTCATCGGGTTTAGACAAAACCCAGGTTGAAAAGGGAAACAACATCTAACTCCAGCACTGTTTTCGGCAGTCACAGTCAAATGGATCGGTCATGTCCATAGAATGAACATCATGGGTCGTAAAATTTACTGAATTATGACCACAATATGTTGTAAATAGAAGCCTGGCACGTTCAGAAGCTCTTTTGCCCACCTGAAACTCTTTTTTTTGCTCTTTGACATACCCATCCGTCAAAACCATGTTGTTGATAAACTTAAGCCTGATGGACAATAGTAACCTCACATTCAGCAGGAAGAATGTGACAAATCTAGTGTTTGCATGGTTGGCTACATATCGTTCTAGCATTATTGTCTTCAATCGAATGTCATGAGAAGTGAGAAAATCCCGGTGCTTACGAATCCACCGATTGGTTATAACTTTCTTACCCCGTCCTGTTGCCTAAATAGACATGACGATTGAAAACAGCTAAGGTCTAAAAAAAAGTGTGGAAAGAGCAACAACAGAACGGTTAATTCTAGTACACTATATGCGGGCTTCCAATGTGCGTGAAATTATCACCTTTATATACAACTTCTCCAGACATGGAAAGCACTGCAGCAAGCCAATAATCTTGTTCAGATCAAAACTATTCATTTGGATATATAAGATCTTGACAAAATCCAGCACCATTGATAGGCTATCCATGGAGAAACTCTTCATTGCGCATAGAACATAACATTAGTACAAAATATGTACTCCGAGATGATATATAACTTATGCGCAGAAATTTAAAATGCAACGTATGGTTACAAGTGTAGATGATAATATAAAGTACCTGAAGAACTATGGAGCCAAACACCATCTTGAAATGAGCGCAGAGATCATGTATTACACCCAAAGTCTCCAGTTTAGGGGCAGAGAGGACGGTTATTTGCGACGGTGAATAACTAGAATCAAGGATCAACCTTTGAAGTGAAGGGGCATCTTGGATGATGAGTTTGCCTTCCGTCAAAAGAAATTCCAATTCTTACAAGGTTAGGCGACTTTATTTGGAGACAACCGATTCTAACTGTGAAAAAAAGCACCAAGCACTCCAGGGCAGGGAAACTGGACTGGATGATGCTATGCAATGAGGCCTCCGATATACGAACCCGCACAAGTGGAAGTTTTTTGAGAAATGGGAGTCGAAGGTTTAGTACCAAATTTTTTGGTAGGCCGCACAACGCAAAGTTGGCCGTGTGGAGAGAGGAGGAAAACCGCGAGATGGACATCGATGTTGAGGGCATAGGTAGATGGCGTTCGGTATCTGGTAGGTGATTTCCAGGGGAATAGTAGAACTCAAGCGGCTGTAGTTCTGTGAATTCAAGGGATTTCAGCCTGGCGGCCACCATGCAGGGCATGGTATGCTTGCTCAGGTAGCATGACGTGCTGCAGAGGATTTGAACGGAGCCCTGGTGGGAGGTGATGATGGCTCTGGGGATTTCAAAATCATTAAAGAGAGATAGCTGAAGATAGTCGAGATTAAGGGGCACGGCGCGCCATAGAGGGCGCCACCGAATTGAGAGGACTTGGGTGCGGCAGCAATCCTTGGTGGAGAGAAGCGAGATGATCTCCCCAAGGACGGCGTCCGGGAGATCGCCGATGCGGTCCACCCGAGATTCTACGGGTTCCTGGGATCCGGTGGGGGGGGCTCAAATGCCATCCACCAAATTAGAAGGAAGTATGAAGGCGGAGAGTCACCCCGGTCGTAGCGCGGCAGTAACGAGCCATCGTATCACAAAACCTCACCTCCGCACAGTCTAAGTTTGATGGACGAAGCAACCATCATTTCACTCTTCGCTGAATCCCCTTCTCCCTCACCGTCTTCAAGAAAGCCAACACTCGCATTCCGCTTAACGTTCTTCTCTCCCAACGAAGGGAAGGTAAGCGGATCCGTGATATTGGTATATTTTCATTCAGAGAAAAAAAAGAACTTTTGCAAAGCAGTAACCGATCCTCACCCTCTTTTTTGTTTCATTTTCATTGTGATTGTGTTTTCCTTCCAGTGGTCTCCTAGTATTCGTCAGTTTCATGATGGACCAAGGAGAACCAGGCAAAGATATGCCAATATTGGAGCAGACGCGGGAGGCTGATCCCCACGAGACACAGAGCTCCAAGAAGATGGAGCCAGCCACCAAGCCGACCCCAGATACGCTCACAGCCACTACTGAGATGGTCAACGCCCCGTTTGAGGTTACAACCCCCGTGGCACTTCAGGAGTAGTTTTCCCCCTTCGAGGATGTGTCCCCCCTGAGCTACCCAAGGTGATTTTCTTCTTTGGCGATCTCGATTTTGGTTTTTCATCTAAGTATGTGGTGATGAATAATGCAAAATTCTATTAGCTTGGATGCCATGCTATACATAGTGGTTTAAATAACTTGTGTCTCTTATACTGGAAAGTAACTCAGAATTTGTTTCTATTTCAATTAGAGCCCTGATGCAGAAAAGTATTGTGTGGTTGTACATGTCACTCGCTATGAGGCGGATGACCTGAATATACGCACTGGGAAAACAGAGTTCTTAGGCTGTTGGATCCTGCAAGCCATTTGCGCTTATACCAATGTTGAGTTGTATTCCAGCCTCACTGTTGTCAGGCGTGTTGTCCAGGGTGTACTGAAGCACAAGAAGTTCAAAGCTACTCCTTCGTTTGTGAGGCATACTGTTCTTGTCAAGCTTACGCAGGAAGATGACATGGCATGCCTCCACAAACAAGTTTATGAGTGGCAAGGCCACAAGGTTATCTTCATGAAGGTTCACAGGATTGAGCTGCTACCGGATGTCCTCTATGATGTTCATGGCAAGGTCCGTCTTGTGTCTAGCCCAAATTAGATCGAGGCATGAAATAGTTGCCCCAGCTAGTGTTTAATAGTAGTTTGGATTGTGTCTAATTATCCGAACCTTGCCTATTATCGAGCCCTATGGGGCTAGTACTCTGTTTGAATCTGTCTATGGGAACTGCTGCTACTTTTGTGTGCCCGTGAATCATGTGAGAACCATCATAATTGTTGCCGAAACAGATGCGTCCTCACTAGTTTTTTATGAATATGGCATGGCAAGACATAATTTGTCATGGTTTATCATACGAGCAATGTGTGTTTGATGAAATAGAGTACTCGTTCGAGAACTGTGCGCCGATGATACATAAGTAGTTGTAAACATTGTTGGTGCTACCCCGCTTGTAAGCAGTTGTGCAAAACACGACACATTGGCTCAACTCGCTTCAACACTAGGCTATCGACCAACTAACAATTAATAATCTGTTGTCTGACATACAAGCAACTACATATCTTGTTACACTGGTTCATGCAGTTAACTGAGGCCACAATGTAAATTCCAAACATTCACACGCTAGTCCAGCGTTCATGTGGAACACTCACATTAAACTCGGCTTCATAAAAAACTTGAAAGCATAAGTTAAGCAATTTTATACATCTCAATGATTCATAGAACATAACAGACATATACTAGTTCACAACAAAATACAAAGTTGTGAGAAGGTTTACAAATCAGGAAAAAACAAGCAAGGCTTCTCTGAGCAAAGGGCCTCTCGGCAGGCTTAAATTTCCTGGAGTTCACTCTGGTTTTTTCTTGTTGCCACCATCCAGGATTAGGTTATCTCATTCCAGAATAACCAATTATAATTGTGTTCTCAGCTGGAATGCTGAACTGAACCATCTAGTGTACTGACAAGGTGAAATTCTTGTGCATTCCACTAAATTTAAGCACCGCTATTTGCAGAAATAAGCAGACCACAATGCCTCTTGTCCGTGCACCTGTCCCAAAAACCTCCATGCAGCCGTGCCAGCTAGTCCTTGGTCCATGGATCAACTCATAGAAAGTGAATCCGGACTAGGATGCAGTTGTTTTCGCTCGTCCCTGCACTACAATCACAAAGTAAAACGTACGAATCAGCTTCTTTTAGATTGCGTTGGTCATTCTACCTAGTTACTACCAATGTAGGAATACCTGGAACACTCGAGGTTAGAGGACGTCAGCTAGGAATAGCCATCTCATTTTATGCAGTTGCACTAAAACTGAGGTGTGTAGTTTTGATTGCATAGATAGAAACGATATGGAGACAGACATCCCTATTTGCGCAAATACGAAATACGGTTATTTAAATAGTGACAGATATTTGCAGTGGCGTATGATTAACAACAGCATCTATTGTGTTATAATTGGCACTAGATTGACAGTATGAAAGTGCCCTTAAGTGAGTAGCATCACATCACATCAACACTGCCACTAGATTAACATGCAGAACAATAGCATTAGTATTACTGTCATGAGAGTAGCACATGGTCAGTAAATGTGCAATCAAATTTGTGCAGTTCCACTGATGAAGCAATGTTAGCGGTGTGAGATTTAAGTGTAACTGCAAAAACACAATTCATGGGAAATAAAGCAAGATGGAAGCACTTCATAAAATGGTGGTGGCACTGCTTCAATTTATCGATGGCACTAGACCATTACTTATAGTGACATTAGGTGGCATTGCTTAATGCTTCATGTGATTTTACATTAATGATAGCGATATGGGCGTAGGGACAGCATGGGCATATAAAGTGGTGAGGCAGATGTGGTTGCCGAGAGCGGCAAACACTCAGGCAGCATGTCTGCATTTGTCCCATTTTTTATCTCCTCGGTGACATTTTCCTATGTGAGCACAGGAAATCTAGACCCGCTCATTCTCATTTGCGTTGTCCCCCAACACCCCTCACTTTCTTTCCTTCTTCAACCAAGAGACTGGTCCACTCCCCCCCCCCCTTCGCCATCCACCATGCTTTCTTCAGCTTTTCAAACAAGAGACCGGTTGGGTAGCTGTCGTGGATGTAAGACTGACAGTAGAATGGGGGTAGGTATGTAGAGGCAAGATCCTAGCTATGGTGAAGTTGTACACACGAGTTTTACGAGTTCGGGCCCTTCGCGGAGGAAGTAATAGCCCTACGTCTCGGTGCCCGGAGGCTGTCGACTGAATTTTATGTGTGTGCGTTATAGGGGGTGCGAACCCTTGTGCCTGTGGAGGGGGGTGGCTTATATAGAGTGCGCCAGGATTCCAGCCAACCCACGTTACAAGGAGTTCAATGTACATAAAGGGGAGCGTTACAGGTAACGTCCGTAATAAAGTGATATAAATGATCATTAAGTCTATGAGTAAACGTTCGACCGTTGCTATGCAGGGTGGCTTTAGGTCTTCTGTACATCGAGTGGTCTTTTACATGGTCGAATGGTGGAATGGTCGAGTGACCCAAAGAAGGAGGGGTCTCCGAGTGAATGGTAGGTCGAGTGGATTGCACTCGACACCTTTGTTGGGCCCTCCCTATTTACTCTTGAACTTCTTTGCTTCTAAGACAAGGACCTTAGGTAGGACGTATATGTCAGGCCTATTACCCTACCCCAGGTCTATGTACTCATCATTAACCCCCGAATGGATTGAGGTCCGAGTGAAAAAGAAGGTTGAAGTTGATCTTGCTTTGACTCTTGCCTTTCTCAAGAATTCATCTCTGAACGGAGGCCAGTGTTGGAACTTCAGCTTCGTTTCAATCGCCTTGATCGATTCAGAAATTGCCGATTAGTTCTTATAATGTCACCCGTCGAGTGTTGTCTTTGACGCGAAATCTTTGGCGTGATCGGTTGCAGAGGATCCTGGATTTCGCGGGATTCGAAATTTCGATGGAAGCGCGCCAGGCGGAGCGCGCCGTGGTAAGCAGAGTGGATAAACAAGAGGTTTCAATTTCCGCACCACCTTTTTCGCCACGTATCCCTTGTGAGACTATTGAGGGATTTGACAGGATCGCCCGGACCCACGCGTCAGCCACTCGGAAGTGGGCCTTTAAAAGCGGCGAGGCCGAGGTGTCTGCACTGAGCGTGCCCATTCTCCTTCTTCTTCCTCTTGCTCCCTCACCCCATCTGGCTTCTCCACTCTCGACGTCGCCGCTCCGCCGCCATGGGGAAGGAGAAAACGGCGGCGCTGGAATGCGCGAAGAAGGCGACGGGGGCGGCGAAAAGCAAGAAGATGAATCGGGGATCTTCATCGCGCTCGGGGCTCCCGTCGGGTTGGATCTAGGGAGATTCGATCCGATCTTCGCTTCGGCAGGAAGACTTGGACGAGATGGCCGAGTTAGGGCTGATCGTCCATGAGGCTGCGCGGTTGCCGAAGGGGGAAGCGGAGCCGCAGCCGCGACCGGGTGAGTGTGTTCTGCTCGCCACCCATGTCGACCGCGACTTCTCGCTTCCTCCACGCCCTTTTTTTCGAGGTTTCTTGAATTTCTTCAGGGCTCAACTCCATCATTTTACTCCCAACACCATAACATATCTTGCCGCATTCATGTCCATGTGTGAGAATTTCCTGGGGTGTCGACCGCACTGGGGTCTTTTCAAGCACATTTTCACCATCCGCTCCCAAACAATGAAGAAAGCAAACTCGAACGACAAGAAAACCCATGTTATCCAGATGTGTGGGGGCCTGGGTATCCAGAAGAGGAAGAGGAGTTCCTTTCCTTTGATGACTCTTCCTGAGTCGGTCAGGGGCTGGCAATCGACCTGGTTCTACTGCCAGGATATCGCGATCCCAGGCCAGTCGACTGGATTTCCTCCTTTTTCTTTTAATCGTGTTCAGACTCCATCTTTGTTGAAAGTGACCGCCGCGGAGAAGGCGGAGACAAGCATGCTGGTCGAGAGGGTGGTTCAACTGATCAACCAAGGTGTCACCGGCATGGATCTGCTGGAGGTGTTCCTCAGTCGGCGCATCCAACCGCTCCAGGCCCGTGACCACTCCATGTGGATGTACTCCAGGGCCGGTGACACTACTCGTGTTCATCCAGAAGAGGTGCCGGCTAAAATAGTGGCCCAATGGCTGAGGGGCATCACCGGGAACAAGTACAACCCCAGGGGCGCCAGGAGAGTCAACCCTTTCAGCAACAACAACCAGCTAGACAAGGTTTGGCCGCTATAACCGATTGCATTTGGATGTGTTTTCCGACTATTTGCTAATCCGACTGATTTCCGCTCGGCTCCTTGTCTTGTAGATTTACACAGAGATGTACTCAATGCCCAATGGCGAACAAGCTCTGGAGTAGGACCATGAGGGCGAGGACAGCACGGAGGAGAGCGGCGAATGGGAGTCACCAGCCGACGATGACGAAGATGAGAGCGACGAGTCGGACGATGAGGAGGTAGTCGACTCACCGCCTCGTTCAGAACATCGATCCAAGCAACATCATGATCCCGCAGGCAAGCGCGGTAAGGCTGTGGTCTCGAGCGCTCCATCTCAAAAGCACGCTCGGTCTTCGACTCCAGAATTGGCTGAGAAAGTCACCAAGCTGCCCAAGATCAATCCTTCGAAGGCTCGTAAGACCTTGCCTAGAATCAAGATGGATGTTCCTGTTGCTTCTGGGTAAATGTTCTTCCTGTATTTTCTTGTTTCAACTGATTCTCTTGTACTGACCGAGTGGATGATGAACCTTTCCAGCCCGGCCTCTGCTGCAACTGATATGGATATCGACAAGGTCCCAGACGACGAGGAAACTGACGATGCAGCTACCTCCAAAGCCAGTAAGTCTGCCCGACTCGAATTTATGTGGACGACTGGATTGTTTGTTAGTTGTCTCTCTGATTTTCTCTGTTTGCTGCAGCTCTACGAGACATTGTTGTGCTCCCGGACGATGAAGAAGAAGTACCGCTGAGGGAAAGGAGGAGGAGGGACAAGGAACTGAGCGGGAAAGCGCATGAGGTTCAGGTTCCTCAGTCGAATGTGATGCCTGGGACAGCGGTTGAGTGATCGACAGATCCGGCTCGCACCAACGTCACTTTCACTAACCCGCTCTCGACTGATTGCCCATCAGGATCAGCAGCTCAGACCCCTGCTGCTCCAATACAACTCCATGCATCAGACCCAGCGGCTGCTTTGACTGCTCTGCAATCATCGCTTTTCACTACGTATCAAACTCCAGACGACCCACCGAGTGCCGCCCAAGAAGCTCTTCTTCAGTTGAATCTTGTGATGGGGCAAATGAAAGTGGTGCATGAGGCCAGTCAGGTGGCCTTGAACGCTGGAGCTGCTCTGCAGACCAATGTCCAGGTTAGCTGATTTCCGATTGATCATATTTCTCGTCCGATCACTCATTGGGTTGTGACTATTTTGAAGTTGCACAAGTCAATTTGAGTCGACTTGGATTTAATCTTTGAACTAGTGGGGGCACTCTGAGTGCACCCACTGGGTGTAGTCCCCGAGACCATAGTTGACTGTGGGCAGTCGACTGTGGTCTGAGAATCCGAATTTTGTCACTCAGCCTGGGCGGACCAGGTCGAATGGAACCAGAACCAGTGGCGGCACGCTAAGTGCACCCACTGGGTGTAGTCCCCGAGACCGTAGTTGACTGCGGGCAGTCGACTGTGGTATGAGAATCCGAATTTTTTCACTTGGCCTGGGTGGACCAGGTCGAATGGAACAAGAACCAGTGGGGGCACACTAAGTGCACCCACTGGGTGTAGTCCCCGAGACCGTGGTTGACTGCGGGCAATCGACTATGGTCTGAGAACTTTTTTTACAACTCGCGCTGGACAGACCATGCCGAGTGTTTACACAAACCAGTGGGGGCACGCTAAGTGCACCCACTGGGTGTAGTCCCCGAGACTACCGTTGAATGTTTGGTTCGGCGATAGTCTTAGAGTAGCTATCACTGTGATGTCTTTTTATTTCAGTCGACTGATATGTCTTATGTATTGACTGCAGAAATCTTGTGATCTCGGGGCCCAAATTTCTACACTGAACAAGCAACAAATCAGCCTCAACCTTGATCGGGAACTGGCCAGAAAGAATCTCAGGACTGCTCGTGACGAAGTAGCTGCCATGGGAGGTAATCAATCGTCAACTGTCCATCTCACTACTGGCACTTTTCCTTCCCATTTTTTGAACCGAGTGACTCCACTCAAGCAGATGTATGTAGTGAAAACCGTCAACTCCAAGCTCGTCTGAAGAATGTTATTTCTTTAGAGAAAATGAAGCAGGCTTTGGAGAAGAAGGATCTGGATCTTCTTTGCACGGTATGAAGCGCCTTGAGAAAACGGCACTTGCTGACAAGAAGCTTGCTTCAGTCGGCAAGTTAGAAGAAGAGAACTCCAAACTAAAGACTGTTGTTTCTTACGCCAATCGGGAGGTCGAATGACTGAAGAAAGACAAGGACAAGTTGACTGGCGAGCTTGGGAGCCTCAAGGCCAAGAAGGGCGAGTTGGAATCTTATCTGGGCCAGCTTGCTGCAAAACTGGTCTTAAAACTTGAAGGTACTGATGTTCGACTGACTTATTGCGGTCGATTATCAAGCCTTATTATATCATCGACTCACCATTTACTCCACTGTGCAGAACTTTGCCAAGACTTTGAAGCGGAAACTAGGCGGGTCGAGACGGGTCTCGACCCCATAAATTCCCCAGTCAAAGATGACGTCGCAATGAATGTGCTGCGGTTGGAATCTCGCATGGACAGCGCGATTGCTTATCTTGCCCGCCTGAAGGCGGCGATGACTCAGGTTGATGCTGAACTCTAGCCTCAAGCGGAACTATCTCAAGACCTCGAGTCTCTGATGGCTCGAATGAACCAAATACCTGACTGAGTGCAAGAATGGAAAAAGTCAGCTGCTCGCTGCGGTGCTGATGCCGCCTTGTCTCTGGTCTGAGTGCACTGCAAGGATGTCAAAGAAGACAAGCTGGCGGAGCTCAAGGTTGTTAACACAAAAAGGCACACTTTCCAGTCCTTCATGGACACTTTCCTTGACGCTGCCACTCGCATCGCAGACAGCATAGACCTTGACAGTTTCTGCGACCCAGCCAGTTCTTCTCCCGACGAGTGACCAAAAAACATTATGCTCCACCTTAAATTTGCCTCGGAATGCCGAGTGATTTTGTAACCGTTAAACTCCTTCAGGCTTGATGCGCGAGTACTTTAATCCGCGGTCAGAACCTTAGGATTTATCTGGATTTGGTTTATCTCTGAATATGCTTGTGCTTGCCTTCGAGTGGAATTTGTTCTTCACTCGGAATATTTTTTTGTACTTGAGATGCAGCCCTGGGGTAGAGGTTCCAGTCGACCCGCACCTCGTCGTTCTTGCGGATGAGGATGGAGTGCTTGTTATACTTGTGGCGTAGCTCCGAGGAGAAGGTTGCAGTCGACCTGCACCTCGTCGCCCTTGCGGATAAGGATGGAGCACACATTGTATTTGTGGCGCAGCTCCAAAGAGAAGGTTGCAGTCGACCTGCACCTCGTCGCCCTTGCGGATAAGGTGGATCATACGTTATACTTGTGGCGTAGCTCCAAAGAAAAGGTTGCAGTCGACCTGCACCTCGTCGCCCTTGCAGATAAGGACGGAGCGCACATTGTATTTGTGGCGCAGCTCTGAAGACAAGGTTGCAGTCGACCTGCACCTCGTCATCCTTGCGGATGAAGGTGGAGCGTATGTTATACTTGTGGCGTAGCTCCGAAGAGAAGGTTGTAGTCGACCTGCACCTCGTCGTCCTTGCGGATGAAGGTGGAGCGTATGTTATACTTGTGGCGTAGCTCCGAGGAGAAGGTTGCAGTTGACCTGCACCTCATCGTCCTTGCGGATAAGGATGGAGTGTGTTTCAAACTTAGGCGAGTACTGGACTGCAGCTAAGCCCCCGAGTGGGAGGGTTGCTCACCACTCGGTGGGATTTTTCAAACTTAGGCAAGTACTGGACTGCAGCTAAGCCCCCGAGTGTGAGGGTTGCCACCACTCGGTGGGATTTTTCAAACTTAGGCAAGTACTGGACTGCAGCTAAGCTCCCAAGTGAGAGGCTTGCTCACCACTCGGTTGGATTTTTCAAACTTAGGCGAGTACCGGACTACAGCTAAGCCCCCGAGTGGGAGGGTTGCTCACCACTCGATGGGATTTTTCAAACTTAGGCGAGTACTGGACTACAGCTAAGCCCCCGAGTGAGAGGCTTGCTCACCACTCGGTAGGATTTTTGAAACTTAGGCGAGTACTGGACTGCAGCTAAGCCCCCGAGTGAGAGGCTTTCTCACCACTCGGTAGGATTTTTCAAACTTAGGCGAGTCTTGGATCAGAAGCTAAGCCCCAGAGTGAGAGGCTTGCTCACCACTCGGTAGGATTTTTCAAACTTAAGCGAGTACTGGTCTGCAGCTAAGCCCCCGAGTGAGAGGGTTGCTCACCACTCGGTGGGATTTTTCAAACTTAGGCGAGTACTGGACTGCAGCTAAGCCCCCGAGTGAGAGGGTTGCTCACCACTCGGTGGGATTTTTCAAACTTAGGCGAGTACTGGACTGCAGCTAAGCCCCCGAGTGAGAGGCTTGCTCATCACTCGGTAGGATTTCTTAAACGTAGGCGAAACGTATTAGCGACTAAGCCCACGAGTGAGAGGCTTGCTCATCACTCGGTAGGATTTCTTAAACTTAGGCGAAATGGATTCGCGGCTAAGCCTCCGAGTGGGAGGGTTGCTCACAACTCGGTAGGATTTTATAAACTTAGGTGAAACGGATTCACGGCTAAGCCACCTACTGGGGGATTTCAGACACAAATATAAGCAACGACAATCATTTTAGAAGTCCGTAAAGCTCTTGTCTATAATAAACAAACTACAAAGGTATTTCTTATTACATCTCAACGAAATGAGTGCTTAAGTATAAAAGGGGCGGAGCAGCTCCGCATTCCAAGCGCGCGGCTCGTCTTTCTTGTGCTCAACATTGTAGAGGTGGTACGCTCCGTTGTGGAGCAGTCTGGTGACAATGAAGGACCTTCCTGTGCAGGAGCAAGCTTGTGTGGTTTCTGCTGATCCACTCGGAGAACCAAGTCTCCCTCTTGAAATGCCCGACCCCTCACGTTTCTGGCGTGAAATCGACGCAAGTCTTGCTGATAAATGGTCGACTGGATCAGGGCCATCTCTCTTTCCTCTTCCAGGAGATCGACTGCATCTTGTCGTGCCTGTTCTGCTTCATCTTCTAAGAAAATCTCGACTCGAGGTGCATTGTGGAGCAAGTCACTCGGAAGTATAGCTTCAGCTCCATAAACCAAGAAGAATGGAGTTCGGCCAGTCGAACGATTGGGAGTTGTACTTAGTCCCCACAGCACAGACAGAAGTTCATCGACCCAGGCTCCTGCCGCGTGTTTGAGATCACACATCAGTCAGGGTTTCAGTCCTTTGAGAACCAATCCGTTTGCTCTTTCAGCTTGTCCATTCGACTGGGGGTGGGCGACTGAAGTATAGTCGACTCGAGTACCTTGGGAAGCATGTATGCTCAACTCATCGTAATCAAGTTCACCCATTGTTAGTGATGATGCTGTGTGGAACTCCATATCTGAATGTTAACTCTCTGATGAAGCTGATAGTAGTACTGGCTTCAAGGTTTTTGATAGGCTTGGCTTCAATCCATTTGGTGAACTTGTTGACTGCCACGAGCACGTGAGTGAAGCCGCTCCTACTAGTCCTTAGAGGTCCAACCATATCCAAACCCCAAACAACAAAGGGCCAGATGAGTGGAATGGTCTTCAGGGCTGATGCTGGCTTGTGAGACATGTTGGAGTAAAACTGGCAACCTTCACATTTGTCGACTATTTCTTTTGCCATCTCATTGGCTCGTGGCCAATAGAATCCCGCTCGGTATGCTTTGGCCATGATGGTCCGAGAGGACGCATGGTGACCACAGGTCCCCGAGTGGATGTCATTGAGGATCACTCGACCTTCTTCTGGTGTTATGCATTTCGATGCACTCCGGTCCACACTCTCTCTGAACAACTGTCCTCTTATCACAGTAAAGGCTTTGGATCGACGGACGATCTGTCGAGCCTCTTCTTCATCCTCTGGGAGTTTCTTTCTGAGAATGTATGAAATGTACAACACTGTCCAGTCGGGGGTGATGACCAAAAACCTCCATGATCAAGTCGAGCACGGCTGGGACTTCGACTTCAGTCGGATCAGTGGCACTCTTTGGTTGTGCGGGCACTTTAGTGAAAGGACTTCTTGAACTGAAGGTGAATGTACATGTTCCAAGAACACATTGCTGGGAATGGCTTCTCTCTTGGAACCTATCTTTGCCAGATCATCGGCAGCTTGATTTTTCAATCGGGGTATGTGATGGAGCTCTAACCCCTCAAACTTCTTCTCTAACTTTCTCACTTCATTACAATAACCAGTCATAGCTGGACTTCTGACGTCCCACTCCTTCATCACTTGATTGACCACTAAATCTGAGTCGCCATAGACCATTAGGCAACGGACGCCGGGTGAAATGGCCATACGCAACCCATATAAAAGTGCTTCATATTCAGCTTCGTTGTTGGAGGAATCAAAGTGAATCTGGAGGACATATCTGAGCGTGTCTCCTCGGGGGGGGGGGGGGATACCAATACCACCCCAGCACCGGAACCATTCAACATCTTGGATCCGTCAAAGAACATGGTCCAATGCTCCGAGTGAACTTGAGTCGGCAATTGCTGTTCGATCCACTCGGCGAGGAAATCTGCTATTGCTTGGGACTTGATAGCTTTCTTTGCCTCAAACTTGATATCCAAGGGAAGGAGTTCAATCGCCCACTTTGCCACTCGACCGGTTGCATCTCTCGTTGTTCAGATCTCTCGACAATGGCGCGTCATCGATTTAATCGTAATGGAGTGACTAGAGAAGTAATGTGCAACCTTCTTCGTGGTCATGTAAATCCCATAAACAAGCTTCTGATAATGCGGGTATCTTTGCTTGGATGGAGTCAGAACTTCAGAAACATAATACACTGGGCGCTGAACTTTATAGGCTTTTCCTTCTGCCCGCTCGACCATGAGCACCGTACTGACAACTTGTCCTGTGGCTGCAATATAAAGCAGTAAAGGCTCTTTGCTGATTGGGGCAGCAAGCACCGGCTGGGTGGAAAGCAGGGCTTTGAGTTCTGCAAACGCTGCGTCAGCTTCATCTGTCCACTCAAACTTGTCAGATTTCTTCATCAGTCGGTAAAGAGGCAGGGCCTTTTCACCGAGACGAGATATGAATCGACTCAAGGCGGCCAAACAACCAGTAAGCTTCTGGACATCGTGTACACGCACAGGGCGCTTCATCCGAAGTATGGCACCAACTTTCTCTGGGCTCGCGTCGATCCCTCGTTCAGAAACGAGGAAACGGAGCAACTTTCCGCCAGGAACTTCGAATGTACACTTTGATGGATTAAGCTTGATATCATACCTTCTGAGGTTGGCAAAAGTTTCAGCAAGGTCAGCCAGCAGGTCGGAACTCTTTCATTAGTTGACCACATTGTCATCCATGTATGCTTCCACATTCCGACTGATTTGAGTGAGCAGACACTTCTGAATCATCCTCATGAATGTGGCTCCAGCGTTCTTCAGGCCGAATGGCATGGTGACATAACGGAAACATTTGAATGGAGTGATGAAAGCCGTTTTTATCTCATCGGGTCCGTACAGTCGGATCTGATGGTACCCGGAATAGGCATCCAGAAAAGACAATCACTCACACCCCGTAGTTGAGTCGACGATTTGGTCGATGCGGGGGAGAGGAAAATGATCTTTCGGGTAGGCCCGATTGATATGCTTGAAGTCAATGCACATGCGAAGTGAGTCGTACTTCTTGGGGACCATGACAACATTGGCGAGCCACTCAGAGTGGAAAATCTCTCGGATGAACTCAGCTGCCAGGAGCCAAGCCACTTCTTCAACAATTGCTTTTCTCTTCTGTACGGCGGACCGCCGAAGATGTTCCTTGACTGGTTTTACTTTCGGGTCGACTCGCAAATGGTGCTCAGCCAGTCCCCTGGGTACACCCGGCATGTCAGAAGGTTTCCATGCAAAGATGTCCCAGTTCTCACGGAGGAACTGGATGAGCGCTTCTTCCTATTTGCTGTCGAGTGTTGTTGAGATATGAGTCGGAGCAGCATTGGGATCGGTCGGGTGAATATGAATCAGCTTCATTTCACCGGACGACTGAAATGCAGAGTCTGTGGCAGGCTTCTTGGCTCGCAACAAATCATTCGGATCTGCATTTTTCTGGTACTCTTGCAATTCTACTACTGCCATTTGCGCATCGGCGATTTTTCAGCCCTTCTGGAAGCACTCTTCTGCCTTCTGCCGATTGCCAGTGATAGTGATCACTCCTCTAGGACCAGACATCTTCAATTTGAGATACACGTAACATGGTCGAGCCATAAAACGTGCATAAGCAGGTCTACCCAGAATAGCATGATAAGCACTCTGGAAATCCACAACTTCAAATGTCAACTTTTCCTTGCGGTAATTCTTGGAATCACCAAAAACCACATCAAGGGTGATCTGGCCGAGTGATTCAGCCTTCTTGCCAGGTATAACCCCATGGAAACTCATATTGCTTTCGCTAATATTGGACATCGGAATGCCCATCCCCTTTAAAGTTTCAGCATAGAGGATATTCAGGCCGCTACCACCATCCATTAGCACTTTGGTCAGTCGAGTGCCTTCGACCACTGGGTCGACCACCAACGCTTGCCTCCCAGGGGTGGCTATACGCGTTGGGTGATCAGACTGGTCGAATGTAATGGCAGTCTGGGACCACTTCAAATAACTGGGTGTTGCCAGAGCAACCATATTCACTTCTCTGTTGATAACTTTCAATCGACTTTTGCTTTCAACATCAGCAAAAATCATCAGAGTGGAATTGACGTTGGGAAAACCATCATCGTCTTCTTCCTTATCCTCACCCTTGTCTGACTCCTTTTCCTTCTCCTTGGGCTGTTTCTCTTGAAATTGCTGGATCAGGAGCCGACACTGTCGAGTGGTATGTTTAGGGTAAATCAGATTACCCTCTTCATATTTCTTGATGTGAATGTGACAAGGTAAATCCAACATATCATTTCCATCTTGATCTTTCACTTTCTTGGGGTTCCAGGATCCTTTGGGCTTCCCCTTGAACTTTCCTTGAGCCACCACTAAAGCTTCACCAGGAGCAGCTGGTTCGGCCTTGCGCTTCTGCTTCTGATTGGAATTCCCTCCTCCAGTTTCTTGGGCGACTGTTTTGTGCTTGCCACTCCGGAGTCGGTCTTCCTATTCACCGTTAGCATACTTGGTGGCAATCTCCATCATCCGACTCAGAGACATATCCCCAGTCTGACCGAACTTCAGGTTCAATTCTTGATACTTGACACCCTCGAAGGCACAAACTGCTTGGTGATCCGACACATTCTCCACTGTGTGGTGCAACGTGATCCATCTCCGGATATAACCCCTCAAGGTTTCATTCGGTTTCTGCACACATGATTACAACTCTATTAACCTTGCTGGCCGTTTGCATGTACCTTCAAAGGTTCTAACAAACACTCGAGCAAGTTCCTCCCAACTATATATGCTGCCAGGTGCTAGCTGATTCAACCATGCTCTGGCCGAGCCTTCCAACATCAAAGGAAGGTGCTTTATGGCCACTTCATCATTGCCGCCACCGATCTGAACAGCCACTCGGTAGTCCTCAAGCCAAGTATTAGGCTTGGACTCGCCAGTGAACTTGCTGACTCCAGTCACCAACCTGATGTTGGGAGGAATCACTGCTGCCCTGATGGCTCTGCTAAAGCACTCTAGACCTGAAACATGCACTATGCTACCAGTCGGATAATCTCTGTCATGGCCTCTCTATGTGCTCTGTTCCTGTCAACCAGACCTTGAACGAGAATGGATCTCGCATCGAAGCCCGACTCTCTGGTGTCGACTCGAATTCTTTGTCCGCCACTGTGAGGGCGTCTGTCATCGTGTTGCCGAGGCATATATGACCCACTCCTCGGGGGAGGCGTGGGCACTCGACGACGGTCATCGTGGTCGAGTCGGTGATCAT
This sequence comes from Aegilops bicornis, assembly GCA_021605145.1. NCBI lineage: Eukaryota > Viridiplantae > Streptophyta > Magnoliopsida > Poales > Poaceae > Aegilops > Aegilops bicornis. The sequence continues at coordinate 562,588,693 of CM038670.1, read as the reverse complement.
ACTGCTCACGGTTTCTGTACTGATCTCGCCGGTCTCCATGTCCCTCATGCCTCGAAGGCGATCTTGGGCTGTGAGCCGACTGAACTGTGTCTACCATCACAGATCTGCTGTGAATCATATTCCGCGACTAAGATACGGCTGTGTTCTGCTCTCTCGCTGCCCGGAGTAAAGCTCGGATCTGCATCAAACCTCTGCCAGCCTCTGACTGGGAAGGCTGAATCGACTCTGCTATTCGGGCTGCAGCTGTGAGATTTTGAATCGGAGTTCGGTATACCTGAGTTGGAGGCGGAAAAAGTTGTCGTCGACTGGACTCAGGAATCCGCTGCCGAGCACGCTCGTCGAGTGCGTGCTGGAGGTTCTCCAGTCGACTGCACTCAGCCAAGTTGGCCAGGCGCGCCTCCTCCAAGGCCTGGGCCTCGGGGGTTTCTCCAACTATAGGAGTGTGAAGCGCATCCATGTTACGGCGGCGAAGCTTTTCCCTCTGATGCGAAGAGAGGGGCTCAGGGCGGTACTCCTCGTGGACGCGCGATGGATCGCCGCCGCCATTGCCCCCGTTGTCACGGGGGATCTAGGAGGACTGCGCGGTCCGTTGACCATTAGGACTTCCGTGGCGGGGTCACTGCTGTTGCACTCGGATGCAGTCTCGACGGAGCCAGTCGACAGGTCAAACAGGCCGTAGAGAGTTTCGTCGGGCTTGATTGCCGCAACTTGCGGGGTGGCAGATTGGCGGGCCACCGCATGCCTCACCCACCACTGGAGCCGCGACCGACCGGAACGCTTGCGCCAACGAACAGCAGGGAGCGAGGACGCCACAGGAATAGACCGATACTGAGTCGACGGCTGCCGAAGAAGGACACCGCGGACGCACGCGGGAAAGTGCATTGCCCCCCGGACGGGGAGCGCCTCGACGTCGAGTGGAGCCTCTTGGAGCCAAGCGGAATTGTCGGCGACGAACACGAGCACGCCGAGACGGATCTCGCGGCCCTCTGCCAATTCTCCGCCGGAAACCATGATGATGGGGATCGGAAAAATCGCAACTTCACCAACAAGTTGCTAAGACACCTGCCCCACGGTGGGCGCCAACTGTCGTGGATCTAAGACTGACAGTAGAATGGGGGGTAGGTATGTACAGGCAAGATCCTAGCTATGGCGAAGTTGTACACACGAGTTTTACGAGTTTGGGCCCTTCACGGAGGAAGTAATAGCCCTACGTCTCGGTGCCCGGAGGCTGTCGACTGAATTATATGTGTGTGTGTTACAGGGGGTGCAAACCCTTGTGCCTGTGGAGGGGGGTGGCTTATATAGAGTGCGCCAGGATCCCAGCCAGCCCACGTTACAAGGAGTTCAATGTACATAAAGGGGAGCGTTACAGGTAACGTCCATAATAAAGTGATATAAATGATCATTAAGTCTATGAGTAAACGTCTGACCGTTGCTACGCAGGGTGGCTTTAGGTCTTCTGTACGTCGAGTGGTCTTTTACATGGTCGAATGGTGTAATGGTCGAGTGACCCAAAGAAGGAGGGATCTCCGAGTGAATGGTAGGTCGAGTGGATTGCACTCGACACCTTTGTTGGGCCCTCCCTATTTACTCTTGAACTTCTTTGCTTCTAAGACAAGGACCTTAGGTAGGACATATAGGTCAGGCCTATTACCCTACCCCAGGTCTATGTCCTCATCAGTAGCCATTATATACTACTTTCCCCCGTTTCCTCTTAGAACCAAGTCCAAGATTCATGCTACAGCTTTCCCACTTTCTCCCCTGTTTGAACCAACTCTTAGATTCGACTGTATGAACTACCTTTACCTCTAATAATAGTAAAATTCTAGGTGGCTTTGGAACAGCTGACAGAAGTAGAAAAAGATCCACACGCAGCCACGTGGGGAGCTGGGGCAGTAGAGCAAGGCAGGTTCGAAGGAATATATACCTGAGGGTCGTCGGCATGTGGCAAAGACGGCGTCGGGAGGCCGCATCTTGGCCACAATACCGCAGGGAAGAAGAAGGGGCCGGAGGCCCTCCTAAGCCGGCACTCTCTCGGAGAGAATGGCACGGCCGCCGATCGGGACGCGCGGGCAGCCGTTGGTCTCCTCCCTCGCCACTGACGACAGCGTGAACGATGCACCTACACCCCGGGTCCGGCCGGATTTGTGACCAGCCGTGAGCAGAGAGAGAGTGTGGCCACCTATGTCTTGCTTAGATCTGGAGAGCATGAGAGAGTGAAAGAGAGGAACCCTAGTAAAGCAAGCACTAAGGCTCCTGCTTATAATATAGTGGAGTGATTTTGTTTTACCAGCTTCAAAAAAATACGCTCCTACGTGTACCCGCGAGTGGGTGTGAGAGAACTAGTGCGTGCGTACACCGCTTCTCTTTGTGAGAGTACAATATACTATGCCCAAAGAATGTTCGCCACAAGAGTACTAGTATAAGTGTGTGACGTGTGAGCTAAAATAAAAGGTGTGTGACGTTTTTTGTTTTTTAGAAGTTCTGAGGCTAGGGTGTGAAGAGCACATATGTCTGTGACGTCTACCTGCAGATAGACGATGGGTGCGAGAGGACTCAGGAGAGTCATGACTCATGAGGGTGCGTGTGTGCGTGAGAGAGAGGGGGCACATATCAATGCAATGCATGTGTTCGTAAATCATTATCCGACAAACGTTCGCCACAAGCCGTTTCCTGAGGAACGTCGTAAGAACCGGTAGATCGGCATTCGATAGTGTTAGTTTTGCCATGTCATTTAACAGAACAACCACTCCTCCTACACAAAAATCTTCCACATGAGTGTTAGCAACTGCCATATGCTCCTCCCTCCATTCCAAAATGCAGTGCATATAGCTTTATTGAAAATTCGAACCTCGCAAACTTTTACCGAGTTTTCATGTACCAAAATGCACATATAGAATACCTAGTATATATCATTTCATTCATCTTTGAGAGGTAACTATAAAGATGGGGGAGGAGTCTACAAAGAAAGACCGTCGTATCACCTACAACAATTTCAACCATCCTTTGGTGTGGAGGAACATCATAGGAACTCTGTACTATATGATCTTTATAGGATTTTTTCCTTTAGAGCCAATTGGTTCATAGGAATAGATTCATATACTCCACATTTCAAAGGAAATAAACATGATATCATTTTTATAGCTTTAGAACCACTTGGTTCATATGAATGGATTCGTATACTCCCATAATTTCAAAGGAAAATAAACATTGGCGTATATCCAATAGAATAGTTCCTATGACGTGAACCAAATGGCATCTCTATTCTAATCCCCCCTCATAGGAATTAAGATACATGGCATCTCTAGATTCAATAGAAAAGTTCTTATGATGTGGACCAAATGACATCTCTTTTCCAATCCCTACTCATAGGAATTGAGATACATGTCATCTCTTTCCCTACAACTTCCATGTATACATCTTCTATTCCTAAATAGCTAGTACAACCCACTAGTAGCTTTTTTCCTAGACATGCAACTATGGCACAAGAACATGTCATGCATGCAAGTCATAAATCACATTGTTTTTCTACTCTACGCATGCAAGCACCACATCATCAATTCGTGCATGTTACTCATAAGTTATTTCTTGCATTAAATTTTATATTGACAATGTATGTGCTGGTCACGTGCACACATATGTAGTTCACATTCACATTTTTGTTAGAAATGTCATTATTTTAACTGTAATTCATTTTTTCTCATTGTACTCCCTCGATCTAGGTGTGTAAGTCATCTTCTAAAAACCAAATAATCCCAAAACACTTTGGCACGGTACATTAACTCCCTCCTCGTTTCTTGTTTCATGACATATCAACCAATAAGAGATGTGGGCCGTGCATGCTTTCAATGGCTTGAGACTTTCAAACATTACATGAAGTGGTTAATTCATTGCATGGAATGCTATTAACTAGCAAAAAACCTAAGATGACTTATACACCTAGACGGAGGGAGTATTACATTTTTTCATTTTAAGCATACATTCAGTTCCCATTAGTTATAGATGTTTTTGGAGGAACTTTTATGCATTGTCTATACCTATACCCCTATATAGTGTGCGAATAACTTTGAAAGGTGGTTGTTGGATGAAGCTAATCCGACAGTGCAGAGATGGAAAATCCGAGCACTACTGGCCGTTGGATATCATCAACATTCCACCATATTTTGCCACATGTACAATCTAGAGGACTCCATGGTTGAACTTAAGCATAATGCACAAAACCTCAAAACACAAGCACTTCTCCTTTGTTCTAGAATCTTCCGTATCATAATTTCCCAAACTTTTTTTTCTAAATGAATTGCCATTATTTATTTTTTTACTTTATGCTTTATAATGCACAATCCCATGAATCTTAACTTTTTTATAAAACTAATTTATTTTGAATGAGATTAACTATAAGAACTAAACGAACATCTACATCATGCATATATGACTCAAAGCTTTACATGCTATAGTGTGTATTTATTCATAATTTGGTTTCCAAATCTCATGCGTTCAATGCATGTGTACCTTACTAGTTTTGATTAGAGTAGCAAATTTCACGCGGCCACGGGTATATCAAAATGCAGGGCCCATTCATCATTGCCTTTCGATCGAACCTACGTCGACAATTTTTTGTATGTATATCTCCACTGGTCCCCGAACCCAAAATGCTGCCTCGTTTCCATAAAACCAAGCAGCCCACACATATTAAGGCGTCGACTCGAACTCAATCCCTTTCCCTTTTACTATGACGTGTCCCCGCACGCCGTAGTACTCCTACAAACCCTACCGCCGCACGCATCATCGGTTTCTTCAAGAGGACGAGGGAGAAGCAGATTTGTAGTGGAGGCGCTTTCAAAAAAATGGCTTTGTAGTGGAGGCCCCTACCCTAGGGTGCCCTAGGTAGCTGCCGCACGCATCATTGGTTTTCTCTTTTCTTTATGCTCTTGCACCCTAGAGTGAAATGATGGTTGCTTCGTCTGTCCAGCTTAATGCGGGAAAGGTGGGGCTTTGTGATTTGACCCATCATCGCTCATTTACTACTACTGCAGCGCTATGACTGGGGTGCCTCCAAGTCCAATTGCTGCTCCGAACTGTAATTTGGTGCATTGCACATGGAACAAGACAGTGGATGAGCCACATGTCGGCCAAAGGGGTCCTGTTAAGTGTGTCACCATTTCATGTGCGGACTGACCCTGCTTGAGTTGCTACGCCAACACGACAGGAGCAGCCTACCACTTGGTTTTGCTCCTTGGTGAATCCCAACTATATTGATCTAGAAAGATATGTACTGTACTACCCTATCCGTCTCGGTTTATAGGGCGCACACGTAGTTCTCGGTTATCCATTTGACTAACTAAATATGAGTTACTATGTCACAAAAAGTATATCATTCGATTCTTAAGCGGATGTAGTTTCTAAACATATACTGTTCATCACATATATAGCCGCTAAATTCTCAACCTAGAACGACGTGCATGCCCTATAAACCGACATCGTGGAAGTAGTAAAATGAGGTGATTTTACCGAGCGATGGGCGGGGGAGCATGGCCTGTCATGCGGTCCCACGTGTCATGATGTACCAAGGCGATGCGCGTGTCCCTCTTGAGGCAGAACAATGGCAGAAGAAATACTACGTGGTTTTCTTGAAGGATATGATGGCGAAGGGAAGTGTGAAATAATGGTTGCTTTGTCCGTCTGGGAAGGTGCGGCATTGTAATTTGACGTCTCATTGCTCATTACTACTCGGGCGGTACGATCAAAAGTGCGTCCCCCTGCTGTTCTACACTATTATTTGGTGCATGACACGTCGACCCGGTTGCTATATGTCCCACATGTCGGCGAGAGGAAGTACAGAATTCATGAAAGCGAGCGTCGACGGAGGAGAACAAGACACGGCTTGGTTTTTGCTGCTTCGCGCGATCCATCGATACAAACCTGGACTAAAAAAGGCGAGGGCGGGTCTTTTCCCGCACGGCAGGCAGGGGAGTTAGGCATAGTCCGGCAACGAGGCAGGAAGGGAAACAAGCAAATAAAGGTTGAGCGACTTAGTTTTGGGAAAATCTAATTTTACGGAGTACGTGCCCACTACGGAGGTATTATACTACTTACTACTCCCTCCTTTCCGGTTTATAGGGCTCGTCTAAAAAAATTTGTTTTTTCCGTTTTATAAGTCTCAATTCTACTAGTAGTAGTAGTACCATCACATGTTGGATTTCAAGGTGCGTTAAATCACCCGATGCAAGCATTGTCAAGAGAAAACTCACCAATGCATGTATAAGTTCATGGAAATTTAGTGGTTATGCATGCATTCATTCTAATTAATGCCTCGGTAAACATAACTTCTTGAGAAAAACGAGCGTACATTACTTGTGCAAACTACGAAATTAATTCCACCACTCACCGTCTACCTTGGTTGGAGAGATTTGGAAATTGAGCCATAAACTGGAAAGGAGGGAGTAGTAACATAGCCTAGGGTAGCTTGCTGCACCACGGACTCCAAGGAAATTGCTGTAGTAGTACTACTCCTATATACCACTGTACTATTCCTACTACTACTAAAAGACATATATTCCAAACAATATGATAATCTCTCTAACCAAGGTAGGGACGAGGAGTAAACGGAGGGAGTAGTAAAATTTTCTCCTCGTCCTGCGAGCCACCGCGCGCGTGGGCGAGGGAGCTGGCGTAAGGCGTAGTACTACTACCTCTGTCCTGGTTTATAGGTCACCTTTGTAGTTCGTGCCAAATTTTGACCAAATATTTAGTTAACAAAATGTTAATGCATGTCAACAAAAGTTATATCGTTGGATTCGTATTTCAACATAGTTTTCAATGATATAATTTTTGGTAACATGCACGAATGTTTTGTTAGTTCAATCTATAGTCAAAATTTGACACAATATACAATGGGGACCAATAAACCAGGACAGAGGTAGTACTAGTAAGCAAGCTTCACCTCTTCCTGCGAGCCACCGCGCCCGTGGGCGGGGGAGACAGCGTAGTAAGCAAGCTTCTCCTCGTTCTGCGAGTTGACGGGACACATCAAAAGTAATACGTACAGAGCATCTCGAGCGTATTGAGCCCTTCCTCTAATGTAGGCCCCACATGGTTTGCCTCTTCTTTAACATAACGCGTCAAGTCGCAATTTGTTTGTTCACCCGTGGTAGACAATCCTCCATCAAGTGGACAACCAGTACACGTGTCAAATTACCACGTGGGCTGCCTTTTTCGCATGTAAATGAGCTCCACCGTGTACCCGCCGGGTGTGGTTGGGAAAGAGACGGAGTATGCGTGCGACGTCGTGCACCTCTTCTCTTCGTGCACGCATTCCCACCCACGTGGGTGTGTGTGAGAATACCAACCTAGACATAATGCGCCGTCCATCCCCATGCCTCTGCCCAGTCCGACCACCAGTCACCACCACGCCCCACTCCTCCTCACCTTATCTCTCATCTTTCTCGAGATATCATTTTTTTGATGAAATTCTCGAGATACCATTTTTCCGATAAAATTATCTCGAGATATCATTAGTTTTTACACATGGGATTACTCCTACATGGGTCAATCACAACAGGTGTTTTGTAAAAAAAATGCATCTTGATGTTCCATGCAATGCACGGGCATCTTGCTAGTCCGTGAAAACAACACATGGCAAAATTTCACGGCGAAGGAGGGATTTGAATCTGCTGGGAGGGGCTGTTTGGATCTTGCCTAGGGTAGCCAAAATATTGGCGACCCTTTTGTCCACCGGTGTCTTTGCCACCGATGAACGAGGAATGGCTCGGGTGCTCATGCATCCTCCAACGCCCACTTTGGAGACGAGCTCGCACGAGCTGCGCTTTTTTTGTCTCACCACGCCGCCCGAGGCGGCCACAGACCAACCGGCGACCCGCATATTATGCCATCCAACCGTAGCCGCGCACATTCTGACAGCAACTCAACCAACCGGAAGAAATTCATGCAAACACGGTGATATTTCATATAAACAATGACAGAGTTCATATAAAATACCGGATTTTCATACAAACATGACGGATTTCATTACATTCAAATTAAGTAAGCGATGCCAGTTCTGGACAGCACAGGTATATAATACCTAGCCTAAATGGTCGCCCGCCGATCCATTTGTGTTCCTCATGCCGGGCAGCACGATCACCGGACTGCCGGGAGCCCCCGAGGTATATGCTCCAGCGCAAAGGACGGCTCGCTTCCCCACTGCCGAAGCCGAAGATGATGGTGGAATGGGGGCTTCTCCGCTTTCGTGGAGCCCATGCGGGGTCGACAAAGGTCCTCGCAACAAAAGGATCCGGCAAGACACCTGCTGCATATGCTGGCGTCGCCTCCGCGGTGGCCTTCATGGGACCCAAGCGGCGGTGGCCTCCAGTGTTGTACTTCTCCTCGATGACGGCGGACACCGCGGAGGCGCTGACCACCAACTCGTTGCTCTCCGCGCACCCGGCTTCTGTCTCTGCTTGCATGGTGCGGCCGCCGGCATGGGAGTCTCGGCCACAGAAACGGGAGATGCGGTTGCAGACACTGGAGGCGCGGTACAAGGCGGCGGCGTGGAAGGTAACGACGATGCCCGTGCGCCGCTCCTCGTCGAGCTGGCCTGGAGCAGCGAGTTGCTGAACCGCGCGCCGGCTTGGGGCGGCAACTGGCTTCGTCGGGCAAGGGGAGGGAGGTGGATCAGCGAGCTGCATAGCTCGTATCCGGCGGGCTCGGTGGGCCACCCAGCCGGCTTGGATGCGGGATAACTACTCTTCGTAAGCCATTGTAAGAGCGGACAAAATGGTGAAGGAGGAGATAGGGGAGCGGCGGAGGTGTGTGATTCTTGGCCGGCGTTTGGCCTTGTTTAAATAGGAGATTAAATAGACAACGGACGGGAGGATCTCGGCCGGCGTTGCGTTTAATGTCGGCCCGCTCATGAATGGACGTGTGTCCAGAGTGGGTTTCTCGGCTTTCACACGGGTTTCATGGAGGCGTTTGAATGCGGCAAGGAGGCGTGTTCAGCCGAGCGTGCATCGAGTGGCGCCCTCGACTCTGACGTACGACACCGCGCCGTTCTTCCACTGACATGTGGGCTCTTTGGGTACATGGCCTGCATGTCAGTGACCCAACGCATGCAGCACACGGCAGAGGAACTTTTGGTGGGCCAGGGCGGTCAGAAGCGGGCATTTCATAAACCGATGATTGTTCATTGAGTGTGACATCATCTATTTCATCTAGATAAGCCTACTATATAACGTAAGATTATTTTAAAACTTTCATATATACGTTGATAGCCCGTTCGATACGTTGTGATTCATAAAGACCGCTGCAAACATCAATGTTCTGCTTATCACAGATAAGATTGACTAATACCCGTAACAATCTATGTCCTTAACAAAGAGTGCATGCATGTATAGGTTGAGCATGTGTACGTTTCAGTGTTGCATGCATGTATGCATACGTGCGTGTGTTCATGAGTGCATGTGTACGCAGCTGTTGCACGCTTGCGCATGCGTCGTGTTCGCGTTATGTGTACGTGTCAGTGTTGCACGCCTGCATGCATGCGTGTGTTCGTTATGTGTACGTGTGAGTGTTGCACGCCTGCATGCGTGCGTGTGTTCATGCGAGTGTTGCGTGCGTGCATGTGTACGTGTGGGGTGAGTTTACACGTCAGTCGACTGACTTTTTCATCTCTGGTCAGTAGATTTTCCAGCCGTTGGATACGAAATCAAGGGCCTCCAGTTTATCTTCAACCTCCACCCCCTAAGCCGCCAGCCACCACCGGCTGAACCGCCGTCACGCCGCCACGGGCCGCCAAGACGGCCACGCTTGCCCCGCCCGCCTCAAACACTCCCCACCGCTGGTCCGCCACGCCTGCCATCCCTTTAGCCCCCGGTGCCGATCTTTTTCTCCGCGATCCCCACGCCATCGCCCAATCACCGCTTCACCGCCGGCGATCGCCAACCAGAGGTCTCACGACTTCGAATCCCCACCGACCACTAATATTACCATTTCTGTCCTTCATATACGCGCTGACGGGTGGGCCCTATGGTAATGTGCGCTGCTGAATGTGGACCATTTAACTGGTCAATTGATCATGTCATCAACAAATTACGGAGCTGTATGGTGAGCCAGTGACCGTATGATCACCCTAAAATGTATTTTATTAACACAGTACAGACTCAAACTATTGATGTCTACTACACAACCTTCTTCTTGTAGACGTTGTTGGGCCTCCAAGAGCATATGTTTGTAGGACAATAGCAAATTTCCCTCAAGTGGATGACCTAAGGTTTATCAATCCGTGGGAGGCGTAGGATGAAGATGGTCTCTCTCAAACAACCCTGCAACCAAATAACAAAGAGTCTCTTGTGTCCCCAACACACCCAATACAATGGTAAATTGTATAGGTACACTAGTTCGGCGAAGAGATGGTGATACAAGTGCAATATGGATGGTAGATATAGGTTTTTGTAGTCTGAAAATATAAAAACATCAAGGTAACTAATGATAAAAGTGAGCGAAAACGGTATTGCAACGCGTTGAAACAAGGCCTAGGGTTCATACTTCCACTAGTGCAAGTTCTCTCAACAATAATAACATAATTGGATCATATATCTATCCCTCAACATGCAACAAAGAGTCACTCCAAAGTCACTAATAGTGGGGAAAAACAAAGAGATTATGGTAGGGTACGAAACCACCTCAAAGTTATCCTTTCTGATCAATCTATTCAAGAGTCCGTAGTAAAATAACATGAAGCTATTCTTTCCGTTCGATCTATCTAGAGTTCGTACTAGAATAACACCTTAAGACACAAATCAACCAAAACCCTAATGTCACCTAGATACTCCAAAACATCCAAAACAGAATATATAATAGCATGGAGCAATCAAAAATTATAGATACGTTGGAGACATATCAAGCATCTCCAAGCTTAATTCCTGCTCGTCCTTGAGTAGGTAAATGATAAAAACAGAATTTTTGATGTGGAATGCTACTTAGCATATTCTTTAATGTATTTCTCTTTATTGTGGCATGAATGTTCAGATCCGAAAGATTCAAGATAAAAGTTTAATATTAACATGAAAATAATAATACTTCAAGCATACTAACAAAGCAATCATATCTTCTCAAAATAACATGGCCAAAGAAAGTTATCCCTACAAAATCATATAGTTTGGCTATCTTCACCACACAAAGTATTTAAATCATGCACAACCCCGATGACAAGCCAAACAACTGTTTCATACTTTTGATGTTCTCAATCTTTTTCGATCTTCACGCAATATATGATCTTGAGCCATGGACATAGCACTATAGGTGGAATAGAATGGTGGTTGTGGAGAAGAAAAAAAGGAGAAGATATTCTCACATCAATTAGGTGTATCAATGGGCTATGGAGATGCCCATCAGTAGATATCAATGTGAGTGAGTAGGGATTCCATGCAACGGATGCACTAGAGCTATAGGTGTATGAAATCTCAACAAGAGAAACTAAGTGGGTGTGCATCCAACTCGCTTGCTCACGAAGCCCTTTGGCATTTTTTTGGAAGCCCATCATTGGAATATACAAGCCAAGTTCTATAATGTAAAATTCCCACTAGTATATGAAAATGACAACATAGGAGACTCTCTATCATGAATATCGTGGTGCTACTTCGAAGCACAAGTGTGGAAAAAGGATAGTAACATTGTCCCTTCTCTCTTTTTCTCTCATTTTTTATTGGGCCTTCTCTCTTTTTTATGGCCTTTTTTTAGTCCGGAATCTCATCCCGACTTGTGGGGGAATCATAGTCTCCATCATCCTTTCCTCACATAAGACAATGCTCTAATAATGATGATCATCACACTTTTATTACTTACAACTCAAGAATTACAACTCAATACTTAGAACAAATTATGACTCTATGTGAATGCCTCCGTGCGGTGTCGGGATATGCAATGAATCAAGAGTGACATGTATGAAAGAATTATGAAGGTGGCTTTGCCACAAATACAATGTCAACTACATGATCATGCAAAGCAATATGACAATGATGGAGCGTGTCTTAATAAATGGAACGGTGGTAAGTTGCATGGCAATATATCTTGGAATGGCTATGGAAATGCCATAATAGGTAGGTATGGTTGCTGTTTTGAGGAAGGTATATGGCGGGTATATGATACCGGCGAAGAGGTGCGCGGTATTAGAGAGGCTAGCAATGGTGGAAGGATGAGAGTGCGTATAATCCATGGACTCAACATTATTCATAAAGAACTCACATACTTATTACAAAAATCTATTAGTTATCAAAGCAAAGTACTACGCGCATGCTCCTAGGGGTATAGATTGGTAGGAAAAGACCATCGCTCATCCCCGACCGCCACTCATAAGGAAGATAATCAATAAATAAATCATGCTCCGACTTCATCACATAACGATTCACCATACGTTCATGCTACGTGAATCACAGACATTAGAACAAGTATTTCTCAAATTCACAACTACTCAACTAGCATGACTCTAATATCACCATCTTCATATTTCAAAACAATTATCAAGTATCAAACTTCTCTTAGTATTCAATGCACTTTATAGTTTTTATCTTGGATGCCTATCATATTAGGACTAATTTTATAACCAAAGCAAATTACCATGCTGTTCTAAGGACTCTCAAAATAATATAAGTGAAGCATGAGAGATCAATTATTTCTATAAAGTATAACCACCACCGTGTTGTAAAAGATATAAGTGAAGCACTAGAGCAAAATTGTTTAGCTCAAAAGATATAAGTGAAGCACATAGAGTATTCTAACAAATTCCGAATAATGTGTGTCTCTCTCAAAAGGTGTGTATAGAAAGGATGATTGTGGTGAACTAAAAAACGAAGACTCATATCATACAAGACGCTCCAAGCAAAACATATATCATGTGGTGAATAAAAATATAGCTCCAAGTAAAGTTACCGATGGAAGTAGACGAAAGAGGGGATGCCTTCCGGGGCATCCCCAAGCTTAGGCTTTTGGTTTGTCCTTAGATTTTACCTTGGGGTGCCTTGGGCATCCCCAAGCTTAGGCTCTTGCCACTCCTTGTTTATAATCCATCAAATCTTTACCCAAAACTTGAAAACTTCAGAACACAAAACTTAACAGAAAATCTCGTGAGCTCCGTTAGCGAAAGAAAACAAAAGAGCACTTCAAGGTAATGTAATGAACTCATTCTTTATTTATATGGGTGTTAAACCTACTGTATTCCAACTTCTCTATGGTTTATAAACTCTTTTACTAGCCATAGATTCATTAAAATAAGCAAACAACACACGAAAAACAGAATCTGTCAAAAACAGAACATTCTGTAGTAATCTGTAACTAATGCAAACTTCTGGAACTCCAAAAATTCTACAAAAATAGTAAGACCTATATAATTTGTTTATTTATCTACTGCAATTTGAATAAGTATTTTATCACGTTCTGGTGTTTTTTAACAATTGTTTTCGTGCACAGAAAGTTTCTGGAATTTTCAGCAAGATCAAATAACTATCATCCAAGAAGATCCTATAGGTTTTTCTTGGCACAAACACTAACTAGAACACAAAACCACATCTAAAGAGAAGCTAGATGCATTATTTATTCCTAAACAGAACCAAAAAGCAAAAAACTAAAATAAAATTGGGTTGCCTCCCAACAAGCGCTATCGTTTAACGCCCCTAGTTAGGCATAAAGGCAAGGATAGATCTAGGTATTGCCATAATAATGGAAAGGTAAATCATGAAAACTGCTTTCGTATTCTCTACGTTCAGCAGAAAGTTTCCTTTTTGGCAAGAAAAAGTAATCAAAGGGGTTAAATTTAATAGGACAAAAGTCCCCAAGATCAAGCTCGGGAGGTATGGGTTCCTCCCTTGGCCCCTTATATTGCACAACCAATTCATCATTACAAGCGTTCTTTTGACAAAAAGTTACGAGTCTATGCTCAAGAGAAAAACCTAACCCATTATTCTGAATAAAAAAGTCATCATTAAGTTCAGAAATTCTATCAACTAGAACATTGGTAGGAACCTTTTTTCTAAGGTTTTCATTATAAGCAACATGATCCAAAGATTGTAAACGCATTATATCTTCTTGATTAAAAAGGATAGCCTCTATGGGAGGATGACCAGCATCCACCCTATAATGCGCGAAAATTTCTTTAGCTTCTTTCATTATAAATCTGAACTCATGGGCCAAAAATATAGTAGCGGCACGCTTAACAGAAGAGTACTCAATATTAGAAAATTCTAGGAAAATTCTTTGTATGCAAGGATGCATATGAAGAAATTGCCTTTCAAGTTCAACTACGAGCAAGGATATTGCATCCGGAAGATTACTAGTTCTACGAAAAATAGGACCACCCATAATGGGCAAAGTACCGACACAAGTAAAGAAATCTTGAATAACTCCCTTCCCAATAATATTACCACTACCGACTCGAAACTTTTTTGTATGCAAGATAGTAGGTTCCTCAAGAGGATCATTGAAAGCAACAAAATTTTCCATGTTATTATTATCGCTCTTATCAACGATAACCTCCTCTATTTCAGACATAATGGCAGCAGACTCAAGGAACACGAGAAAAGAGGGAACAGAAAAAGAGGGCAAACAAAACGGCAAGGGTGAAGTGGGGGAGAGGAAAACGAGAGGCAAATGGCAAATAATGTAATGCGAGGGATAATAGTTTGTGATGGGTACTTGGTATGTTTTGACTTGTGCGTAGACTCCCCGGCAACGACGCAAGAAATGGCTCATTGTCAGGAAATCAAATCTTGACTTGACTTGGCGCACCCCTCCCCGGCAACGACGCCAGAAATCCTTCTTGCTACCTCTTGAGCACTGCATTGGTTTTCCTTTGAAGAGGAAAGGGTGATGCAGCAAAGTAGCGTAAGTATTTCCCTCAGTTTTTGAGAACCAAGGTATCAATCCAGTAGGAGGCCACGCTCAAGTCCCTTGTACCTACACAAACAAATAAGAACCTTGCAACGAACGCGATAAAGGGGTTGTCAATCCCTTCACAGCCACTTGCAAAAGTGAGATCTGATAGAGAAGATAAGATACTATTTTTGGTATTTTTATGATAAAGGTTAAAAGTAAAGATTGCAAAATAAACAAAGATAAAAATAGCTTGTTGACGGGAGATTAATATGATGGAAAATAGACTCGGGGGCCATAGGTTTCACTAGTGGCTTCTCTCAAGATAGCATAAGTATTACGGTGGGTGAACAAATTACTGTCGAGCAATTGATAGAATTGAGCATAGTTATGAGAATATCTAGGTATGATCATGTATATAGGCATCACATTCGTGACAAGTAGAACGACTCCTGCCTGCATCTACTACTATTACTCCACACATCGACCGCTATCCAGCATGCATCTAGAGTATTAAGTTCATAAGAATAGAGTAACGCTTTAAGCAAGATGACATGATGTAGAGGGGTAAACTCATGCAATATGATATAAACCCCATCTTTTTATCCTCGATGGCAACAATACAATATGTGTCATTTCCCCTATTGTCACTGGGATCGAGCACCGCAAGATTGAACCCAAAGCTAAGCACTTCTCCCATTGCAAGAATGATCAAACTAGTAGGCCAAACCAAACTGATAATTGGAAGAGACTTGCAAAGATAACCAATCATACATAAAAGAATTCAGATAAGATTCAAATATTGTTCATAGTTAATCTTGATCATAAACCCACAATTCATCGAATCGCGACAAACATACCGCAAAAGAAGATTACATCAAATAGATCTCCAAGAGAATCGGGGAGAACTTTGTACTGAGATCCAAAGAGAGAGAAGAAGCCATCTAGCTAATAACTATGGACCCGAAGGTCTGAGGTAAACTACTCACACATCATCGGAGAGGCTATGGTGTTGATGTAGAAGCCTCCGTGATCAATGCCCCCTCCGGCGGAGCGCCGGAAAAGGTGCCAAGATGGGATCTCATGGGTACATAAGGTTGCGGTGGTAGGATTAGGTTTTCGTGGTGCTCTTCGATGGTTTGGGGGTACGTAGGTATATATAGGAGGAAGAAGTAGGTCGGTGGAGCCACGAGGGGCCCACGAGGGTGGAGGGCGCGCCCAGGGGGTAGGCGCGCCCCCTGCCTCGTGGCCTCCTCAGTGATTTTTTGACGTCCACTCCAAGTCCTCTGGATCACGTACGTTCCAAAAATAACTCACCCGAAGGTTTCATTCCGTTTGGACTTCGTTTGATATTCCTTTTCTGCGAAACACTAAAATAGGCAAAAAAACAGCAATTTGGGCTGGGCCTCCGGTTAATAGGTTAGTCCCAAAATAATATAAAAGTGTATAAATAAGCCCATTAAACATCCAAAACAGAATATATAATAGCATGGAGCAACCAAGAATTATAGATACGTTGGAGACGTATCAATGGATAATATAATAGCATGGAACAATCAAAAAGTATAGATACGTTGGAGACGTATCAGCATCCCCAAGCTTAATTCCTGCTCGTCCTCGAGTAGTTAAATGATAAAAACAAATTTTTTGATGTGGAATGCTACCTAGCATATTTCTCAATGTAATCTTCTTTATTGTGGCAAGAATATTCAGATCCATAAGATTCAAGACAAAAGTTTAATATTGACATAAAAATAATAATACTTCAAGCATACTAACCAAGCAATTATGTCTTCTCAAAATAACATGGCCAAAGAAAGCTTATCCCTACAAATCATATAGTTTTGCTATGCTTCATTTTCATCACACAAAAATGCTCTCATCATGCACAACCCCGATGACAAGCCAAGCAACTGTTTCATACTTTAGTAATCTCAAACTTTTTTCAACTTTCACGCAATACATGAGCGTGAGCCATGGACATAGCACTATGGGTGGAATAGAGTATAATGATGGGGGTTGTGTGGAAAAGACAAAAAAGGAGAAAGTCTCACATTGATGCGGCTAATCAACGGCCTAGGGAGATGCCCATCAATTGACGTTTACTCATAAGGAAAGCAATCAAAGAAGACCTCATGTTTCAAATTTGTCACACAACATTTACCATACATGCATGCTACGAGACTTGCAAACTTCAACACAAGTATTTCTCAAATTCACAACTGCTCAACTAGCACAACTTGAATATCACTATCTCCATATCTCAAAACAATCATCAAGTATCAAACTTCTCTTAGTATTCAATGCACTTATATGAAAGTTTTTATTATATCCCTCTTGGATGCCCATCATATTAGGACTAAGTTCATAACCAAAGCAAATTACCATGCTATTTAGGACTCTCAAAATAATATAAGTGAAGCATGAGAGTTCATCTATTTCTTACAAAATAAAACTTCTGCCATGCTCTAAGAAGATATAAGTGAAGCACTAGAGCAAATGACAGACTACTCCAAAAGATATAAGTGAAGATCAATTATTAGTCAAATAATTATGCAACTCTGCGAAGACTCTCTAACATTTAAGAATTTCAGATCTTGGTATTTTATTAAAACAGCAAGAAAAACAAAATAAAATAAAATGACGCTCCAAGCAAAACACATATCATGTGGTGAATAAAAATATAGCTCCAAGTAAAGTTACCGATGAATGAAGATTTAAAGAGGGATGCCATCCGGGGCATCCCCAAGCTTAGGCTCTTGGTTGTTCTTAAATATTACATTGGGGTGCCTTGGGCATCCACAAGCTTAGGCTCTTGCCACTCCTTATTCCACAGTCCATCGAATCTTTACCCAAAACTTGAAAACTTCACAACACAAAACTTAACAGAAAACTCGTAAGCTCCGTTAGTATAAGAAAATAAATCACCACCTAGGTACTGTTGTGAACTCATTCTAAATTTATATTGGTGTAATATCTACTGTATTCAAACTTCTCTATGGTTCATACCCTCCGATACTACTCATAGATTCATCAAAATAAGCAAACAACACGTAGAAAACAGAATCTGTCAAAATAAGAACAGTCTGTAGTAATCTGTATCAAACGTATACTTATGGAACTCCAAAAATTCTGAAATAAATTTTTGTACCTGAGGAATTTGTCTATTAATCATATTCAAAAAGAATCAACCTAAAATCACTTTCCAGTAAAAAATGGCAGCTAATCTAGTGAGCACTAAAGTTTCTGTTTTTTTACAGCAAGATCATGAAGACTTCACCCAAGTCATCCCAAAGGTTCTACTTGGCACAAACACTAATTAAAACATAAAACCACATCTAACCAGAGTCTAGGTGAATTATTTATTACTAAACAGGAGAAAAAGCAAAGTACAAACATAAAATTGGGTTGCCTCCCAACAAGCGCTAACGTTTAACGCCCCTAGCTAGGCATGATGATTTCAATGATGCTCACATAAAAGATAAGAATTGAAACATAAAGAGAGCATCATGAAGCATACTACTAACACATTTAAGTATAACCCAATTCCTATGCATAGGGATTTTTTGAGCAAACAACTTATGAGAACAATAATCAACTAGCATAGGAAGCCAAAACAAGCATAACTTCAGAACTTTAAGCACATAGAGAGGAAACTTGATATTATTGCAATTCCTACAAGAATATGTTCCTCCCTCATAATAATTTTCAGTAGCATCATGAATGAATTCAACAATATAACTATCACATAAAGCATTCTTTTCATGATCTACAAGCATAGAATTTATATTACTCTCCACATAAGCTAATTTCTTCTCATGAATAATAGTGGGAGCAAACTCAACAAAATAACTATCATGTGTGGCATAATCCAATTGAAACCTAAATAATGATGACAAGTCTCATGGTTATCATTATTCTTTATAGCATACATGTCATCACAATAATCATCATAGATAGCAACTTTGTTCTCATAATCAATTGGAACCTCTTCCGAAATAGTGGATTCATCACTAAATAAAGTCATGATCTCTCCAAATCCACTTTCATAATTATCACAATAATATTCAACATCCTCCAAAATAGTGGGATCATTACTTCCTAAAGTTGACACTCATCCAAACCCACTTTCATCAATATAATCATCATAAATAGGAGGCATGCTATCATCATAATAAATTTGCTCATCAAAACTTGGGGGAACAAAAATATCATCTTCATCAAACATAGCATCCCCAAGCTTGTGGCTTTGCATATCATTAGCATCATGGGTATTCAAAGAATTCATACTAACAACATTGAAATCATGCTCATCATTCACATATTTTATGCCAAGCATTCTATGTAATTCTTCTTCTAGTACTTGAGCACAATTTTCCTTCCCATCATTTTCACGAAAGACATGAAAAAGATGAAGCATATGAGGCACCCTTAATTCCATTTTTTGTAGTTTTCTTTTATAAACTAAACTAGTGATAAAACAAGAAACAAAAAGATTCGATTGCAAGATCTAAAGATATACCTTCAAGCACTCACCTCCCCAGCAACGGCGCCAGAAACTGCTTGATGTCTACTACACAACCTTCTTCTTGTAGACGTTGTTGGGCCTCCAAGTGCAGAGGTCTGTAGGACAGTAGCAGATTTCCTCAAGTGGATGACCTAAGGTTTATCAATCTGTGGGAGGCGTAGGATGAAGATGGTCTCTCTCAAACAACCCTGCAACCAAATAACAAAGAGTCTCTTGTGTCCCCAACACACCCAATACAATGGTAAATTGTATAGGTGCACTAGTTCTGCAAAGAGATGTTGATATAAGTGCAATATGGATGGTAGATATAGGTTTTTGTAATCTGAAAATATAAAAACAGAAAGGTAACTAATGATAAAAGTAAGCGAAAACGGTATTGCAATGCGTTGAAACAAGGCCTAGGGTTCATACTTTCACTAGTGCAAGTTCTCTCAACAATAATAACATAATTGGATCATATAACTATCCCTCAACATGCAACAAAGAGTCACTCCAAAGTCACTAATAGTGGGGAACAAATGAAGAGATTATGGTAGGGTACGAAACCACCTCAAAATTATCCTTTGTGATCGATCTATTCAAGAGTCCGTAGTAAAATAACATGAAGTTATTCTTTCCATTCGATCTATCCTAGAGTTCGTAATAGAATAACACCTTAAGACTCAAATCAACAAAAACCCTAGTGTCACCTAGATACTCCAATGTCACCTCAAGTATCCGTGGGTATGATTATACGATATGCATCACACAATCTCAGATTCATCTATGCAACCAACACAAAGAACTTCAAAGAGTTCCCCAAAGTTTCTACCGGAGAGTCAAGACGAAAACTTGTGCCAACCCCTATGCATAAGTTCACGAGGTCACGGAACCCGCAAGTTGATCACCAAAACATACATCAAGTAGATCACGTGAATATCCCATTGTCACCACAGATAAGCACATGCAAGACATACATCAAGTGTTCTCAAATCCTTAAAGACTCAATCCAATAAGATAACTTCAAAGGGAAAACTCAATCCATTACAAGATAGTAGAGGGGGAGAAACGTCATAAGATCCAACTATAATAGCAAAGCTCGCGATACATCAAGATCGTGCCAAATCAAGAACGAGAGAGAGAGAGAGAGAGAGAGAGAGAGAGAGAGATCAAACGCATAGCTACTGGTACATACCCTCAGCCCCGAGGGTGAACTAATCCCTCCTTGTCATGGAGAGCGCCGGGATGATGAAGATGGCCACTACTGGTGAGGGATTCCCCCCTTCGGCAGGGTGCCAGAATGGGTCTAGATTGGTTTTCGGTGGCTACAGAGGCTTGCAGCGGCGGAACTCCCGATCTAGGTTTCTTTCTGGAAGTTTGGGTATATATAAGAGGTTTTGGCATCGAGAACAAGTCAGGGGGGGTCTCCGGGCTGTCCAATGGGTAGGGAGGCGCGCCCAGGGGGGTGGGCGCGCCCCCCACCCTCATGGGCAGCCCGGGACTCTTCTGGCCCAACTCTTTTACTCCATGGCCTTCTTCTGGTCCAAAAATAAGTCCCGTGACTTTCTGGTCAACTGGACTCCGTTTGGTTTTCCTTTTCTGCGATACTCAAAAACAACGAAAAAACAGAAACAAGCACTAGGCCTCCCCTTATAAAGGCAGCAGGGATTCTGCGCCTCCCCACTTGCCTGGTAAAACCGCTTATTCCCCAAGCGCCGTAATTGATGGTGCGGTTGGGTTACCCACACCCGTTTTGATGAGAATCTCGTGAAAAGAGGGACACGATCTCTGCTTCGACAAAACGTGCCAAGAACACCGCCTCGCAATACGTGCGGTGGCTGGTTGAGAAAAACGGTTCGAAATAATGACCGGGCCGTGGTATGATGTCATGCTGCAGAATGTGTCAGCAGATTAGATTTGCGGAAATATTATTCTCTCTACGGTGGTACGTGGAATTTGTTTTGCAGAGCCGGACACTATCCTTGTGTTCAAAATCTTCTATGGAATATTCAGAGGAGGAACCCGCCTTGCAATGCCGAAGACAATCTGCGCGCCGGACTCATCGTCATTGAAGCCTGGTTCACGTGCTACTGAGGGAGTCCTGGATTAGGGGGTCCTCGGACAGCCGGACTATATAATTTAGCCGAACTGTTGGACTATGAAGATACAAGATTGAAGACTTCGTCCCGTGTCCGGATGGGACTCTCCTTGGCGTGGAAGGCAAGCTTGGCAATACGGATATGTAGATCTCCTCCCTTGTAACCGACTCTATGTAACGAGCCCCTCCTGTCTATATAAACCGGAGGGTTTAGTCCGTAGGACAACAACAATCATACCATAGGCTAGCTTCTAGGGTTTAGCCTCTAAGATCTCATGGTAGATCAACTCTTGCAATACTCAATCATCAAGATCAATCAAGCAGGAAGTAGGGTATTACCTCCATCGAGAGGGCCCGAACCTGGGTAAACATCGTGTCCCCCGCCTCCTGTTACCATCCGCCTTAGACGCACAATTTGGGACCCCCTACCCGAGATCCGCCGGTTTTGACCCCGACATTGGTGTTTTCATTGAGAGTTCCACTGTGTCGTCGCGATAAAGGCTTGATGGCTCCTTCGATCATCGACAATGATGTTATCCAGGGCGAGGCTTTCCTCCCCGGACAGATCTTCATATTCGGCAGCTTCGTACTACAGGCCAACTCGCTTGGCCATCTGGATCAGATCGAGAGCTATGCCCCTGGCCATCAGGTCAGGTTTGGAAACTTGAACTATACTGCCGACATCCGCGGAGACTTGATCTTCGATGGATTCGATCCTTTGTCAAGTGCGCCGCACAGCCACGACGAGCACGACTTAGCTCTGCCGTCGGACAGTGTTCGGGAGATCACACCTACAACTACTCCGGCCCTCAATCCGGAGCATATCATGCCGTCTGAGGACGGGTGGATAGACCCCACCACGGAGGCCGCACACGCAACGGCGATAGAGCCGAACACTGACTTCACTTCCTATAAGACCCGTGTTGCCAGACAATTGGATTCGTCCCCGGCCACGGGCTCCGAACCGCCTGCGTTCGTGCCTATCGAATCTGATTGGGCACCGATCATGGAGTTTTCCTCCGCGGATATCTTTCAGCACTCACCACTAGGCAACGTGCTAAACTCATTGAGGTCTCTCTCCTTGTCAGGAGACCCTTGGCCGAACTATGTCCAGCTAGAGTGGGAAGAGGACGACGAAGAAATTTGCTGCCCACCCACCACTGACTTGGTAGCCACTGTCGACGACTTAACCGACATGCTCGATTTTGGCTCCAAAGACATCGACGGTATGGACGACGATGCAGGAGACGAACAGGAACCACCGCCCACAGGGCGCTGGGCTGCCACCTCATCATATGATATATACATGATGGACACCCCCAAAGAAGGCAATGGCGATAAGGCAATGGAGGATAATCCCTCCAAGAAGCAATCCAAGCACCGACGTCAGCGGCGCCGCTCTAAGTCCCGCCATAGCAAAAGTAGTGATACCGGCACAAGAGACAATAACGCTCCAGATAGTGCCGAAGACGACGAAAATCCCCTCCAGCCAGACCTCGAGCGGGAGGATGAACAAGCTAGCCCTCCTAATGTGCAGGAGACGAGGAATCAGAGGATGACAATTACATGCCTCTCTCCGAAGACGAGGTGAGCCTCGGTGACGAAGAATTTATCATGCCTGAGGATCCCGTCGAGCAGGAGCGCTTCGAGCGCCGGCTTATAGCCACAGCAAACAACCTGAAGAAAAAGCAACAACAGCTTCTAGCTGATCAAGATCTGCTAGCGGATAGATGGAATGAAGTCCTGGCGGCCGAGGAATACGAACTCGAGCGCCAATCCAAGAGTTACCCAAAGCGCAGGTTGCTACCCCAACTCGAGGAGGAAGCATTAAAACCTACACCAGCGTATGATGCGGCTGATCGGCCACCTCGTGGCCGAGACAGAGGGGCATATCAGCCCGAAGTCCAGCCCGCACCCCTACCATTCAAACAAAAATACCAAGGCCCGGGGCAACACGCGGGACCTGCAAGACGTATTGGAAAACAAAGCAGGACATACAAGATCGATCTACGGATCACGGGGTCGCGCCCCAACGCGTGACAATGATCGTCATGCCGGATACACTAAAAACAAATCCGGCCGGGCCGAATACAGCAGACAAGACTCGTATGAACTGCATCGTGACATAGCCCGGCACAGAGGCGCCGCACATCCCCTATGCTTCACCGATGAAGTAATGGATCATGAATTCCCAAAAGGATTCAAACCCGTGAACATTGAGTCATATGATGGCACAACAGACCCCGCGGTATGGATCGAGGATTTCTTCCTCCACATCCACATGGCCCGGTGACGGTATACATAGCCAGGGGAATCGGCCAGGAAATTCTGGACTCGGTTCCTAACTAAAAAGAACCAAATTGTCGATTGTCCGGATGCCGAGGCCTTAGCGACATTTAAACATAACATCCGGGACGAGTGGCTCGCCCGACACCTCGGCCAAGAGAAGCCAAAATCCATGGCAGCCCTCATGACACTTATGACCCGCTTTTGCGTGGGCGAGGATAGCTGGTTGGCTAGTAGTAACAACACAACAAGCAAACCTGGCACATCAGAGGCCAGGGATAGCAACGGCAAACCATGACGCAACAAACACAAACGCCACAAATATGGTGAAAACACCGAAGATACGGTAGTTAATGCCGGGTTTAGTGGCTCAAAGTCCGGTCAGCGGAAAGGGCCACCCAAAAATGACAATCGGGTCCATCCAGTCTGGACCGCATACTTGATCGCCAATGCCAAATTCATGGCACCCCAGGGATGCCAGCCACCCATACCAACAGAGAATGCTGGGTCTTCAACCAAGCCGGCAGGGTAGGCACCAAAAAAAAAGAAGGGGGGTCTCAAAGAGATGATGGCGACGAAGAGCCCAGATCACCGAACACAGGAGGGCAAAAGAAATTTCCCCGCAAATCCAAATGGTGAACGTGGTAAACACCACCCAAATTTCCGACCCGGACCGGATACGCACCCTTAGGGATGCCGACTTAACAAAACTAGTCGTCCCATAATATAAACTAGGGCGGGTCACCTTCAACCGCACGGATCATCCGGTTAACGCCAATCAGGGCAACCCAGCCGCACTAGTCCTCGATCCAATAATCGACGGGTTCCACCTCACACAAGTCCTTATGGATGGAGGCAGCAGTTTAAACCTGCTTTACCAGGACACAGTGCGCAAGATGGGCATCGATCATTCGGTGATCAAACCCACTAAAGCCACTTTCAGAGTCATTATAACAGGTGTGGAAGCCAGCTGTGCAGGCTCCATCGCCCTTGAGGTAGTCTTCGGATCACCCGACAATTACCGTACCGAAGAGTTAATCTTCGAAATCATCCCTTTCCACAGTGATTATCAGGCACTGCTCGGACGAACCGCGTTCGCTCGATTCAATGCGGTGCCACATTATGCCTACCGTAAGCTCAAAATGCCCGGTCCACGCGGCGTCATCACGGTTAATAGCAAGGACAAACTTTACTTCGGCATCAACGAGCACACCGCTGCCTTAACAACAGAAGCAACGAGCAGCACCTTGCAGCCGAACCTCGATTCAACGGCCAGGCTCCCGAACACCGTCAAAGGACTCCGAACTACTTCGTGGAAGGATAGCCCGGCTCGTTCAGAGCTCAATTAAACACTCCAGCGAAGGCCAGGACAGGCCACACTCAGCGGCTCAATCGCTCTCCGGCTCGCAAACATTTCTTACTTTTCCTTCACAGGTTCACCTTTGCATCGACCAGGACGGGCGATACGGAGGTAGCTCGAACGCGCAAGGGAATCCTTAGACATTCCCCGCAATGACCATCCGACTATACTCCGGATCCGCACACAACTTCTTCCCCCTGGTCTCAAAGAGGTTCCATACCATATTTCTTTTTATCACATTACACAGCCTTATACGCATCGACGTACTATTCAAATACAACTTATGAATTCATATGACGCTTATCTGCCATTATTTATTATTAAAATACTTTTATCAAGTGGCATCCGTACACCATGATATGCCTTCAAATATGCCAGGGGCTTCGTTTTACCCATAATACGGCAATAAAGTCCGAACACCTTCGCGGAAGTTCGGCACCCCGAACCTATAGCATTATATGCATCAGCTCCGAGTCATGTCTTGGGTCAATAGTTGGGTTTGCCTGGCTCCCATGTTTTGGTACCTTACGTTCCGCTATATCGGCTAAGGTAGCACTGGGAGAACTACTGCGATTGTGACCTGGTTCTTCCGGACGAGCACCTCAGTAGAGAAAGCCAAAAACTGACTATCATGATACGACGAGAGTTGGTCAGCTGTTCGAGAGGTTGTAAAATCTTTAAGGATTTCTCCCGCATAATGCCATAATCAATGCAGCGTGCGATGGATCGGGTTTTTCTTCCGACCAGGTGCTTATAGAGCCCCTCGTGCGGTCTTCCGAACACCAGGGGCTGCACCTACCTTCCTAAAGCTCCTATGGCTAAGTGAGAGCGATAAAGCCCTATAGTCCGATTGCCTGGTTCATTGTGCTGAACACCTCCTTCGAAGGACCCAAAACTGGGATAAAGAGTGATCAGGTCTATCCCGAACATTCTTACGTGGGGGCAGAAGTCGACGACTGGCCAACTCTCAGGATTAATATATAAAACGGCCGCGCAGGAGGATAAACTTTTATATAACAGGCAATAAATAATGTAAATGACCTTGTTCAGACATTACAAAGGACAACATGATTTGCATTCATGGAAATATAATGTCCTTTGTACATAGCTCCGCTACAAGGTAGGATCCCTTCAGGACACTCTCATAATATAATTCGGGCTTGCGGTGCTCCTTCCCCTCTGGCGGTCCTTCGATCATCAGCTTTTCAGCATCCATCTTCCCCCAGTGCACATTCACGCGAGCGAAGGCCATTCACGCACCCTCTATACAGATCGACCGCTTGATGACATCAAGTCGAGGGTAGGCACTCACAAGCCGCTTCACGAGCCCAAAGTAGCTGCTTGGAATCGGCTCGGCGGGCCATAGCCGGATAATTAGATCCTTCATGGACAGTTCCGCCGCCTTATGCAGTTTGATCAGTTGTTTTAGTTGATGGACAAAGGGCACCGGATAATTCGGTGCCAAATACTGCATCCAAAAGAGCTTATCCGCAGTGTTCCTTTCTTCGGCTCGATAGAATTGGGCGGCATCCATTATGCTGCGGGGCAGCTCGGCAAATACCCCTGAGAAATCCAAATTCAAAATTAGAAACATAATTTTCTCCTCAAATACTTGCTTTACATGGAAAAAGCCTTACCCACCGCGATCTTCTTCGCCTCTTGGATCCCCTGCAGGGCGCTTTGGGTTTCCCCCTGGCATCGCTCGTGGCCTGATGTGCCTTGGTGAGTTCGGATTCTTTCTCTGTTAAACGCTGCTCCAAGGTCTCGCATTTCTTCACGGCCTCTTGCAGCTCCTGCTCAGCTTTAATAACCCTAGCCTCGTACTTCTCATGAAGAGCCTGCTCTGTGGTTGCCTTTTTCTCGGCCTCGGACATACCCTTCTTAAGAGCCTCGAATTCGGTCACCATCCCTAGCGCAAATCATGAAGCCTATTTCATCATACTAAAAATTCATTCGCAATAAACGTGAACAAGACTTGTGCATACCTTGTTTATCTCCCAACTGCATTTTCAACTGGCCAAGTTCTTCTTTGGCCCGCTCCATACTTTGATTCAGTCCGGAGATCTCCGCAGTATGAGAGGCAGCAGCCGCTACAGACGCTTGCTTATAACAGAAGAGAAATAGATGTCATTCAATGAGTCTTCCTGCGAACATAAAATTGATCCTCTGTCTGGTTCTTTCTTTCACCGAACAGTGTATCAGGGGCTACTATCCATACCATGACACTCTTCGAAACCTCATAAAACATACCTCAAAACCTTTTATAAGGCTGATACAGGCTCCATTCAGTCCACTCTTAGCAGACTGAATCTTCTCAATCACCGCACCCATAAGGGCACAATGTTCATCGACGATGGAGGCGCTCTTCAGCTCCACCAACAAAGCATCCGACACCTCTGGTTGGACAGAGGTTGCCGGTGGAACAGGCATGTCCCCTCCAGCTGAGAGAGGCTGCCTTCCTAATTCTGGAGCCGTATTGGTCTCCGGAACAGCATCCGGCTGGGAGCCGAATTCCAGATGGCCCCTGCCGTCAGATCCCATGAGAATTTTCTCCCCCATGTGTCCGGCCCCTAAAGTTTGACCTCCAGGCGCCGCCTTCACGGTCTTTTCCTCTCCTCCTTGGCTGGGGTCCCTCTAGGACAAAGCCTCGGTGGTATTCACCTGTTTGAAGGAAGGGGCCTTCGGGGGCGTCCCGCTCTCCATAGTAACCGAGCTCAGTGAATCCTCTGATGAGGATTGCTTGGTACGAGACCTTGCCGGACTACCAAAAATGGCTCAGGTTAAAATATTATGCCATGGTGAGTCTAGACGTATAAACATACCCAGATTCAATATACTCACGAATTCACCAGGGGCTGGGCCCTGGGATCCCACGCCGGGCCGCTGTCGGCGGCGACAGTGGACTCCTCCGGAAGAGGAGCTTTTCCCCTCTTAGGCGACTCGGGCTCCAAGTGTGCGGAGGCCGTCCTCTTCTTTCTTCCCACCGCAGGGGATTCATCCTCCTCCTCGTCCTCTTCGGAGGCGGAACGAGCATCAAAGCCTTCGGATATTGTGTCTGAAGTGCCGCGGCGACGAAGGCCGCCCCGGGTCTTTTTGGCCTCCTTCTCGGTCGTCTTCTTCGGCACCTTGTAAGGCGCCGGGACTAGCATCTTCGCCATAAGTGGGACGGCTGGTTCTTCGGGCAGCGGGGCCGGACAATGGATCCGCTCCGCCTTCTTCGTCCAGCCTAGGAGAGTTGTGGAAAACACATTAAGTGCTTCCCTTGGGTTATGCGGATAAAAAGTGCGATGACTTACCGAACTTGCAGGGCAGGACAGTTGGTACCAGCGGTCTTCGGTAGAGTCCAGCCATGATTTGCTGGACTTGAAAAGCACCTTCCAGATGTCCTTGTGCGAGGAGCCAAAAATCTCTCGCAGGGTTTGGTGCTTGACCGAATCAAATTCCCATAGATTGCAAGTCCGGTGTTGGCAAGGCAGGATCCGGCGAACTAACATCACCTGTACTACATTGACAAGTTCAATGTTCTTGTCTCCCATATCTTTAACGCGCGTCTAGAGCACCGATAATTCGTCGGATGAGGACCAATTTAGGCCCTTCTTGACCCAGGATGTATGCCGCAGGGGGGCACCGGATCGAAACTCGGGAGTAGCGGCCCATTACGTGCCGCGCGGCTCGGTGATGTAAAACCACTGTTGTTGCCACTCCTTGACGGAATCGTTAAAGGTGCATGTTGGCCATGTAACGTTGGGCATCTTGCTCACCATAGCGCCCCCGCACTCGGCATGCTTGCCACCCACTACCTTGGGCTTCACATTAAAAATCTTCAGCCATAAGCCGAAATGTGGCGAGACGCAGAGAAAAGCCTCGCACACGACAATGAATGTCGAGATGTTGAGGAAGGAATTAGGGGATAGATCGTGAAGATCGATCCCATAGTAATACATGATGCCGCGAACGAACGGGTGGAGGGGAAACCCGAGCGCGCGGACAAAGTGAAGGTGGAATACAACCCTCTCGTGGGGTTCCGGAGTAGGGACGATCTGTCCTGCCGTCGGGAGACGGTGGCTGATTTTCTTGGCCAAATACCCGGCCTCCCGAAGCTTTTTGATAACCTTCTCCCAGACGGTAGAGGCCATCCATTTGCCTCCTGCTCCAGATCCGGACATTTTCGGAAGGCCTTTGTGGGCAGAGAAGATGAACGCTTGGGCGCTGGAGCTCGGGCAGAGGGGAATGGATCGGGAAGAAGAAAGCGTGGGTGCGAATGGGAGTCCTTATCCCCTTATAAAGGCAGCAGGGATTCTGCGCCTCCCCACTTGCCTGGTAAAACCGATTATTCCCCTAGCAACGTAATTGATGGCGCGGTTGGGTTACCCACACCCGTATTGATGAGAATCCCATAAAAAGACGGACACGATCTCTGCTTTGACAAGATGTGCCAAGAACACCGCCTCGCAATACATGCGGTGGCTGGTTGAGAAAAACGGTTCAAATATGACCGGGCCGTGGTATGATGTCATGCTGCAGAATGTGTCAGCATATTAGATATGTGGAAATATTATTCTCTCTAATGGTGGTACGTGGAATTTGTTTTGCAGAGCCGGACACTATCCTTGTGTTCAAAATCTTCTATGGAATATTCGGAGGAGGAACCCGCCTTGCAATGCCGAAGACAATCTGCGCGCCGGACTCATCGTCATTGAAGCTTGGTTCAGGGGCTACTGAGGGAGTCCTGGATTAGGGGGTCCTTGGACAGCCGGACTATATACTTCAGCCGAACTATTGGATTATGAAGATACAAGATTGAAGACTTCGTCCCGTGTCCGGATGGGACTCTCCTTGGCGTGGAAGGCAAGCTTGGCAATACAGATATGTAGATCTCCTCCCTTGTAACCGACTCTGTGTAACCCTAGCCCCATCCGGTGTCTATATAAACCGGAGGGTTTAGTCCGTAGGACAACAACAATCATACCATAGGCTAGCTTCTAGGGTTTAGCCTCTACGATCTCGTGGTAGATCAACTCTTGTAGTACTCAATCATCAAGATCAATCAAGCAGGAAGTAGGGTATTACCTCCATCGAGAGGGCCCGATCCTGGGAAAACATCCTGTCCCCCGCCTCCTGCTACCATCCGCCTTAGACGCACAGTTCGGGACCCCTACCCGAGATCCACCGGTTTTGACACCGACAGAGGCATAAAGATAATGTGCGTGCAGGAGACACATAGGCACATATATGTGCATATAGAGGGCTAGTAGAGACCGTGTGTGTGTATATATACATGTGAGAGAAATAGTGTTTTCCAACTGAGATTAGTGAAAAGAGTGGTACATAGTAGTCAGAAAGAGAGAGATAGAGAGATAGAGAGAGTGTGTGCGTGAGACACCGCGACACCCCGGGAGAGATTGTGAGCATGTGTGAAAGAGAAATGTTGATGTATATAAAGTGTGTGCACTTATGCGTTAGATAGAGAGGTATATAGCGCGTTTGTGAGAACGGGCCGAGGCATAGTGCATCTACGTGTAAAAGGCGGTTCTACGCATTAAATTAAAATATAAATGACATTATTATTTTTGGATGAGATCATGAATTTTGAAATTTGGGTATGAACGAAAATCGGTCTATCAGACACCCATACTCTATTGAATTCTAGCATGTGCATGTGTTTATTTCATATTATTGATCCATGGAGTGAGAGCGGTTTGAAATACAGGCAATGCATTGCTTTTGCAATTCATATATAAACATTAATTAGTGCACTCCATGTTGTTAGTGTGAAGCACTTTATACATTTTTCACTTACATGGATACATTCCAAATTGCTAGCTACGAAATAGAATACATGTGGAATTCAACATAAAGGGGGTTTCGAAGATTCGAATTCATAAGAAGTGCATTCATCTATTTGAAACCGAGATAATGGCATTTGTAAATCATATCTAAAAGGGGCATCAATCTTTATTGTGCGTTTGAACATGCTATATATTCATACACATGTCTAACTATTTTTTTGCAACCAAGGAGATTATATTTGGAACCATGCATGAACTGAGGTAAGTTGCATATTTTTTAATATATACTCGTCTACAATGTATATTCAAATGTACCCCCTCCATTCCAGAATTATCGTAGTTTTAGGATTTTCAAGAGTAAATATTTGTGAAGTTTGATAAATCATGAGAGGTCAATTCAAGAGAACTGAAAACGTTAATGCTTCTGCTCACAAATATTGAACGAAGCACAAAATAAGCCTCTGGTCACCCGAAACCGCGCGAAACTAATGCTTGGTGGTAGGAAATTACTGTCCTGACTCTGGCACGTGTAGCCTATCGGCCCGATGTCCAAAGGTCTAAATCGGGGTAGGTTTGTAACTTCACCAAGACGCTAGTCTCAACCACCTCCGAGAAGCATTCATATGCCGTGGGCGCCTAAACACCCATGCGCTCAGCCGAAATCTACCCCGCCCACCATTTGGGACACCTGAGATTACTGTCCTACCCCCAGCCCGCAATATGTCTGAAATTTTAGATGGGGGCAAAGTTTGTAACTTTCCCCAAATTTCAAACAAGTGCGTCCCAAAACGAAACATTGTTCACCCTTAGTTCCCCCTCCCTCCGTTTCCCCATTCATACTCTGTGGGCGCCAAAACGCCCTCTCCACCAGCCGCGAAACCCCAGCCTCCTCCGTCCTCCACCCCATCGCGCCCAATCCACCGCTACCCTCCTCCATCACGCCGGAGCCGGTACGCCGATGTCGTCGTCCAACACAACCGCAACCGCAACGCCCTCAAGGACTTAGCAGCTGAAGCCGAGGCAGAGCTGCCTCCACGACGCCGATGCCGACGTGCGCCGTACCAGAACCACTTCGACCACGCCGTCCTACGCCTCACCGCTGCTGCTCCACTGTCGCAACTGTCCACCGCACCGGAGCTGTTCCCGCTACACCATCGTTCGCCGCCGATAGACGGCCACCGCACCATACTCAACAACTTGGCCATGGGTTCGTCCAAGGCTCCACCATCCTCCACAACCTCTCGTTTCCAGCGAACCACAAGAAGATCGTTGGAAAAACAGAAGGAGGACACAACACTGCCAGCAGAAGGAGGTACTCCTCTTCCCTTATTCGTGCAAATCTTACGTCTCTGCTCACACCATATTCATCCCACGAAAGAAACTAGTTGAGCGCTTCGTACTGCATGTTCTTTGTGATACTAAATGCACAAGGTTTCCTCCCATTTACTATTTCACCTTTGCTAGAGGTCATTAGCCTGCCTGGATTTCAATTCAGGGTCAGTCAAATCGCAATTAAAAGAAGTAGCACCCGCTTAGGCGCGCGGAGCACCTAGTCCGCCTGTTCGCCGGGGAAGCGGTGCATCGGTGTCTACCATAGGGGTGTGGGCGCAGGAGCTGCTTGCGCCCGATCTGGAGGTCGGCTGGGCTTGAAGGGATGGCCGGGGGACGGTGCCAAGCATGACGGTGCGGTGAGGCCGAGGGGAGGGCGAAGGCATGGGACTGGGCCGGTGGTCGCTGGCTTTTCGAGGAAGATCGTAACACTGACTGGCTGGAGGTAGATGAAGGAAATCTGCCCGTTCTTTGTACATTGGACGATGCAGAAAAAATGGACTAACCTATTTGTTTTTAGTCGACTGTTATTTTCGTAGGACCACACCTTGTGGTGTGCTGGAGGGGCATCTGCATTTTCCAGCCATCCCTGTGCTCATATTTCAAAATCCTAGAATCTAGTAATTTCGTGAGCCATGCATGTTGTAGAGCTATCATATGTCTCCCGTCATTTATTTCTTACCGACCCGCTATCTGCTACCTTTACACTATACTACTTGTGCACACACTTCACCCATACTCACACTATTGTTTTTTTACGCATGGGTATTTCAGACTCTTACGCGGTGTTGATGAATACAAATAAGAAAATACAGAAGTCGCTCCAGTGTAATTCGAAGATAAGCACTAAGAGTCTCAGCGCTCTAAAGGGTGCAATGCCAGTAGATGGAGACAGTAAATGTAGCTCTGTAGTTGATGATCTCAATTGCCACACACAACCATCCCAGGTGCTTGCTTTAACTTCGAGCTGTCAAATGTGGTTGCACGTTGCATATGGTGTCTAGCTTGTATTGCTTCCAGTTTGGTTAAATTGCATTAGCTTACTTTACACATTATACCTGACATGCCTTCCTGTTTTTGATACATACTACATATGTCTATTAACCATGTTCATACATCAAACTAATGCTCTTTTGTATCCCTCATCAATCACTTATGATGAGATAGTCACCCTAGTGGGTTACTGTGAGACGCGCTACTCGTTTAAAGAGTGCAGTGTCATGCTCCCCACATGATTCTCAAGAAACAGTAAGGCTAAATGAAGATAGTCAACGTAGCTCTCTAGTTGATGACCGCAATTCCCCCACACCACCATCGCAGGTGCTTGCTCTTACTTGGCAGTGTGATATGTGGTTGCATGCTGCATATGGTGTCTACCTTGTAATGCTTCTAATTAGGGTAAACTTCATCTGCTTATTTAACACATTATACTTGTGGATATGACATGCCTTCCTGTTTTTGGTACATATTATGTCTTTCTATTAACCATGTTCTTACATCAAACTACTTTTCTTGTGTATCCCTCATCAATAACTTCTGATGAGACACCTTCAAGTTGACACTGTAATATTGGTTGCATCTTGCATATAATTTCCAACATGTATTGCCTCTAATTTGTTGAAGTGCCACTTATAATGAGACACATCTAACTTGGTAGAGTGATTTTGGTTGGATCTTTCATATGGTGTCTAGATTGCATTGCTTCCAATTTGTTGAAATGCCTTCAGCTTAGCGTTTTTCGTACATATTCCATCCTCCTACAATGTGGTTGCCATACATAAAAGTTGTGTTCGTCAGTATCATGCATCAACGAATTTGGAAGTGCAAATTTCATTCCTTTTTATTGTGTGTTTACTTGACAAGGCAAAACCTAAAAGGACGAGGGCACGGAATTATGGTGGTCCTTTGGAGCAACCGAAACAGATGATCTCTGCATATTCTCCTGCTACTCCTACTGCAGTGCAAGTTCCAAATCTCATCTCCCCTACTCCACAACCCCAGGTGCTTGCTCCAACATTCCAGTGTGATATCTGGTTGCATGTTGCATATGGTGCCTAGCTTGTATTGCTCCTAATTTGTTAAATTGCATCTCCTTAGCTTACACATTATACATGTCAATATGACACGCCTTCTTGTTTTTGGTACATACTACATTTGCCTATCACACCATGTTCTTACATCAAACTACTGTTCTTGTGTATCCTGCATCTATCGCTTATGATGAGACGGTCACGCCCATGGGTTAGTATGAGACGCGCTACTCTTATAAAGAGTGCAGTTTCATCCTCTCCACCTGATTCTCAAGAAACAGCAAGCCTAAATGAAGATATTGAACGTAGCTCTGTACTTGAAGACCGCACTTCCCCTACACCACCATCGCAGATGCTTGCTCTAACTTGTAGTGTGATATGTGGTTGCATGTTGCATACGGTGTCTAGCTTGTAATGCTTCGAATTAGGGTAAATTGCATCAACTTAGTTTACACATTATACCTGTGAATATGACATACCTTCCTATTTTTGGTACATACTACATCTATGTGTTAACCATGTTCTTACATGAAACTACCTCTCTTCTGTATCCTGCATCAATCAATTACGATGAGACACCTTTATTCGTTGCATATTGCATATTATTTCTAACTTTGTTGCTATGTATTGCTTCTAATTTGGTCAAATACATTTGTTAGGCCACCCTTTTAATTTGGCAGAGTGATATTGATTTCGTCTTTCATATGGTTTCTAGCTTGCATTGCTTCTAACTAGTTCAAACACCTTGTGCTTAGTTTACACTTTATACATCATATATATCAATATGTCACGTCGTCCTGTTTTTCATACATATTCCATCCTCCTATCATGCGGCTGTCTTACATGAAAGTAGTGTTAAATCGAGATCATGCATCAATGAGTTCTGAAGAGCAACTTTTAGTCCTTTTTGTTGTGGGTTTGACTTGACAAGGCAAAATCAAAAAAGAGGAAGGAAAAGAGTAAGGAAGGCGATAATGGTGGTCCTCTGTAGCAACATAAACGGGGCATCTGTACGGATTCTCCTTGTACTGCTAGTGCATTACAAGTTCCATGTCTCCGCTCCCATACTCCACCATCCAAGGTGCTTGCTCCAACTTGGCATTGTGATATATGGTTGCATGTTGCATATGGTGTCTAGCTTGTATTGCTTCTAATTAGTGTAAACTGCATCTGCTTAGCTTACACATGATATGTGTGAATATGACACACTTTCCTGTTTTTGGTACATACTATATCTTTCTATCACACAATGTTCTTACATGAAACTACTCTTCTTGTGTATCCTGCATCAGTCACATATGATGGGACACCTTTATGTTGGCAGTGTGATATTGGTTTGTGTCTTGAATATGATTTCTAGCATGTAGTGCTTCTAGTTTGATGAACGCCACCTATGACGAGACAGTTTTAACTTGGCAGAGTGATATTGATTGCACCTTCCATATATGGTG
This sequence comes from Aegilops bicornis, assembly GCA_021605145.1. Taxonomy (NCBI): domain Eukaryota; kingdom Viridiplantae; phylum Streptophyta; class Magnoliopsida; order Poales; family Poaceae; genus Aegilops; species Aegilops bicornis. The sequence continues at coordinate 562,552,987 of CM038670.1, read as the reverse complement.
TCTAGCTTGCAGTACTTCTAATTTGTTGAAGTGCCTTCTGCTTAGTTACCACATCATATGTGTGAATATGTCAAGCCATCCAATTTTTCGTACATATTCCATCCTCGTATCATGACTTTGCCTTTCATCAGAGTAGTGTTCGTCAGTATCATGCATGAATGAGTTCTAAAGAGCAAATTTTATTCCTTTTTCTTGTCGGTTTGACCTCACAATGCAAAAGCGGCAGGAAATTGGTAAGGCATTGGATGATGGTGGGCCTTCCGAGCAACTGAAACGGAGGGTCTCTACAGATTCTACTCCGCCATCCTCCCAACAAAATTCGCAAGACAACGCAAGGCTAGACAGTCAACGTAGTTGTGTAGATGATGAGCACATCTCCCTTACTCCACCATCACAGGTGCTTTCTCTAACTTGGCACTATTATATGTGGTTGCATGTTATGTATGATGTCTAGCTTGTATTGCTTCTAACTTTGTTGAATTGCATCTGCTTACTTTACACATAATGCATGTGAATATGACACGTGTTCCTGTTTCTAAAACATACTATATCTGATCACACCATGTTCTTACATCAGACTATGGTTCTTGCATATCCCGCATCAGTCACTTATGATAAGGCACCTTTAAGTCGCCACTGTGATATTGGTTGTGTCTTGCATATGATTTCTAGCATGAACTGCTTCTAATTTGTTGAAACGCCAGACAGTTTGAACTTGGCAGAGTGATATTGGTTGCACCTTTCATATGGTGTCTAGCTTGCAGTGCTTCTAATTTGTTGAAATGCATTCTGCTTAGTTACCATATCATATGTGTGAATATGTCATGTCGTCCTGTTTTTCGTACATATTCCATCCTCGTATCATGTGTTTGCCTTTCATCTGAGTAGTGTTTGTCAGTATCATGCATGAATGAGTTCTGAAGAGCGAATTTTATTCCTTTTTCTTATCGTTTGACTTCACAATGCGAAATCAATACAAGTAAAGGAAATTAGTCCGGTAGTGGATGATGGTGGTCCTTCGGAGCAACTCAAATAGAGGGTCTCTACAGATTCTACTCCGCCATGCTACCAACAAGATTCGCAAGACAACACAAGGCTAGACAGTCAACGTAGTTGTGTAGATGATGAGCACATCTCCCCTACTCCACCATCCCAGGTGCTTGCTCTAACTTGGCACTATTATATGTGGTTGCATGTTGTGTATGATGTCTAGCTTGTATTGATTCTAACTTTGTTGAATGCATCTGCTTACTTTACACATAATGCCTGTGAATATGACACATGTTCCTGTTTCTAGAACATATGTGTATATGATGAGCACATCTCCCCTACTCCACCATCATAGGTGCTTGCTCTAACTTGGAACTGTTATATGTGGTTGCTTGTTCCATATGATGTCTAGTTTGTATTGCTTCTGATTTTGTTGAATTGCATCTGTGTAGCTTACAACTTATACCTGCAACGATCACTTACCCATAAGACACATTTAACTTGGGAGTGTGATGTAGGTTGCATCTTGCATTGTCTTCTAGCTTGTATTGCTTCTAATTTCTTGAAATGGCACTTACGATGAGACACTTTTTACCTGATAGAGTGATATTGGTTGCATGTTCATATGGTGCCTAGCTTTCATTTCTTCCAATTTTGTTGAAATGCCTTCTGCTTACTGTTTTTCATACATATTCCATCCTCCTATCATACGTCTGAATATGCAATGTTGTCTTTTTTGTATATATTCCATCCTCCTATCCTGCGCTTGCCTTACATCAAAGTAGTGTTCGTCTGTATCATGCATCAACCAGTTATGCAGAGCTAATTTTATTCATCTTCTTTTGGTTTTGACTTCATAAGGCAATATTAGAAAATAGGAAGGAAAAGTGTAAGTTAGGGGATGTTGGTGGTCCTCCGGACCGACGCAAATAGAGACTCTCTAGATTTTCCACTGCTACTGCTAATGAAGTTGAAGTCCCAAGTCTACATGATGAGTTCATCTCCCGTACTCCACCATTGCAGGTGCTTGCTCTAAGTTGACAGTGTGATAATTGGTTTCATGTTGCATATGTTGTCTAGCCTGTATTTATTCTATTTTGATTAAATTGCACCTGCTGAGTTTATACGCTATACATGTGCATATGACATGACTTTCTGTGTCTAGAATACACTGCATCTATCAATCATACCATGTTCTTACATCAAAGTACTGTTGTTGTGTATCCCGCATCAGTCACTCATGATTGGACGCTTTTAACATGGCAGTTTGATAGTGGTTGCATCTTGAATTGATTTCTCGTTGTCTTTGCTTCTAATTTTTTCGAAGTGCCACTTATGACAAAACACTTTTAACTAGGCAGAGTGATATTGGTTGCATCTTTCATATGGTGTCTAGCTTGCATTACTTCTATTTTCTTGAAAATCCTTCTGCTTAGTTTACACATCGTAGCTGTGAATATGTCACACCATCCTGTTTTTCTTACATATTCCATCCTCATACGGTTATCTTACATCAAAGTATTGCTTGTATCTATCATGCATCAATGAGTTCTGAAGAGCAATTTTATTCTTTTGTGTTGTGGGTACGGCTTGACATGGCAAAGTCAAAAAAGAGCAAGGAAAACAATATAGTAGGGAATGGTGTTACTCGTCGGGTGAAACTGAAAAGGATCTTCCCTCGAGATTCTGCTGGTACTTATAGTGCAGTACAAGGTCCAAGTCCACCGGTTAAATCTAAAAACACAGTATACCCTGCTCCACCAGCTGCACCATCCGCTTCAACTGTACCAGCATCTCAACGAGTTACTCGTTCGTTTGCTCCGGAACTGGCCAGTTCCAAAGTTGCCTTCACACCTAACACTACTTCCGAAGCACTCACGACACAATAGGACTTGACAAGATCAGATGAACTTCATGGGCATCAACACTAAGACGGTACCTGACCGAGTCAAGTTGAAGTTGCATGCTCCTTTATATGTACTCTCACAGTTTGATGTGCACTAACACTTTCCATATTCATTGTTGAACTAGCACCACGGTGCAAGCGGAAACAGACATCAGGGATAATGCTTGACAGATTAACAAAATCTAAAGGAGGAAGAATGGAGATCCATTTTGAGGCAGGACTAAAAAGGCCACGTGATGCTACAGAGTCAGCCAAGTTAGTATCAGAGGCGGCCATTGCCATTAGGTGTCATGCACGTATCCTCTCAACATGGATCCAGTACAGGAATGAGAAAGACAATACCCAGTTTAACACCTTCCTTGACCATTTATCCGTAAGTAATGTTATTCATCGCAATTTGTAATATTGTCTTGCTCATGCCATACTTTCTAGCTTCCTCCTAATAAGACTCACATTCTTTTTCCACATATGAGGTTCAAGTTGGATCCGAAGATGATGCAACTAAACAAGCATGCACTCATGTTCTTGATCTGCTTCTGCTGACGATTATCGGTACCACCTTAGAAAATCTCACTTTGAAGGCAAGGCTAACAATGAAATCGCCCAAACATCTCCAGTGGAATATATTACAGATGAAGACTGGACAACCCTTGTTAAACACTTGTCTAATCCAAAGTATCAGGTAGGGTATATGTATTTGATCAGACCACATATTGAACTTGTATTTATGTACGTGCCTTACAAGTGTATCTTCTTCTAAGCTAACTGTTTGAAGAACAAGACCAACCGTTCTAAAGTGGAATTCCAACAGACAACAGGATCTCGTAGCCATATTGCACATTGCGAGGCTCTTGTAAATAGCTGCTAGTTCCTTCTTTTTTCTGTGCCATATTATCATATCTATATTGACTTGTTCCAAATACAGAGGAAAACTCGTGCGGGCCAAAAAGAACCTGAACCGAATGCAGTGCAAATCTTCAAGGATTGCCACACCAGCAAGATGAAGGGCATGAGCACACCAGTTCAGGCCGCTGTTGTAAGTCCTTACTCCTCCTGCCTTTGAACTGATTGGTACTACGATGTGTTCATTTAACTACTTGGTTTGCAACCAATGTCAGTTACTCCATTCACTTTTATTCACAGTTGTCTTAACGTATCATTTCACCTTACATGGTTTAAAAGAGATGAAGGATATTCTTTTGGTCTTGATCTATAATCTAGTTGTGATGTTCATGACATGAATGATGTCATACTATGTTCATCCTACTTTAAACCATGTCTCTTTATCCTTAGATGTCAACGAATGTGAGGAAATAGACAATACAGTAGGCATGCTACATGGACATATGTTCCAAAAGTGATTTTATTATGTAGTTGGCACTACAATACATGCACAATCAGATTCTACCTCTTGCTACAGTGCGTCAGTATCTCTCCACTAACAGTGCAAAAAGCACCTTCCTGCGTAATTCTGGGTTGGTTGTCAAGGTAACCTCGTCCAATTCGCCTATTGAACAAAATTTTCTGGCTAGACATAGTGATATATCTGTGCTCCAGACACAAGTCCAATCCCTAATGGACGTTGTGTCGGAAACAAGAATAGTGGTTGACAAATGTCGTGAAGACATGAATGGTTTTGAAACCAGACTATCAGACATTTGCTTCGTTGTTCAAGAGCAACAGCGGAAAAAGGGGAAGATCATGCTGCTCCATCAGATTCTACAGCCTGAAACATTAGCACTCAGGTCAAATGATATGTGCTTCTATACATCTGATGATGCTTTTATCTGCATGGACTGTAAACTTTATGCCAACAGGACTTTTGTTGTATGGTTGGAATTTATTTTGTTGTGATACAACATTTATGATGCTGCCAAAGGCTGCAGTAATTACAACGCTATTTTTGTATAGTGTAGGTTTATCTTAGTAATGTATTCGGCCGAAAGCTTCGTAGGAGACGAACATGCCAACATTCGTCGGGCCCATTCCAATTGGGCTAAAAACGATTCTGGGCCAAAATTTGCATGTAGCCCACTAAAAATATCTAGGCCTAAATCAGCATAAGCTTTCATATTTTTCTGGTAGGCCTGTGCCCATAGTGGGCCTTTAACAGGCCTAAACATAATTTGGGCCCTCAGTAATAATAGGCCATTTACAGGTGTAAATATCTCGAGCCCATAAAAACACGGGCCTTTAATAGGCCGAAAGTAAGATTGGGCCCTGATTGTTCCAAATAACCCACTGGTCTTAGCAGGGCGAAATAGTGGCCCATTTACAATGCAGATCGTCCACGGGCCGAAATTCAGACGGGCCATAAATGCGCCGACCTACTACGCGGGCCTTTAACAGGCCGGAAGTTCGGTCGGGCTTGATTAGTGTCATTTTTATATGGGCCGTTAGTAGGCTCGATGTGGCGTTGGGCCACATATGGCCCATGGATTTCATCTGACGTTAACATGCCGAAAGTCATAATAGGCTGAAAGTGGCCCAAATCTATTGTGGGCCTCTAACAGGCCGAATGTCATACATAGCCGAATATAACCCATATCCTTCACGGTCGTTTATGGGCCGAAATTTTCAATGGCCTATAAATGGGACCAAATGAAGTAGGACCTTTAACAGGCCGGAAACACACCGGGCCATAATTCGGCCGAAATACTTAGAAGATTGTTAACAGGCCAGAAGTGACCATGGGCCGCGATGATGACAAGTTTAGGGGGCCGTTGACGGGCCGATTTGACACTAGCCGTACAGGCCTTAACTAAGAAATGTTGGGCCATTAGTTGGGCTGACCCATTATGGTCTGCTAAATCTTGTGGGCCTTTAGTTGGGTCGGCCCATTTAATCTTTATGGGCCACTTTTGGGCGTGTCCACGTTTCAACGTATCATAGGTGCATCTCGCCCATTGGATGAGTGACACCTGTGCCAACGCGGAACTGACACGTGGTTCCATCAGCAAATGAGAATTTTACATGTGGAAAACCGACATTGGTCGTGGCTGTTAGCGGGTTATCGGATCCAAAACCGGACATGTTAGCTTAACGGCGACCCGTTACGGTCGATGCCACGTGTCGGTCACCCTAGACGAAAGCACTTCTATGACGCGCGATTTATCGTCATGGAAGTGGACACTTCCGTGATGATAATTTTGGTAATGTCATGGAACACTTCTACGACAGCACGGGTATGACTATCTTGATTATGTCATAAAATTGTCATGGATGTACATGCATGGCAGAAAACGTGACCTACTGTGACAAACACGTATCATCACGGAAGTGTTTTTTGTAGTGACGACCCATACGAGATGTGCCAATTCGGCCCGTCAACGGCTCGTTAATGATTTGACACCATTGCAGCCCATCGTCAGTTCGAGCCCGTTAACAGGCCGCTATATATTTGGGCTCAATATCGGCCCGATGTGGTTTCGGCCTGTTAACGGCCCATTCAAGGGATGGGCCAATTTTTGGTATGTACGTCTTACGGCCTTTTAGCGACCATTTAAGTGTTGGGCCAATTTCCAGCCCGGTGTATCTTTCAGCCTATTAACGGTCCATAAATGAGTTGGGCCATTTGTATTTAGACCAGAGTTTTGGCCTTTTAATGGCCCATGCTCTTCATGGTCCAATACTAGCCCAGTTTCTCTTTCGGTCTGATAAAGGCCCACAACACAGTTGGGCCATATACAGTACGACCTGACTTTCGGCCTCTTAGCGGCCCATGCTCTTCATGGTCCAGTACGAGCCCACTGTTTCTTTTGGCCTGCTGAAGGCCCACAGTATAGTTGGTGAAGGAAAAATGCCCTAGTGGCAATAATAAAGTTGTTATTTATATTTCCTTATATCATGGTAAATGTTTATTATTCATGCTAGAATTGTACTAACCGGAAACTTGATACATGTGTGAATACATAGACAAAACAAAGTGTCCCTAGTATGCCTCTACTTGACTAGCTTGTTAATCAAAGATGGTTAAGTTTCCTGACCATAGACATGTGTTGTCATTTGATGAACGGGATCACATGATTAGTAGAATGATGTGATGGACAAGACCCACCCGTTAGCTTAGCATAATGATCGTTAAGTTTTATTGCTATTGCTTTCTTCATGACTTATACATATTCCTTTGACTATGAGATTATACAACCCCCATATACCGGAGGAACACCTTGTGTGCTATCAAACGTCACAACGTAACTGGGTTATTATAAAGATGCTCTAAACGTGTCTCCGAAGGTGTTTGTTGGGTTGACATTGATCGAGATTAGGATTTGTCACTCCGAGTATCGGCGAGGTATCTCTGGGCCGTCTTGGTAATGCATATCACTATAAGCCTTGCAAGGCATGTTACTAATGGGTTAGTTACGGGATGATGCATTACGGAACGAGTAAAGATACTTGCCGGTAACGAGATTGAACTAGGTATGATGATACCGATGATCGAATCTCGGGCAAGTAACATACCGATGACAAAGGGAATAACGTATGTTATTATTATGGTTTGACCGATAAAGATCTTCCTAGAATATGTAGGAACCAATATGAGCATCCAGGTTCCGCTATTGGTTATTGGCCGGAGATATGTCTCGGTCATGTCTACATAGTTCTCGAACCCGTAGGGTCCGCACGCTTAACGTTCGATGAAATTTTTTATTATGAGTTATGTGTTTTGGTGACCGAAGTTTGTTTGGAGTCCCGGATGAGATCACGTACATGACGAGGAGTCTCAAAATGGTCGAGAGGTAAAAATATATATATTGGAAGGTAGTATTTGGGCACCGGAAGGGTTCCGGAGTCTATCGGGTACATACCGGAGTACCGGAGGGGTTACCGGAACCCCCCGGAGAAAGATATGGGCCATATGGGCCATAGGAGGGAGGCTAACCAGCCCACAAGGGGCTGGTGCGCCCCCACAAAGGAGGAGGCTGAATTGGACTAGAGAAGGGGGCGCCACCCTGTTGGGGAACGTAGTATGCAATTTTAAAAGAATCCTACGCTCACGCAAGATCTATCTAGAAGATGCATAGCAACGAGAGGGAAGAGTGTGTGTGTCCACGTACCCTCGTAGACTGAAAGTGGAAGCGTTTAGTAATGCGGTTGATGTAGTCGAACATCTTCGCGATCCAACCTATCCAAGTACTGAACGTACGGCACCTCCGTGTTCATCACATGTTCAGCACGATGACGTCCCTCGAACTCTTGATCCAGTTGAGGACGAGGGAGAGTTTCATCAGCATAATGGCGTGGCGACGGTGATGATGAAGTTACCGGCGTAGGGCTTCGCCTAAGCACTCCGACAATATGACCGAGGTGTTAAACTGTGGAGGGGGCATCGCACATGGCTAAGAGAAGACCTGTTCTGCTATTGGGGTGCCCCCTTGTCGGATTTCGGGTTCCGGCAGACCCTCTAGGTTCGAACTCTGGGGTGCACGCGGAGATCTCACCTCCTACCTACCAACACCTCGTCGCCTCGCAAGGATCTAAACTACACAAAGAGCAACACAAGGGACACAAGGTTTATACTCGTTCGGGCCACCATTGTGGTGTAATACCCTACTCCAGTGTGTGGTGTGGTGGATTGCCTCAGGGGCTGATGATGAACGGTACAAGGAAGAACAACCTCGCGAGGGTCTGTTCTTGGCCGGTGCGACGAACTGCTAGGGGGAGTTCGCTCTCTCTCTCTCTCTAGATTGCTTGATCTCTAGCTCTATTCAAGATTCCGGATCCCCGGCCTCTTCTACCTTGTGGGTGGCTAGTCCTACTTATTGGCAAAGGCCCTGGGCCTCTTCCCAAATATTGAGTGGGAAGGGCGCCAACAATTGGCCATTTCGAAGGGGAACATCTAGTACACTTATCCTGACTAAAGTTGGTCCTTGCCTGCCAAAGGCTCTGACGATGACGCTGGCTTGGGCTCCGCGATGACCTCCTTCCTGCCGTTGTGTTGGTCTTGGTCTTGTTGCACCGAAATGGTTGCCTTTGCTTGATACTCTACTGCGCTTGCCTCCTTTGCACCAAAGAGGAAATGAGGACCTTCTGGCGGGCTGGCGCCCACTGGTGCCCTTGGTCGTCATGGCTTGCGTCATGGGCACCTCGTGAGGTACCCCACCTTGATCTCTCCGCCTCCTCGCGAGCCAGCTGGACGAGGCCGTGCACGAGAAGCTTCACTGTCGTCCGCGCGTGAAGCTTGGCCCCTCACGAGGGTCTTGAGCTTGTCTTGATGAAGATGGGCCGTCTTGGGCCATCCCTTGAGCCACGCCTTGAGACCCATGAGCAGGCAAGTCTGGGTACCCTGTTCCCGAGCGCCGACAGTAGCCCCGGGCCCAAAGCGCGCCCGGTTGGCTTAGCGAGAAGCGAAGGGGCAAGTCTTGGCGCAGAGCCCTAACAACCTGCGGCCTTAGGCGCCAGCGTGGCGGTTGATTGGGCGTGGGCGCCCTGCTTCCCATGACGCCTTGACAAGCTGTCGCGAATCGACAAAAGAGCGGCACCGTGTAGGCTTTTCCTCCTTTGCCTTCTCCGGTCATTGCCCAGATCCCCTTTCTTGCTCCTATCCTTCACCTTCCGAAATCCCCAGATCTGCTCCGACCCCGTGCCCTAGCAAGGTATGGCGCCTCGCCAGACCCCGGCCGGAGCTTGGTACTCGCCCGCTTTGGACTCCCCGAACGTGTCGGAGAAGAGCCTTGCTCGAGCGCGTCGGATGATGGCGGCGCAAGGCAACGACGGGGCAGCGGTGCTCAAGGCTGGCTCTGCCCTTCCTGAGGACCAAGGAAGCACCTTCTATCTGCTCTTCGTGAGCGCCATTGCCGCCGGTCTGGTGCCTCCTTTTTCTGAGTTCTTCTTTTCTGTCCTCCGCCATTACAAATTGCACGCTCTGCACCTCCACCCCAACTCTATTCTCCTCCTGGCGATCTTCGCCTACTACTGTGAGGCTCATGTCGGGGTGCAGCCCTCAGTGGCCTTGCTGCGCCACTACTTCTACCTCCGGGCCTCTCGCGGCCCCATCACCGCGTGCGCGATCTTTGTCGTGTACGGCAGCTCCAACGCCATCTCGAAACCCGGGAAGAGGATTGAAGACTTCAGGAGCAAGTGGGTCATGGTAGATGCTGGGCGCATCCATCCTCGGCTGATCCTGCCCGTGGAGCAGCCCACGCCCATCGACGCTTGGTCTCGCGCGGAACTCGTGGATCCCCGCGCGAAGCCAGTGCTGGAGAAGATGGACGCGGACCTGTGGCTGGGCAATATGGCGACGGCGAAGCTGACCGGGGTGTCGCTCCTGAGGGAGTTCCTGGAGCACCGGGTGGCCCCGCTTCGGCAATACTCGCTTCTGCTGTGGAGGCCTCGCCCGAGCCCTGTAGTCTTGGCCGACGAAGATCTGGCCGCGGTCCTCCAATCTTTGGTCGGGGGAGACGTGGCGAGGCTGGAGGGATCTCATGTACCCCTGTTCCTTCGAGATGATTGGGAGCAGGTGGTGGACTCCATGCCCGCTTTCAATGGGGACGGGCCTGTGCCCACGGAGGTTCCGGAGGATCCGGCGGCCCTGGCGACGGTGAACGTGTCCTCCGGCAACTCCAGCGAAGAGGAGGAAGGAGAGGAGCGGAAATAGGGGCCCGACTCCGAGGCGACCGACGGGGAGTCGAGAGCGCCCCTCCCTCGGCGCAGGTCCCGCGCTCTCCACCTCTTGCCGGACGACGATGAGGATGGCGATGAGCGAGGTGGCGAGAGCTCGCCCCTGATCCCGAAGAAGGACAGGACAGGGCTGGTTCCCCGCGGGTATGCTCCGGCTCCGAGGCGATCTGCAGACGCGCCTCTTGCTCCCGAGCCTCTTGAGGCTGATCCCTGCAGCCGGCTCTCGGGCTTCAAATTCGGCCGGAGGTTGCTCGAGCCCATGACGATGACGATAAGTGCTTGATTCTCGTTTTGCTTCTTGCTTCGTCGTTGAGGCTTGATATCTGTATTCCTTGGCTAGGTTGGCGCTGCGAAGAAGTGAAGGGGCTCACGAGGCTTCGTCCGGGGCAGCGCCTCCATCCGCGAAACAAGGTGACGACAAGACACGGGCCTCTCCTGCCCGGTCATCCTCGCGAGGCCTGGCGGAGCTAGCTGGGGGGAGTTCAGCCCCCATGGCCCAAGCGACTCCCGAGGTACCCTTGCCTAACGCCACTGCCGCAGTCACCGGGGCGCAGAAAGTCCCGTCTCATGGTGCTGTGATTACGCTGCCGTCCTCTCCTCCTACTCCGCCAACTGCCGTTTCTCCGACTCCTTCTACTGTCCTTGATCGTGCTGCTGCTGAACTGGACCGGCTGCGGAAAGATCTTCTGGGCGCCGACCCTCGCTTGGTGGCCGGACGCTTGGAGCTGGCCTCCGGCTTGGTTCGCTCCGACGCTTCGATTCGAGCGGCGCTGGTTCAGGCCGCACGGCTTGCGACGAGGAGAAGCAGGCCGTCCTTGGGGCGAAGGCCGCTAGCGATGCCGCCTTGGGGGAGGTAGCCGATGTCCGAGGTCGCTGCAAGCCGCTGGAGAGCAAGCTGCAGGGCCTGCGCGACCAGCTTGCCAAGGAGGCCCGCATCCGCCAAGAGAAGGAGGAAGACATGAAGGCTCGTGAGGCGGCCGCCAAGGACCGGGACGCCAAGCTTGATGAGCGCCATGGCCGCTTGGGTGCGCTGGAGCAGGAGTTGGAGGCGAAGAAGATCGAGCTGGACGGCAAGGCGCGGGTCCTGGCCGAGGACCGCGTGGCCTTCGCGAAGCTGGAGGTGAAGGCTCGCACCTTGCTGAGGTCGCTTTACGACAGCGGCCTGGAGAGCCCGCTGGCCGGCGCCAAAGACGGCCCCGCCAAGCTGCTTCCCTTCCTGGTCCGCGCCCTTGCAGATGTCACCCTGGGCCTCGGCCCCACGGCTGAGGCCGAGGCGCGTGTCCTGTCTTCTGCATCGCTGACGTGCGTCTTCACCCACGTCTACCTTCGCGACCCCAACGTCGACCTTGACAGCCTGTTGGAGCCTGTGAGCGGCGAGCTTGCTGCTGCCGCTACTAAGGCCGTGAAGGGTCGAGCGGAGGCTCTGCTGGCGAAGTTCCGGGCCTTCAGCACCAAGCCGAAATGAGGCGCTACCGATCCAGAGGCTTCACGAGGCGAATCCGCCCAGCTGTAACACCCTGGATGTAAACTTCCCTTTTTGGGCAATATATCAACTTGATCTCATCCAATTCTTGTGGGTTTTTGGCGTGCTTGGCCTCATGTTGTTTGGTTATGTGGGTTTTTCTGTTTTCTTTGTTTTGCTCTCTTACCATATTGCATTTGTGTTCTCTTGTCATCTTGCATTCCTTTCTTATCATGTGCTTGTTGTGATCTCTCACATGTTAGGTTGTTGCATGTGCCATTCTCATTTTGCTTTACCATCTCCTCCTTCCTCTACTTCTTTCCTTATCAAGTGCTATATTTTTCCTTTCTCAATTAATGTTCTTCTTCTCCTGCAAATCTTGCTCTTTGCACTAAACCTCTCTGCCAAATATCTCCTCATTTGAAGTTGTTATGGTCAGGTTCAAAAATGACACAAGTTTGAAATATTTCCAAACTTGTCTTATTTTCTACCTCTAAAAATGCCCATTACAATTTATTAAAATTGTGGAGAATTCCAGGAGTATGGGGATATTTTCCTTTCACTCCAACTCTTCTCTTTTCTCTCTGTGCTTTCTTTTCTCTTCTTTTGATTTTAAAAAGGGAAAAGAAAGAAGGCAGCAGCAGTGGCAGCAGCCCAATGAGACCTCCCCACAGGCTCCGGCCTTCCAAGCCGGCCCAGCCCCTTCAACCCCCGCAGCCCGGGAGAGCGCGCCAGCCCGCTCGCTCTTTCCCTCCCCGCGCACAAGACCAAGAGTCACAAGATACCCCCGCTTGTGCCACTCCACGTGGGCCTTGCGCCCGGTCCCTTTGGCAGCGACAGCGCTGTTCACTTCACCCACCTTTTCCCTCTCCTCCCGCCCGTCGCCATGGGGACCGCGAGCACGAGGGCGCGCGAGCTCGACCCGTCGCCCTAGCCCCCCTCCTTATCCCCTCTCCGTGTCCAACCGACCCCCTAGGGTTTCCCTCTCCCTCTCGCCGCCGCCGCCAGGTGGGTAACCACCAGATTCGCCGCCCCCGCTCCGTCCCGAGCGCATCTGAGAGCGCGCCTCGTCGCCGGCGTGATCTCCGGCCACCCCAACCCTGCGGCCCGTGTCCTTCTTCTTCCTCGTCGTCGACTTCGTCCACGACGTCGACTCTGATGCCGGATCGTCAAGTTCCTCGGCGCCCCTTACATCTTCTTCTCGGTCAGGTTCACGGCGAAGTTCGAGCTCCGTGGCCTCGCCGTCGGCCCGTCTCCGTCGAACCCGTCGCGTCCTAGGGTGAGCTGGGTAACGCTCCTCCTCTCCCATCCTTCCCTTGGCATTTTGGCACCCGCAGTCTCGTTCTGGTCCGTGTCCTTGCTGCGCCCGTAGTGCTCCGGCATGTCTGTAGTTCTTGGGATCAGCGTGGTTTGGCGTGTGTGTAGTTGCGCGTTCCCCTCTCGGGTTCGTCCCTTCATGATTCCGTGGTGTTCTCCTGCGCACCCATCTTGTTCGAGGCCGCAGAGCCGCTGTAAACGTCGTTGCCTCGCCGGCGTCGTCGTCCCGTCTCTGTTCTTAGGTCAGGCCTGGTAGTTTGGTCAAGTAGGAAGCATCTCTGATCTTACCGAGGCCCCCGAGCCTCGCCGGGCTGGTTTGACCCCAGCGCTCTCCTTTGCGGCGACACTGGTTCGAATCGAGCACGCCCCCTTTTAGTTTCTGTTTTCGCTCTTTCTTTGGTTCGTCTCCTCTGCAGTAGCGATGGTTGAGGGCCGAGGCCCCTTCTCTGTCGATCGTCGCCGCCTAGCTCGGTGGTAGGCTGGGCAGAGTTCAACTGGGAGGCCGGGTTCGATTCCCAAGGTCGCTTTTCTTCCCCCCTTTTTTTAAACCTACTCTGCCATTGTCTCTATGACAGTAGGGCCACCATGTCAGCCTCTCAGCGCCCTCCTCCATATGCATATTTTTTTTCCTTTACCCCGCGATTCCATTTCTGGTTTGTTTCCTTTTACATTTTAGGCAAGTCCATTTGGACATTTCCAAATCTGGAATTTGCCATTTCTGTTAACTTCCATTTTAGGCAGGTTTTGACTTAGTGCTTTTGTGATGATTTCTCTACGGTAACCCTAACATATTATATATGTTTTTGGGGTAGAAAAATCCCACCAACTCAGTGGTGGCATTAGTTTCTGCATTTGAGCAAGTTGATGATCATGTCTTTCTGCATCATGTTTATGTGTTGTCTTTCATGGGCATATTTATTTGATTTATGCTATGAGGTAGTTTGCACGTGCATGGCTTTGTTCATCATGCTGTTATTGTAGGTTTCTCACCATTCTTGTTTTGCTCGCCATATCCAACCCGTGCATCCGATTCGGTGATCTCTATATCGATTTCTCTGAAATCATCTCGTCTTTCCGTTGGCATGCTTGGTTTGCCAAGATGATGCCTGGTTTTTCATTTGCCTTCCGGGCGCACATACACATTTGCATCTCACTTCCGCATATCATGTCATGTTTTGCATCATGTTGATTGTGCTTGCACCGTGATTTATTGTGGTTCCTTTGTTTGTGTTGTTGCTTTGGGTAGAGCCGGGAGACGAGTGCGTGAACGAGGATCCTGTTGAGAACGCTTACGAGGATCAGGCTTTCGACAACTCTGAGAACATTGCGAGCAAGATGACCATACCCTCGAAATCACTTCTATCTTTGCTATGCTAGATGCTCGCTCTTTTGCTATGCCTATGCTGCCATGCCTACCACTTGCTATATCATGCCACCCATATTGCCATGTCATTCTTAACCATCCTTTCCTAGCAAACCGTTGATTGGCTATGTTACCGCTTTGCTCAGCCCCTCTTATAGCGTTGCTAGTTGCGGTGAAGATGAAGTTTGTTCCTTGTTGGAACATGGAGATGTTGTTCCTTGTTGGAACATGTTTACTTGTTGGGGATATCACAATATATATATGCTATAATTAATACATCTATATACTTGGTAAAGGGTGGAAGGCTCGGCCTTATGCCCAGTGTTTTGTTCCACTCTTGCCACCTAGTTTCCGTCATACCGGTGTTATGTTCCTTGATTTTCGCGTTCCTTACGGTTGGGTGATTTATGGGACCCCCTTGACAGTTTGCTTTGAATAAGACTTCGTCCGGCAAGGCCCAAAATTGGTTTTAACATTTGCCACCTAAGCCTTTTCCCCCGGGTTTTCGCGAGCCCGTGGGTAATCTTTATTTTAACCCCCGGACCGATCCTTCGAGTGTTGGCCCGAACCGAGCAACTGCTTGGGCCACCACGGGAAACTTCGAGGCTTGGTTTTACTCGTAGCTTGACTTATCCGGATGTGCCACGAGAGCGAGATATGTGCAGCTCCTATCGGGATTTGTCGGCACAATCGGGCGGCTTTCTTTGGTCTTGTTTTATTGTGGTCGAAATGTCTTGTAGTCCGGGATTCCGAGATTGATCGGGTCTTCCGGTAGAAGGAATAATCCTTCGTTGACCGTGAGAGCTTATAATGGGCTAAGTTGGGACACCCTGCAGGTAATATCTTTCGAAAGCCGTGCCCATGATTTATGAGGCAGATGGGAATTTGTTAATGTCCGGTTGTAGAAAACCCGAAGTTGACCTCAATTAAAATACACATCAACCGCGTGTGTTACCGTGATGGTCTCTTCTCGGCGGAGTCCGGGAAGTGAACACGATGTTGGAGTTATGTCGGCGTAAGTAGTCCGGGATCACTTCTTGATCGCTACTAGCTTCCACGACCGTGCTTTGCTTCTCTTCTCGCTCTCTTTTGCGATGTAGCCACCATATATGCTAGTCGCTTTGCTGCAGCTCCACTTTACTACTATGTCCTTCCTAAAAGCTTAAATAGTCTTGATCTCGCGGGTGTGAGATTGCTTTGAGTCCCCGTGACTCACAGATACTTCAAAAGCGATTGCGAGTTCCGGCGATGCGGTCAAAGATGATTCCACCGAGCTCAAGTGGGAGTTCGACGAGGAACGTGGTCGTTACTATGTGTCTTTTCAGATGATCGATGGTGGTGCCCGGTTGGGGACGATCGGGGATAAATAGCATTTGGGGTATCTTCTTTTATTTTGGTTCCGTAGTCGGACCTTGAGTGTACTCTGAATGATGGATGTTTATTTATGTACTTTGTGTGAAGTGGCATTGTAAGCCAACTATGTATCTCTTTCCCTTATTTATTACATGGGTTGTGTGAAGATTACCTCACTTGCGACATTGCTTTCAATGCGGTTATGCCTCTAAGTCGTGCCTCGACACGTGGGAGATATAGCCGCGCATCGATACAAGTTGGTAATCGAGCCTTCCCGACTTAGGAGCCCCCTACTTGATTGTTTCTTGGCGTTGTTGAGTCTAGAATGGAAAATGTTTTGAGTCTTAGGATTATATATATCGGAGAGTAGGATTCTTTTTACTCCTCGGTCCCTTCATCGCTCTGTGAGGTATCCCGGCGTAGAGTTTTGACTCTTCTCTTCTCAAATTTCACTAAATTTTTTTAGGATCACGTGGGTATCTTGGAATCGTTCCGATCGTTTTGTGGCGAGAACATTGTTCTTGGTGCCTCGACATTTAGGGGTTGTGGCGGTGTCCCGGGAGTTGAGCTCCGAGGTGTTGTCGTCACAATTTTATCGTTCTGATTCTGGAATACCTGAGTTTTGCCGACATCGAAATCTCTTTTGTGCAGTTGTTGGTGAGATAACCCTGATAGCCCGATCTTGTGGCGAGTGGAGTATTGCCATGACTTGCATAACGGATGTTTTTCAAGGTCGAGGTACCACGATTTCCGAGGATTTCTTGGTTATGTGTTGACGGATGGATACAATTTGGATCTAGGTATTGTTAGTTTGGGTGATATATTTTGTGTCCCCTGTATCCCCAACACCAGATTGCATAACCGAGAAAGTTTCGGAGTTTATAGGTGGGAATTCTAGTAGCTTACGGGATATCTTTCCGACGGATGTATGATTTGAGATTGGGGTCCAACGTCTAGTGGTCCGCCCATTCACGGTCGATTCTGATTGGTCGCGAGACGTCTTAAAGAATCCTTGGCTATGCTGATTCGGGGACGTCTTGTTAGTCATTCATGACGGCCGCTATACGTCGTGTCCGTGTGGGCCCCACCACGAACACTTTGGGCGAAATCTCTATCATGTGTTTGTTCCGGCTCATTCTAGAAGCCAATCTTTTGTTTTCAGTTGTGGTATTCGAGTTGCTTCGGAGCCAAGTGTTGATTCCATACTTTTCCTAAGCGGTGTTCTCATATTTCTATGTGAATACTAATCCTCCTTGATCATCGAGTTTGTCATCTCAATTTCTTCTCTCCGGTGCGCTTCTCTTCAAGTGGATCCGATCATTTCAACATTTGCGAGATCAATTCTAAGTTTTTTTCTCAACGGTGTTTGTTCCATCCGACCCAAGTTGTTTTTGTTTTCCCAACCTCCCACCCTTTTTTCTTCAAGGACTCAGATTTCTTAATCAAGCATCCATTTTACTGCTGTGAAGTTTCTTCATTCTTTTCCTTTAATGTTTTATCCGGTGATTTCTCATGAAGACGCTAAGGAAGTTTCAAGCTTATCATTGTTCCATTCTAATTTTCTTCTCCGGTGGATTTAGTTCAAGATTTCGGTGTTGATCTTATCCCTTTTCCTCTTTTCATAATGCTTTCTCATGCGGTGTATCTCGTAATCATTCACTTCTCGCTATTCATTTGGTTGGGAGTGATGAAGATATCTCGAAGATTCAAGTTTCCATTCTCAATTTACTCAAGTTCTTTTGAGGATGCTATCTCATTCAAGCCATTTAATTCAACCGTGCTATCTCTCTTTTCAAGCAATCGTTCAACGGTGTTTCTTTTGAGTGGGCCCTAACCCACGTGTCTTTTCGAGGATCTTACGACTCTTCTAATTTATCCGGAGCTATTCCCAAATTCTTTTGAAGTTTGACGTAAGAATGATTTATCATCACCATATGTCTTTCTTCATTCTCAGCGTGTAGCTATCATTCTCCAAATCTTACCGGTGCATCATTCAAATACCCTCTAATCAGTTCATGATTTCTTCATTCTCATGTATCTAAATCCCTTCAAGTATCTTCATTCGTTTTCTAATTCTTCACGGTGAATTGTGCCTTTGCTACGTTCATTTTCAATTCTTACGATTGGTTAGTTCAAGAGTTCTCTTCCTTCGTTATTATATAGATTCATTCGTTCTTCCCAAATCCTACCGCGGATCGTTGAAGACCTTCCCAAGTTGAGCAATATCTCTCTTCAATCCTTTTTCAACGAGAATAAGTAGTATGCCTAATCCGTTGCTTGTCATCAATTTAAATTGGTGAAGGATCGCATAACATAATTCTTGTTCTTGTTTCATCCAAGCGATTAATTCCTTCTTTCGGAGATTGTTCATGATGAAGTAATTCTTGATTTCATTTGTTCATCTTTCTTTCCGGAGTTCCAAATTTTGTCGGTTATATCATTTCAAAGCTTCATCTTATCACCGCAAGGCTTCACCTTGTGTTGTCAACTTCTCTTTCTTTCTATCATCCTTTTATTACCGGAGTTCTTCATGGAGACTCTACATGGTGGTTCGTCAAGGATTCATTTATTTCTCGATTTGTCCTTCAAGTTTTTCTCGGAGTTAAGATCCGTCAAGCCATACTTCAAAATAAACATGGTGCTCAACACATGTTTTGTTTTGAGGAGTTCAAGCATTCTTCATCTTGCATTCAGTGCAATTATTTCGACCTTATCTTTTGAGGTGGTGTTATGTCATTTTAGCCAGTTTCATTCATGTTTCATGATTCACTTGTTGTCAAGAATGAGATATTTAAACCCATCATCTTCTTCCTTGGAGTTATCTTGGTATAGATTTCACCTAAAGCCTTCCCTAAGGAAAGTTGCTATTTGTGGTGCTTATCAATGACCCAAGTTCTTCATTTGTCCTCTCGGTGAAATAAGTTTCTCGTCTCCTTGTTGATATCAATCCAATCGTTTGTTTCCGTTGGTGGCAGAAGCTCACCTCATAATGTTGAGATGTTTCCATAAGTCCACTACAAGGTTATTCTTTTCGTTGTTGGTTTTCCAATAACTCCGTTCTATCTTTCTTTTAAGGGTGCTTTCCAAACTCACTTGTGGTAGAAGTTGTCATTTTCTTCTTCATTACATTATCCCAATGATCTATCTTCTATTATTTCTTCCGGAGGCATTGTGATGTTGCTCTTTTCACTCATCATCTCGAATTGTGAGGATCGTGTTCTTTTTCGTGCTTATCCATTTAACCGGAGCGTTGTGTCATCTATTCAAGTTCTTTTCATCTTATCAAGTCATGCGTCTCTTTTCAACTTTGAGTCTTTGTAAAATCCTTCTTACCCCTTGTGCCATTCCTTCAATAGTTCCGAAGCGGTGTGTTGTTGTTTTCATCAAGTATCCTCTCATCTTGTCAAGTTCATGTTCTATTCCTTCCATGTTCAATTCAGTGCTTTGTAAAAATTATATCATTCTTCCTCTCTCATCTTGTTTTAACCGGAGTGGTTTGAATTCTATCTTGTCTATTAAATTCTTGATTCATGTCTTTGCAACCTTCAAGTTCTCGTAATACTCCTTGTTCCTCTTTTCGACCGGATTGTTTTGCAATCTCGTTCATCTCTGTTGTACTATTTCTTTTAAATTGTTTAACCTCTCAAGGTTCTTTGGTTTCACTCGTTAAATCAAAGAAGCAACTTAATTTACCTCTTATCTTCCTCTTCCTTTTTCCTCCGGTGCCATCCTAGATCTCGGGACGAGATCCTCTAAATAGTGGTGGAGTGTTGTAACACCCTGGATGTAAACTTCCCTTTTTGGGCAATATATCAACTTGACCTCATCCAATTCTTGTGGGTTTTTGGCGTGCTTGGCCTCATGTTGTTTGGTTATGTGGGTTTTTCTTTTTTCTTTGTTTTGCTCTCTTACCATATTGCATTTGTGTTCTCTTGTCATCTTGCATTCCTTTCTTATCATGTGCTTGTTGTGATCTCTCACATGTTAGGTTGTTGCATGTGCCATTCTCATTTTGCTTTACCATCTCCTCCTTCCCTCTACTTCTTTCCTTATCAAGTGCTATATTTTTCCTTTCTCAATTAATGTTCATCTTCTCCCTGCAAATCTTGCTCTTTGCACTAAACCTCTCTGCCAAATATCTCCTCATTTGAAGTTGTTATGGTCAGGTTCAAAAATGACACAAGTTTGAAATATTTCCAAACTTGTCTTATTTTTCTACCTCTAAAAATGCCCATTACAATTTATTAAAATTGTGGAGAATTCCAGGAGTTTGGGGATATTTTCCTTTCACTCCAACTCTTCTCTTTTCTCTCTGTGCTTTCTTTTCTCTTCTTTTGATTTTAAAAAGGGAAAAGAAAGAAGGCAGCAGCAGCAGTGGCAGCCCAGCGAGACCTCCCCACCTGGGCTCCGGCCTTCCAAGCCGGCCCAGCCCCCTTCAACCCCCGCAGCCCAGGGAGGCCGCCCAGCCCGCTCGCTCTTTCCCTCCTCGCTTCACAAGACCAAGCGCAAGATACCCCGCTTGTGCCACTCCACGTGGGCCAGCGCCCGGTCCCTTTGGCAGCGACAGCGCTGTTCACTTCACCCACCTTTTCCCTCTCCTCCCGCCGTCGCCATGGGGACCCCGAGCACGAGGGAGCGTGAGCTCGACCCGTCGCCCTAGCCTCCTTTTATCCCCTCTCCGTGTCCAACCGACCCCTAGGGTTTCCCTCTCCCTCTCGCCGCCCGCCGCCAGTGAGTAACCACCAGATTCGCCGCCCCGCTCCGTCCGGCGCATCGAGAGCGCCTCGTCGCCGGCGTGCTCTCCGCCACCCCAACCCTGCGGCCCGTGTCCTTCTTCTTCCTCGTCGTCGACTTCGTCCCACGGCGTCGACTTCTGATGCCGGATCGTCAAGTTCCTCGGCGCCCCACCTTACATCTTCTTCTCGGTCGGGTTCACGGCGAAGTTCAGAGCTCCGTGGCCTCGCCGTCGGCCCGTCTCCGTCGAACCCGTCGCGTCCTAGGGTGAGTTGGGTAACGCTCCTCCCTCTCCCATCCTTCCCTTGGCATTTTGGCACCGCAGTCTCGTTCTGGTCCGTGTCCTTGCTGCGCCCGTAGTGCTCCGGCATGTCTGTAGTTCTTGGGATCAGCGTAGTTTGGCGTGTGTAGTTGCCGCGTTCCCCTCTCGGGTTCGTCCCTTCATGATTCCGTGGTGTTCTCCAGCGCGCACCATCTTGTTCGAGGCAGAGGCCATTTGTAAGCGTCGTTGCCTCATGCGTCGTAAATGCGTCCCGTCTCTGTTCTTAGGTCAGGCACAGTAGTTTGGTCAAGTAGGCGGCATCTCGATCTTGCGAACCCCTAGCCTAGCCGAGCTGGTTTGACCCCAGCGCTCTCCTTTGCGGCGACACTGGTTCGAATCCCGAGCACGCCCCCCTTTAGTTTCTGTTTTCGCTCTTTCTTGGTTCGTCTCCTCTGCGATGGCAGTGGTTGAGGGCCGAGGCCCCTTCTCTGTCAGTCGTCGCCGCCTAGCTCAGTGGTAGCTGGGGCAGAGTTCAACCGGGGAGGCCCGGGTTCGATTCCCAAGGTGCTTTTCTTCCCCCCTTTTTTAAACCTACTGCCATTGTCTCTATGACAAGAGGGCCACCATGTCGACCTCTCGGCGCCCTCCTCCATATGCATATTTTTTTCCTTTACCCATGATTCCATTTCTGGATTGTTTCCTTTTCTGTTTTAGGCAAGTCCATTTGGACATTTCCAAATCTGGAATTTGCCATTTCATTAACTTCCATTTTAGGCAGGTTTTGACTTAGTGCTTTTGTGATGATTTCTCTCTGGTAACCCTAACATATTATATATGTTTTTGGGTAGAAAAATCCCACCAACTCAGTGGTGGCATTAGTTTCTGCATTTGAGCAAGTTGATGATCATGTCTTTCTGCATCATGTTTATGTGTTGTCTTTCATGGGCATATTTATTTGATTTATGCTATGAGGTAGTTTGCACACGTGCATGGCTTTGTTAAATCATGCTGTTATTGTAGGTTTCTCACCATTCTTGTTTTGCTCGCCATATCCAACCCGTGCATCCGATTCGGTGATCTCTATATCGATTTCTACCGAAATCATCTCGTCTTTCCGTTGGCATGCTTGGTTTGCCAAGATGATGCCTGGTTTTTCATTTGCCTTCGGGCGCATATACGCATTTGCATCTCACTTCCGCATATCATGTCATGTTTTGCATCATGTTGATTGTGCTTGCACCGTGATTTATTGTGGTTCCTTTGTTTGTGTTGTTGCTTTGGGTAGAGCCGGAGGCGAGTGCGTGAACGAGGATCCTGTTGAGAACGCCACGAGGATCAAGCTTTCGACAACTCACGAGAACATTGCAGGCAAGATGACCATACCCTCGAAATCACTTCTATCTTTGCTATGCTAGATGCTCGCTCTTTTGCTATGCCTATGCTGCCATGCCTACCACTTGCTATATCATGCCACCCATATTGCCATGTCAGCCCTAACCATCCTTTCCTAGCAAACCGTTGATTGGCTATGTTACCGCTTTGCTCGGCCCCTCTTATAAGCGTTGCTAGTTGCGGTGAAGATGAAGTTTGTTCCTTGTTGGAACATGGAGATGTTGTTCCTTGTTGGAACATGTTTACTTGTTGGGGATATCACAATATATATATGCTATAATTAATACATCTATATACTTGGTAAAGGGTGGAAGGCTCGGCCTTATGCACAGTGTTTTGTTCCACTCTTGCCACCCTAGTTTCCGTCATACCGGTGTTATGTTCCTTGATTTTCGCGTTCCTTACACGGTTGGGTGATTTATGGGACCCCCTTGACAGTTCGCTTTGAATAAGACTCGTCCAGCAAGGCCCAACATTGGTTTTAACATTTGCCACCTAAGCCTTTTCCCCCGGGTTTCGCGAGCCGAGGGTCATCTTTATTTTAACCCCGGACCAGTACTCCTTGAGTGTTGGCCCGAACCGAGCAACTTCTTGAGGGCCACCTTGGGAAACTCGAGGCTTGGTTTTACTCGTAGCTTGACTTATCCGGATGTGCCACGAGAGCGAGATATGTGCAGCTCCTATCGGGATTTGTCGGCACAATCGGGCGGCTTTCTTTGGTCTTGTTTTATTGCTGTCGAAATGTCTTGTAGTCCGGATTCGAGATTGATCGGGTCTTCCGGTAGAAGGAATAATCCTTCGTTGACCGTGAGAGCTTATAATGGGCTAAGTTGGGACACCCTGCAGGTATTATCTTTCGAAGCCGTGCCCGCGGTTATGAGGCAGATGGGAATTTGTTAATGTCCGGTTGTAGAAAACCCGAAGTTGACCTCAATTAAAATACACATCAACCGCGTGTGTTACCGTGATGGTCTCTTCTCGGCGGAGTCCGGGAAGTGAACACGGTGTTGGAGTTATGTCTGACGTAAGTAGTCCAGGATCACTTCTTGATCGCTACTAGCTTCACGACCGTGCTTTGCTTCTCTTCTCGCTCTCTTTTGCGATGTAGCCACCATATATGCTAGTCGCTTTGCTGCAGCTCCACTTTACTACTATGTCCTTCCTAAAAGCTTAAATAGTCTTGATCTCGCGGGTGTGAGATTGTGAGTCCCGTGACTCACGGATACTTCAAAAGCAGTTCGAGTTCCGGCGATGCCGGTCAGATGATTCCACCGAGCTCAAGTGGGAGTTCGACGAGGAACGTGGTCGTTACTATGTGTCTTTTCCAGATGATCAGTAGTGGTGCCCCGTTGGGTCGATCGGGGATCTGTGTAGCATTTGGGGTATCTTCTTTTATTTTGGTTCCGTGGTCGGACCTTGAGTGTACTCTGAATGATGGATGTTTATTTATGTCTTTGTGTGAAGTGGCATTTGTAAGCCAACTATGTATCTCTTTCCCTTATTTATTACATGGGTTGTGTGAAGATTACCTCACTTGCGACATTGCTTTCAATGCGGTTATGCCTCTAAGTCGTGCCTCGACACGTGGGAGATATAAGCCGCATCGGCGTTACAAGTTGGTAATCGAGCCTTCCCGACTTAGGAGCCCCTACTTGATTGTTTCTTGGCGTTGTTGAGTCTAGAATGGAAAATGTTTTGAGTCTTAGGATTATATATATCGGAGAGTAGGATTCTTTTACTCCTCGGTCCTTCATCGCTCATGAGGTATCCTGACGTAGAGTTTTGACTCTTCTCTTCTCAAATTTCACTAAAATTTTTTTTAGGATCACGTGGGTATCTTGGAATCGTTCCGATCGTTTTGTGACGAGAACATTGTTCTTGGTGCCTCCTAACATTTAGGGGTTGTGGCGGTGTCCCGGGGAGTTGAGCTCGAGGTGTTGTCGTCACAATTTTATCGTTGCGATTACGGAATACACGAGTTTTGCCGACATCGAAATCTCTTTTGTGCAGTTGTTGGTGAGATAACCCTGATAGCCCGATCTTTGTGGCGAGTCTTGAGTATTGCCATGACTTGCATAACGGATGTTTTTGAAGGTCGAGGTACCACGATTTCCGAGGATTTCTTGGTTATGTGTTGACGGATGGATACAATTTGGATCTAGGTATTGTTAGTTTGGGTGATATATTTTGTGTCCCTGTATCCCCAACACCAGATTGCATAACCGGAAAGTTTCGGGAGTTTATAGGTGGGAATTCTAGTAGCTTACGGGATATCTTTCCGACGGATGTATGATTTGAGATTGGGGTCCAACGTCTAGTGGTCCGCCCATTCACGATCGATTTACGATTGGTCGCGAGGCGTCTTAAAGAATCCTTGGCTATGCTGATTCGGGGGCGTCTTGTTAGTCATTCATAATGACGCTATCGTCGTGTCCGTGTGGGCCCCACCACGAACACTTTGGGCGAAATCTCTATCATGTGTTTGTTCCGGCTCATTCTAGAAGCCAATCTTTTGTTTTCAGTTGTGGTATTCGAGTTGCTTCGAAGCCAAGTGTTGATTCCATACTTTTCCTAAACGGTGTTCTCATATTTCTATGTGAATACTAATCCTCCTTGATCATCGAGTTTGTCATCTCAATTTCTTCTCTCCGGTGCGCTTCTCTTCAAGTGGATCCGATCATTTCAACATTTCCGAGATCAATTCTAAGTTTTTTTCTCAACGGTGTTTGTTCCATCCGACCCAAGTTGTTTTTGTTTTCCCAACCTCCCACCCTTTTTTCTTCAAGGACTCAGATTTCTTAATCAAGCATCCATTTCTTCTTTGTGAAGTTTCTTCATTCTTTTCCTTTAATGTTTTATCCGGTGATTTCTCATGAAGACGCTAAGGAAGTTTCAAGCTTATCATTGTTCCATTCTAATTTTCTTCTCCGGTGGATTTAGTTCAAGATTTCTGTTGATCTTATCCCTTTTCCTCTTTTCATAATGCTTTCTCATGCCGGTGTATCTCGTAATCATTCACTTCTCGCTATTCATTTGGTTGGGAGTGATGAAGATATCTCAGAAGATTCAAGTTTCCATTCTCAATTTACTCAAGTTCTTTTGAGGATGCTATCTCATTCAAGCCATTTAATTCAACCGGTGCTATCTCTCTTTTCAAGCAATCGTTCAACGGTGTTTCTTTTGAGTGGGCCCTAACCCACAGGTCTTTTCCCAGGATCTTACCTGACTCTTCTAATTTATCCGGAGCTATTCCCAAATTCTTTTCGAAGTTTGACGTAAGAATGATTTATCATCAGTCATATGTCTTTCTTCATTCTCAGCGTGTAGCTATCATTCTCCAAATCTTACCGGTGCATCATTCAAATACCCTCTAATCAGTTCATGATTTCTTCATTCTCATGTATCTAAATCCCTTCAAGTATCTTCATTCGTTTTCTAATTCTTCACGGTGAATTGTGCCTTTGCTACGTTCATTTTCAATTCTTACGGTGGTTCGTTCAAGAGTTCTCTTCCTTCGTTATTATATAGATTCATTCGTTCTTCCCAAATCCTACCGGCGGATCGTTGAAGACCTTCCCAAGTTGAGCAATATCTCTCTTCAATCCTTTTTCAACGAGAATAAGTAGTATGCCTAATCCGTTGCTTGTCATCAATTTAAATTGGTGAAGGATCGCATAACATAATTCTTGTTCTTGTTTCATCCAAGCGATTAATTCCTTCTTTCGGAGATTGTTCATGATGAAGTAATTCTTGATTTCATTTGTTCATCTTTCTTTCCGGAGTTCCAAATTTTGTCGGTTATATCATTTCAAAGCTTCATCTTATCACCGCAAGGCTTCACCTTGTGTTGTCAACTTCTCTTTCTTTCTATCATCCTTTTATTACCGGAGTTCTTCATGGAGACTCTACATGGTGGTTCGTCAAGGATTCATTTATTTCTCGATTTGTCCTTCAAGTTTTTCTCGGAGTTAAGATCCGTCTGCCATACTTCAAAATAAACATGGTGCTCAACACATGTTTTGTTTTGAGGAGTTCAAGCATTCTTCATCTTGCATTCCGAAGTGCAATTATTTCGACCTTATCTTTTGAGGTGGTGTTATGTCATTTGGCAGTTTCATTCATGTTTCATGATTCACTTGTTGTCAAGAATGAGATATTTAAACCCATCATCTTCTTCCTTGGAGTTATCTTGGTATAGATTTCACCTAAAGCCTTCCCTAAGGAAAGTTGCTATTTGTGGTGCTTATCAATGACCCAAGTTCTTCATTTGTCCTCTCGGTGAAATAAGTTTCTCGTCTCCTTGTTGATATCAATCCAATCGTTTGTTTCCGTTGGTGGCGTAAGCTCACCTCATAATGTTGAGATGTTTCCATAAGTCCACTACAAGGTTATTCTTTTCGTTGTTGGTTTTCCAATAACTCCGTTCTATCTTTCTTTTAAGGGTGCTTTCCAAACTCACTTGTGGTAGAAGTTGTCATTTTCTTCTTCATTCTGTTATCCCAATGATCTATCTTCTATTATTTCTTAGGAGGCATTGTGATGTTGCTCTTTTCACTCATCATCTCGAATTGTGAGGATCGTGTTCTTTTCGTGCTTATCCATTTAACCGAGCGTTGTGTCATCTATTCAAGTTCTTTTCATCTTATCAAGTCATGCGTCTCTTTTCAACTTTGAGTCTTTGTCTGAAATCCTTCTTACCCCTTGTGCCATTCCTTCAATAGTTCTCGAAGCGGTGTGTTGTTGTTTTCATCAAGTATCCTCTCATCTTGTCAAGTTCATGTTCTATTCCTTCCATGTTCGATTAGTGCTGTAAAATTATATCATTCTTCCTCTCTCATCTTGTTTTAACCGGGAGTGGTTTCGAATTCTATCTTGTCTATTAAATTCTTGATTCATGTCTTTGCAACCTTCAAGTTCTCGTAATACTCCTTGTTCCTCTTTTCGACCGGATTGTTTGCAATCTCGTTCATCTCTGTTGTACTATTTCTTTTAAATTGTTTAACCTCTCAAGGTTCTTTGGTTTCACTCGTTAACAAAGAAGTAACTTAATTTACCTCTTATCTTCCTCTTCCTTTTTCCTCCGGTGCCATCCTAGATCTCGGGACGAGATCCTCTCGTAGTGGTGGAGTGTTGTAACACCCTGGATGTAAACTTCCCTTTTTGGGCAATATATCAACTTGACCTCATCCAATTCTTGTGGTCTTTTTTTATTGCTGTCGAAATGTCTTGTAGTCCGGGATTCCGAGATTGATCGGGTCTTCCCGGTAGAAGGAATAATCCTTCGTTGACCGTGAGAGCTTATAATGGGCTAAGTTGGGACACCCTGCAGGTAATATCTTTCGAAAGCCGTGCCCTTGATTTATGAGGCAGATGGGAATTTGTTAATGTCCGGTTGTAGAAAACCCGAAGTTGACCTCAATTAAAATACACATCAATCGCGTGTGTTACCGTGATGTTCTCTTCTCGGCTGAGTCCGGGTAGTGAACTCGGTGTTGGAGTTATGTCTGACGTAAGTAGTCCAGGATCACTTCTTGATCGCTACTAGCTTCACGACCGTGCTTTGCTTCTCTTCTCGCTCTCTTTTGCGATGTAGCCACCATATATGCTAGTCGCTTTGCTGCAGCTCCACTTTACTACTATGTCCTTCCTAAAAGCTTAAATAGTCTTGATCTCGCGGGTGTGAGATTGCTTTGAGTCCCCGTGACTCACAGATACTTCAAAAAGCGATTGCGAGTTCCGGACGATGCGGTGTAGATGATTCCACCGAGCTCAAGTGGGAGTTCGACGAGGAACGTGGTCGTTACTATGTGTCTTTTCGGATGATCGATAGTGGTGCCCGGTTGGGACGATCGGGGATCTGTGTAGCATTTGGGGTATCTTCTTTTATTTTGGTTCCGTAGTCGGACCTTGAGTGTACTACGAATGATGGATGTTTATTTATGTACTGTGTGAAGTGGCATTTGTAAGCCAACTATGTATCTCTTTCCCTTATTTATTACATGGGTTGTGTGAAGATTACCTCACTTGCGACATTGCTTTCAATGCGGTTATGCCTCTAAGTCGTGCCTCGACACGTGGGAGATATAGCCGCATCGGGGGCGTTACACCAGCGCAGCTCCGCCGCCAGCGATGGTGCTGCCAACAAGTGACTCCTGCGTGGCTCCTATCCTGCTTTCAGCTCCTGCAACATGCATCATGCCTCGTGGAGGCGTTTAAACTTGCGTTTGGCGTTGTGAAAACAGTTATGGACTGTAATATTTGCTTTTGAATTCCTTGAGATTTGCGCTTTTCCTTCCTACTTGCTCATGTTCTATGTCCGCAGAGCCCGGCCCCGCGCATACCTCAGCCGCCGTTAGCCCTGACCGGAAACTAGGACGGGACTAAGGAGTGAGGGGCTACGTGACAAGTTAGGCTCCTGAGTCGCGATGCTCGAGAGTCCCCTTAAGCGCCACGAACATCAAGTAGGGAGGTGAGATGTATGGGTGAATTTACCATTCTACGTCGGCGAGCCGGCCCAGCGCATACCTCAACCGCCGTTAGCCTTTCGTAACTAAGGGGTGATGGGCTATGTGACCGATTAGGCTCTGAGTCGCGATGCTCAGAGTCCCCTTGACGTTCAAACGTCCTTCGTACCTTGGCTCCGCTCGGGAGAGGCGTGCGATGAACCAGGCCGAGGGGCTGGCTGGAGTGGCGTCGTCTGGACTTGACCAGCGTAGCCCGTGCCCAGCCCCTCGCACGGCACTCCCGAGGGGAGGTGTTGCAATGAGGCCAGACACTGAGCCCTGGGCTCCCTGAGGTTGATGCGGCCGGGGGCCACCCTCAGTTGTTTATCACCAGTGCGGAGCATAGCGCTTCCGTATGTGTACGGGCATAGCCGCTCCTCGGCAGTGTCGTCAGCCAGCGCGGAGCATGGTGCTTCCACTGGTGCGTGGGAGGGGGCTCCCCTCCGGGAGGAGCCCGGGCGTGTCTGAGCCCACCCCGACACGTGGCTGGCACGGTAGGGCCTGGCGAGGTGTATCTGGGCACCCGTGAGCCAGCGCGGGACTCACGGGGCCCTACCTCAAGGTGGGTTGCCCCTGGCATTGGGCCTTAACTTGTGATGTGTTCCTGCAAATTTGGTTAGATGTCGACGCTCTACGTCCTCGGGTCCCGGCCCTCGAGCGGGGCTCAGCCGTCGCTGGTATGCCAGTTCGCGATGCCGTGGACAAGGACATAGGGTGAGGGCTGGAGAGCCAGTAGGAGCCCATGAGTCGCGATGCTCAAGTACCCCCCCTTTAACGTGCAAGCGGCCGACATGAAGGAAGAGGGGTGCCATGGACAGGCACCAAATAACAATCATGATGGGCAAACGCATAACCGGAATAAACGCAAGAGGGATACATGCCACCGGTGCGGCCCGAGTGGCTTGGGGATGATGCAGCCCGAGGGGCGCCCCCAATAAGGTAAACTAGAAACATGAAGCAAAAGGGATACACGCTGCAGGGATGGACCCGCACGGCCTGGGAATGATGCAGCCCTGGGGAGTGCTCCCAGCTGAAAATGAAACTCGAAGGATGTCACCTGATAATGTTGAAGATGAGCGGACATCGTGCGCTGCGGAAGCCGATCTTCACGAGCCCCCATGCCCAGGAGCCTCGGGAGGCTCCGGAGGCGCTGGTGGCTCCTCGCGGACCATCTCCATCTCCGCCAGGACTGCAGAACACGTGGCCACTTGAGCCTCTAGGATGCTCTTCATGAGGCGCTGGCGCGTGGTAGCCGCGCTCGGCAAACCGTAAGGCATGCAAACGTAGCTGTGGAGTGGACCTTCACAGCGCCCCACGCGTGAGGGCTAGAGGCGCTCCTGAGAGGCGGCTCGGTTGAGCCCTGGTATGTCGATGCAGACGCGCAGCCCTCCATCCTCGCCTGGATGGGGAGCTACGACGGGTAAGCGGCGGCTGCCACTGATGACTCTTGGCTCCTGCAGCTCCTGAATGATCTTGCTGACGAAGTCATGAGGGTTTGGCCCTCCTTGCCTTGCTCCTTCCAGAGGGAAACGTGCTTTGAAACACGCCTCCAAGTGGTGCCCAAGCGCCTCCCTCGTGATCTTAGCAAAGTTGGTGGCCCTCCAGGAGAGAGCCCCCGAGCCTTGCTCGAGGAGGGCGCCGGGCGCGCCTTCCTATGCGACAGAAGGAGGTGCCCCCTGAACGGGCGCGGACCCTGAGGGGCCTGCCTCCCGAGGGGTCGGGCCAGGCGATGTCTTCTTCTTCTTAGGAGCAGCCTCGGTGAGCCTCCCACCCCTGTGATATGGGTCTTCAATTGATGCGGCTTGAAAAGCACACTCCAGGGAACACACTGCGTCTCTCTCTTCGCAAGGCACCGTGATGACTCCGCCGCTTCCTGGCATTTTGAGGACATTGTAGCCGTGATGGGTCACGGCCATGAATTTGGCCAGAGCTGGGTACCCGAGGATGGCATTGTACGGTAGGAGAATGTGGACGACGTCGAAGTTGAAGAGCTCGGTGCGGTAGTTGTCGCACGCCCCGAAGGTGACAGGAAGGCGGACCTGCCCAATCGGAACCATGGAGCCATCAGTGACTCTGGAGAAAGGCTTGGTTGGCTGAAGCTGACTGTACGGCACTTGGAGATTGTTGAATGTCTCGACAGACAGGACATTGAGCCCTTCTCCACCATCGATGAGGGTCCTGGTGACTTGCACGTTGCTGATGATTGGGGAACAAAGCATCGGGAGGAATCCGGCTGTGGCTGCACACTTGAGCTGATCCGCCGAGCTGAACGTGTTGGCGCACGCTGACCACCTGAGAGGGCGCGTGGCTTCGAGCTTGGGGAGGACTGCGTTCACTTCAAGCGAACTGCTTGAAGATGCGTTGAGAGGCTGGGGCTTGAGCTCCGCCCGGGATGCAAGCGATTGCACGCGGCTCGGAAGCCCCAGCCCCTCGTCCTGATGATGGTCTTCATTTCTCCTTGGCTGCGGTGGCAGAGGAGGGAGGCCTGCTTTGCCTTGCCGGCGATCCTCGCGAGGATGATCCCTCCAGCCTCCCTCATGAGGCGGGTCCCTCGAACCTCCCTCGCGAGGCTGATCCTGCCAGCGGTCCTCGCGAGGTCGGTCACGCCACCCTTGGCGAGGGCCACGGTCTTCCCAACGTCCTGCGTTTCTTCCTCCCCCTCTGCTGTAGCCTCGATCATTGTGTTAGGGGCGTCGACCTATTCGCCCTTCTCGCACGGCTCTGAGCTCTTGGCATTCGTTGGTGTTGTGGGTGTGGAGGTCGTGGTACACGCAGTACCGGCTGCCCTTGGGAGACTCGGGCTGATCCGTGCCTTGCTTGGTATCTGGTTCTGCCGCGAGCACGGCAGCCCCCTTGCACTTCACATCCTTGACCTTGGGCTTCTTCTCTTCTGGGTCGACAGCCGGCAGCTCGAGGAGGGAGAGGCGTCCTTCCTCAGCCCTGGCGCACTTGGTCGCCAAGTTGAACAGCTCTAGGGATGTGCACAGGTCTTCATGCATCGCCAGCTCCTCCTTCATCTTGACGTCACGCACACCGTCGGAGAAGGCTGAGATGATGGCCTCCTCGGTCACCTTGGGAATCTTGAGGCGTGCGTTGTTGAAGCGCTGGATGTACTTCTGCAGGGTCTCTCCTGGCTGCTGCTTGATGCGGCGCATGTCGCTCACGGCAGGAGGCCGGTCGCGAATGCCTTGGAAGTTGGCGATGAAGCGGGTGCGCATCTCGTCCCGGGAGGAGATCATGCTAGGAGCCAGGTGCGGGCACCATCCTTGAGCGCCATGGGAAACCAGTTCGCCATGACCTTCTCGTCCCCATTGGCGGCTTCGATGCCCAGCTCGTAGAGCTCGAGGAACTCCGCGGGGTCAGTGCCGTCGTAGTGAGGAGGCAGGTCTGGCTTGAACTTGCCGGGCCACGCGACGCTGCGTAGCTCGGCTGTGAAGGCGCGGCAGCCTGCAGTGGCCACGGGAGGCCTTTGGTGACGAAGAGCTTGATCTTGCGGATCCCCGTGCACCGCCGCTGGGAGCCGCACGGGGTCTTGGCGTGCCGGAACAGGAGCGAGGTCGTGACGGGCCGGTGCAGGGAGCACTCGGGAAACTTCTTGGGGGCGAGGGACCTCTTGGCAGCTCTGCTCTTGCTACGCTGGTGCCGGACGCAGCTGGTTCCACCCAGGGGCCGCGAGCCTTGGGGCCAAGGCGCCTTATTGAGGGGGAGGCGGCTGAGGCGCCCCCGGAGCTTCATCGCATGCGCAAGGCGGGGCACGGTGTAACGAGAAGGACGGCGGGGGGGAGCCCCCTGCGGCGCGGACGAGCTCGGTGACGCGGTCGAGCCACTCCTCGTAGACGTCGTCGACGGGGCGGTAGCGCAGGAGCTCGTTTGCCGCGATGAGCGCGGCTCAAGCCTCCATGGGCGCGCGGAGCGCGCGAGATGAAGAACCAGCTGGGGCGAGCGAAGGAGTAGCGGTGTTGCCATCTCGCCGCACGGATGGATGCTGGGACGATGCCTGCTGCTCGTTCGCCGGGCGGTGGCGGCATTGACGGCAGCGGCGACGGGCAGGGCGGCCAGACGGGGCCGTCTGGGCGGCAATGTAGCGGGCGGCGGCGCTCAGCGCGGGCCCGACGAGCGTCCGACATGGATGCGATGGGCGGCGAAGAACAGGGCAGCGGAAGGCGGATTCCGGTGCACCCCTACCTGGTGCGCCAAATGTCGGATTTCGGGTTCCGGCAGACCCTCTAGGTTCGAACTCTGGTGTGCACGTGGAGATCTCACCACCTACCTACCTACACCTCGTCACCTCGCAAGGATCTAAACTACACAAAGAGCAACACAAGGGACACAAGGTTTATACTGGTTTGGGCCACCATTGTGGTGTAATACCCTACTCCAGTGTGTGATGTGGTAGATTGCCTCAAGGGCTGATGATGAACAGTACAAGGAAGAACAGCCTCGCGAGGGTCTGTTCTTGGCCGGTGCGGCGAACTGCTAGGGGGAGTTCGCTCTCTCTCTCTCTCTAGATTGCTTGATCTCTAGCTCTGTTCAAGATTCCGGATCCCCGGCCTCTTCTACCCTGTGGGTGGCTAGTCCTATTTATAGGCAAAGGCCCTAGGCCTCTTCCCAAATATTGAGCGGCAAGGGCGCCAACAATTGGCCATTTTGAAGGGGAACATCTAGTACACTTATCCTGACTAGAGTTGGTCCTCGCCTGCCAAAGGCTCTGACGATGACGCTGGCTTGGGCTCCACGATGACCTCCTTCCTGCCGTTGTGTTGGTCTTGGTCTTGTTGCACCGAAATGGTTGCCTTTGCTTGATACTCTCGCCTGCGCTTGCCTCCTTTGCACCAAAGAGGAAATGAGGACACCTAGCAGTTGGCGCCACTTGGCGCCCTTGGTCGTCATGGCTTGCATCATGGGCACCTCGTGAGGTACCCGCCTTGATCTCTCCGCCTCCTCGTGAGCCAGCCTGACGAGGCCGTGCCTGAGGAAGCTTCCTGTCGTCCGCCCCGCGAGGCTTGGCCCCTCGCGAGGGTCTTGAGCTTGTGCTGATGAAGATGGGACATACTAGGCCACCCCTTGTGGCACGCCGCAGGCAGGCAAGTCTGGGTACCCCCGTTCCCAGAACACCGACACCCCTGGCCACGTATATAAAGGAGGGAGAGAGAGAGGCTAGTGTCCAGGAGGGGCGCGCCAAGGGGGGGAGTCCTACTTGGATTCCTAGTCCAAGTAGGATTCGCCCCCCTCCTTTCCTTTCTTCCATCGGATGGAAAGGAAGGAGGGGAGAAGGAGAAGGAAGGAGGGGGTCGCGCCCCCACCCCTTGTCCAATTCGGTTTGGGCAGGGGGAGGCGTGTGCCACCTTGTGGCCCTTCTTCCGTCTCTCCACTAAAGCCCACTATGGCCCATTAACTTCCCCGGGGTTTCCGGTAACCCCTCGGTACTCTGAAAAAATACCCGGATCACTCGGAACCATTTGGATGTCCAAATATAACCTTCCAATATATGAATCTTTACCTCTCGACCATATCGAGACTCCTCGTCATGTCTGTGATCTCATCCGGGACTTCGAACAAAGTTCGGTCATCAAATCACATAACTCATAATACAAATCATCATCGAGCGTTAAGTGTGCGGACCCTATGGGTTCAAGAACTATGTAGACATCACCGAGACACATCTCAGTTCAATAACCAATAGCGGAACCTGGATGCTCATATTGGCTCCTACATATTCCACTAAGATCTTTATTGGTCAAACCGCATAACAACATACGTTATTCCCTTTGTCATCGGTGTGTTAGTTGCCCAAGATTCGATCGTTGGTATCATCATACCTAGTTCAATATCGTTACCGACAAGTCTCTTTACTCGTTCCGTGATGCATCATACCACAACTAACTTATTAGTCACATTGCTTGCAAGGCTTATAGTGATGTGCATTACTAAGAGGGCTCAGAGATACCTCTCCGATACTCGTAGTGACAAATCCTAATCTTGATCTATGCCAACCCAACAAACACCTTCGGAGACACCTGTAGAGCATCTTTATAATCACCTAGTTACGTTGTGATGTTTGATAGCACATGATATGTCTCCAACGTATCTATAATTTTTTATTGTTCCATGCTGTTTTATTATAAATCTTGTATGTTTTATAATCATTCTATATCATTTTTTGGTACTAACCTATTGACATAGTGCCAAGTGCCAGTTGTTGTTTTCCCCATGTTTTTTACATCACAGGAAATAAATATCAGACGGGGTCCAAATGCAACGAAACTTCACGATGACTTTTTATGGACCAAAAGAAAGAAGTTGGGACCTGGTTGCACCTGGGGGGGGAGTCCTGAGGAGGGGACAACCCACCAGGGCACGCCAGGAGGCCCAGGCGCGCCCTGGTGGGTTGTGCCCACCTCGGGTGCCCCCCAGACCGCGTCTTTGCTCTATAAATACCCCAAAAATACCAGAACCTTAAAAGCGTCGACGAAATATTCATCCAGCCGCAGCAGAGTCCAGAACCACCGGATTTAATCTAGACACCATCTCGGATGGGGTTCACCACCTCCATTGGTGCCTCTCCGATGATGCGTGAGTAGTTCTTTGTAGACCTTCGGGTCCGTAGTTAGTAGCTAGATGGCTTTCACTCTCTCGCTGAATTGTCAATACAATGGTCTCTTGGAGATCCATATGATGTAACTCTTTTGCGGTGTGTTTGTTGGGATCTGATGAACTTTGAGTTTGTGATCAGTCATATCTTTTTATATCCATGAAAGTTATTTGAGTTTCTTTGATCTCTTATCTGCATGATTGCTTGTAGCCTCATATTTCTTCTCCAATATTTGGGTTTTGTTTGGCCAACTTGTTCTATTTATCTTGCAATGGGAAGAGGTGCCCGGTAGTGGGTTCGATCTTACAATGCTCGATCCTAGTGACAGAAGGGGAAACGACACGTATGTATAGTTGCTACTAAGGATAAAAATATGGGATCTATATCTAACGCCATATATAAATGGATCTTGTCTACATCATGTCATCGTTCTTATTGCATTACTCAGTTTTTCCACGAACTTAATACAATAGATGCATGCTGGATAGCGGTCGATGTGTGGAGTAATAGTAGTAGATGCAGGCAGGAGTCGGTCTACTAATCTTGGACGTGATGCCTATATAATGATCATTGCATGGATGTCGTGATAATTATTTGAGGTTCTATCAATTGCCCAACAGTAGTTTGTTTACCCACTGTTTGCTATTTTTTCTCGAGAGAAGCCACTAGTGAAACCTACGGCCCCGGGTCTTCTTTCTCATATATTTTCTTTGCGATCTATTTTATTTGCAATTTTTATTCAAATCTATTAAACCAAAAATACAAAAATACTTTGTTGCACTTTATTTTATTTGCGATCTATTTATTCAATCTATTACAACTTTCTCCCGTCAACACGCAATTTCTGGCGCCGTACCCCGAAAGGGATTGACAACCCCTTTAACACATCGGGTTGCGAGGTATTGTTATTTGTGTGCAGGGGTTGTTTATGTTGTGTTGCTTGGTTCTCCTACTGGTCCGATAACCTTGGTCTCATTTATGAGGGAAATACCTACCGCCGCTGTGCTGCATCATCCTTTCCTCTTTGGGGAAATACCGACGTAGCTTCAAGCGACATAAAGGAATTTCTGGCGCCGTTGCCGGGGAGGATCTTCAACATAACCAGTTTCCTAATCACAAATATCATCTCCTTGCAATTTACATTATTTTCCATTTGCCTCTCGTTTTCCTCTCCTCCACTTCACAAAAAATTTCCATTTTATCCGCCTCTCTTTTTCCGTTCACCATTTTCTTGCCGGATCTATTTTTGAGTGCAATCTTGTTGTGTATTCATCATGACTCAAGAGAACACCAAGTTATGTGATTTCTCAAATACAAACAAAAATTATTTTATTGTCATTCTGCTTGCTCTTCCCGCCACTAGTGCGGAGACTTGTGATATTAATACTACTTTGCTGAATCTTGTTATGAAAGACCAATTTTCTGGTACTCCTAATGAGGATGACGTGTCCCATCTTAATACCTTTGTGGAATTATGCGATATGCAAAAGAAAAAAGATGTGGACAATGATGTGGTCAAGATGAAATTATTTCCGTTCTCTTTGCCTGATTCTACAAAATTTTGGTTCTCTTCTTTGCCTCATAATAGCGTCGATTCTTGGGATAAATGCAAAGATGCTTTTATCACTAAGTATTTTCCACCCGCAAAAATTATTTCCCTTAGAACTCAGATCATGAATTTCAAGCAACTTGAACATAAGCATGTTGCACAATCTTGGGAAAGGATGAAATGATGCTAAGGAATTGCCCAACTCATGGGTTAAATCTTTAGATGATCCTACAAAAATTTTATGCGGGATTGAATTTTGTTTCTCGTGATATTTTAGATTCCACCGCGGGTGGTACTTTTATGGAAATTACTTTGGGTGAAGCCACAAAATTTCTTGATAATATCATGGCAAGTTATTCACAATGGCATACCGAAAGAGCTCCTACTAGTAAAAAAGTTAATTCGGTTGAAGAAATTTCTTTTTTGAGTGAAAAAGTTGATGCTCTTATGAAATTGGTTGCTAGTAAAAGTGCTCGTATTGATTTTAATGATATGCCTTTGTCTACTTTGATTGAGCAAAATAGTGATGCCATTGATGTGAATTTTATTTCTCGCAATAATTTCAACAACAATGCTTATGGTGGAAATTTTAATCCTAGGCCTTTTCCTAGTAATTCCTCTAATAATTATGGTAATTCCTATGGAAATCAATCTTAATATAATAATAGGAAAACCTATGATCTTGAGAATAATATTCAAGAATTTATAAACAAACAAAAAGTTTTCAACACTTACATAGAAGAAAAGTTGAATAAGATTGATGATTTGTCTAGAAGTGTTGATAGAATTGCTCATGATGTGGAAAATCTCAAGATAAAAATTTTTGCACCTAAAGTAGATGAATCTATTAAAGCTCTTTATGTTTCCATGGATGAAAGTAAGAAAAGAACTTCTATGCTTAGAGCTAAAAGAGAATTTTTAGAGAAAGATTTTTCTAGTGATTATTCTTGGAAAGATGATGAAGATCTTAAAATGATTGGCGTTTCTTCTATTGATTCCTTGTTTAGTAAAGTTAAGAATGATGAAAAAGGGACTGGATAAGAGTCAACTTTAGGTAGAAGGCATCCCAATATTTCAGAGGGTGAAAATCTTGTTGAGAAAATTGATAAAAGTGGGTTTGGAGAGGTCAAAACTTTAGCTAGTGATGTTCCCACTCTTTTGGATTACAAATACTTTAATTATAATAGTTGCTCTTTGATTTATTGTATTTATTTCTTGCAATCCATGCTAAATTCACCCCATGCTTATGAACAAAATAAAGCTTTTACTAAACATATTGTTGATGCTATGATGAAAGCTCTTGAAGAAAAAATGGAATTAGAAGTAACAATTACAAGAAAATTGCATGATGAATGGGAACCTACTATCAAAGTCAAGATTAAAAATTATGAGTGCTTTGCTTTGTTTGACTTGGGTGCTAGTGTTTCTACAATTCCGAAATTTTTATGTGATGTGCTTGGTCTTACCAATCTTGAAGAATATTCCTTGAATTTGCACTTGGCGGATTCTACTATTAAAAAGCCTATGGGAAGAATTAATGATGTTCTTATTCTTGCAAATAGGAATTATGTGCCCATAGATTTTATTGTCCTTGATATTGATTGCAATCCGTCTTGTCCAATTATTCTTGGTAGATCATTTTTACGCACTATCAGTGCCGTGATTGATATGAAAGAAGGCAATATTAATTTCCAATTTCCCTTGAGGAAAGGTATGGAAAACTTTCCTAGAACAAAAATCAGGGAACCTTATGAATCAATCATGAGGGCATCTTATGGATCTCAAACCAAGGATGACAAAACTTAGATCCTTGCTTTATGCCTAGCTAAGGGCATAAAACTATAGCGCTTGTTGGGAGGCAACCCAATGAATAAATTCTATTTTTGCTTTTTGCTTGCTGTTCTTGAGTGTTTACATAATTATGCTACTTTTATGATTGTGTTTTTTGTGTTTTAATTAGTGTTTGTGCCAAGTAGAACCAATAGGATTTTCTTGGGTGATAGTTGTTTGATCTTGCTGAAAAAGACATAAACTTTGTGCTCACGAAAATAATTGTTAAAATTCACCAGGACTATCCAGGTTAATATACAAATTATCCAGGTTATAAGAATTTTTGGAGTTCCAGAAGTATTCGAACAAATCAGATTGCTACGGACTGTTCTGTTTTGACAGATTCTGTTTTCTTTGTGTTGTGTGCTTATTTTGATGGCTCTATGTTTTTCTTTGATGAGTTTTTGGCATAGAAAAGTTGGAACACAGTATATATAATACAAAAAAATAAGAATTGGTTTGATACATCACTTTTAGTAGTGATTTATTTTTCTTACACTAACGGATCTCAGGAAAGTTTTGTTGAGTTTTGTGTGATTGAAGTTTTCAAGTTTTGGGATATCTTACAATGGATGAAGTAAGGATGTAAGAGCCTAAGCTTGTGGATGCCCCGGAATCCCAAGCTATTATCCAAAAATGAGCAACCAACTAAGCTTGGGGATGCCCAAGAGTGGCATCCCGACTTTCTTCCAACAACTATCGGTATTTTACTCGAGGCTATATTTTTATTCGTCACATGATATGTGTTTTGCTTGGAGCGTATTGTATGATATGAGTCTTTGCTTGTTTTATTTCGTGGTTTAAGTCATCAATCCTTGCTGGACACACCTATTTGAGAGAGCCAAAATTATATTATGCCTTGTTAGAATTGCTCTTTGTGCTTCACTTACATCTTTTATGAGCTAGGACTTGCTCTAGTACTTCACTTATATCTTTTTGAGAACGGTGTGCTTAGTATTTTTGAAGAAATGCTATCTTGCTTCACTTAGATTTATTTGAGAGTTAGTTAAATTTTGAAGAAATTCTCTCTTGCTTCACTAAAATTATTTTGAGAGAAAAAGATTGTTATGCTGATGATCTTCACTTATATTTGTTTGAGCTTATGAAAAGCAACACATGAAAATTAGTCCCAAAGTGATAGATATCCAAGAAGGATAAAGTAAGTAAAAAATGTCATGAAGATCATTGGACAAAATAAACTTGATTCTTAGTAATAGTTTTGAGATATGATGATGTCATATGTGAGTTATGTTGATGAGTAATTGTGCTCTAGTAAGAATATTGGTGTTAAGGTTTGTGATTCCCTATGCATGCACGAAAGTCAATAATCATGCAATGAAAATTATATCCTACTTCTGGTGCATTATTCGGTATTAATTATGCTTAATGCTTGCCTATGATATTATTCGTTTCTTGGTTGGTCGCTTCTCAAT
Source organism: Aegilops bicornis (assembly GCA_021605145.1). Classification (NCBI taxonomy): domain Eukaryota; kingdom Viridiplantae; phylum Streptophyta; class Magnoliopsida; order Poales; family Poaceae; genus Aegilops; species Aegilops bicornis. The sequence goes on along the minus strand of CM038670.1, from coordinate 562,512,678 downwards.
CTTTTGCTAGCCTTCACTTTGCACCAAGTATGATCTCTACTTGTGCATCCAAAATCCTTTAAACCAGTTTTGCCACATGAGTCCACTATATCTACCTATATGCGGTATTCTTTTGTCGTTATAAGCAAATTTGCATGTGCCATCTCTAATTTTCAAAACTAAACTTCTCTTTTGTGTGTTTGTTTCACTCGCGGAACGGTAACGGGTGGCTAATATTTTCCATGTTGGATGTGTTATTCTCACGATGAGTGTTTATTCACTTGTCATTGCATGAGAGTAAGGTAAAGGTCTTAGGGATGCCCATTCCCGAAATGCAAAAATGAATTTACTTTATGTTGTCAAATAATAAATTCCTTAGAAAGTGTTGGTATAGAGGGCACCCGTGGATACGGTTAGCCATAGAAAGTGAAAGTATGGTGGAAAAAGGAATAAAATTTATTTTCTGTTTGGGAACCGCCTATGACATATCTAGCATGGAAAGTGTTGAGACCTCTGAGTCGTTTTCGTTGGTGGGATGGATACACCTACCAAAATGATTTCATCTCTAATTTTTTTTTTGCTTTGAGCTCTGGCACCTCTACAAATCCATACTTCCCTCTATGAAAGGCCTTTCTTTTACTTTATGCAATTTTTATTTTGAATTTGAGTCTCCATCTTCTCTCATAAAAAGCACCAACTAGGAGGCAATATGATCGTACTTAAGTATTGGGTGTAGCTAATATTCGAGTGTGTTTCATGAATGGATCAATGTTTGAGCATGATGGGCTAGGGATAACTTATTTTAGCCTTGATATTTGATACGTCTCCAACGTATCTATAATTTTTTACTGTTCCATGCTATATTATATTCTGTTTTGGATGATTAATGGGCTTTATTATGCAGTTTTATATTATTTTTGGGACTAACCTATCAACCGGAGGCCCAGCCCAAATTGCTGTTTTTTTTTGCCTATTTCGGTGTTTCGAAGGAAAAGGATATCAAACGGAGTCCAAACGGAATGAAACCTCCGGGAACGTGATTTTCGGAAAAAACGCGATCCAGAGGACTTGGAGTCTACGTAAAGCAATCAACGAGGAGAGCACGAGGTAGGGGGCGCGCCCACCTCCCCCAAGCGTGCCCTCCACTCTCGTGGGGCCCATGTTGCTCCACCGACGTACTTCTTCCTCCTATATATACCCATACACCCTGGAAACATTATATACGGAGCCAAAACCCTAATTCCACCGCCGCAACCTTCTGTACCCGTGAGATCCCATCTTGGGGCCTTTTCTGGCGTCCTACCAGAGGGGGCATTGATCATGGAGGGCTTCTACATCAACACCATAGCCTCTCCGATGATGTGTGAGTAGTTTACCTCAGACCTTGGTCCATAGTTATTAGCTAGATGGCTTCTTCTCTCTCTTTGGATCTCAATACAAAGTTCTCCTTGATTCTCTTGGAGATCTATTTGATGTAATTCTTCTTTTGCGGTGTGTTTGTCGAGACCGATGAATTGTGGGTTTATGATCAAGTTTATCTATGAACAATATTTGAATCTCCTCTAAATTCTTTTATGTATGATTGGTTATCTTTGCAAGTCTCTTCGAATTATCAGTTTGGTTTGGCCTACTATATTAATCTTTCTTGCAATGGGAGAAGTGCTTAGCTTTGGGTTCAATCTTGCGGTGTCGTTTCCCAGGGACAGCAGGGGCAGCAAGGCACGTATTGTATTGTTGCCATCGAGGATAAAAAAGATGGGGTTTATATCATATTGCATGAGTTTATCCCTCTACATCATGTCATCTTGCTTAAAGCATTACTCTGTTCTTTTGAACTTAATACTCTAGATGCATGCTGGATAGCGGTTAATGTGTGGAGTAATAGTAGTAGATGCAGAATCGTTTCGGTCTACTTGTCGCGGACGTGATGCCTATATACATGATCATACCTAGATATTCTCATAACTATACTCAATTCAATCAATTGCTCGTGATAATTTGTTCACCCACCGTAATACTTATGCTCTTGAGAGAAGCCACTAGTGAAACCTATGGCCCCCGGGTCTATTCTCCATCATATTAATCTTCCAACACTTAGCTATTTTTATTACCGTTTATTTTTACTTTGCACATTTATTTCTCTTTATCATAAAAATACCAAAAATATTATCTTATCATATCTCTCAGATGTCACTCTCGTAAGTGATCGTGAAGGGATTGACAACCCCTTTATCGCGTTGGTTGCGAGGTTCTTATTTGTTTGTGTAGGTGCATGGGACTCGCGCGTGGCCTCCTACTGGATTGATACCTTGATTCTCAAAAACTGAGGGAAATACTTACGCTACTTTACTACATCACCCTTTCCTCTTCAAGGGAAAACCAACGCAGTGCTCAAGAGGTAGCAATATTTTGAAAGACATGGTTGCTTGTTGATATGCTTGAGTATCTAAATTATTATGTCAAAACTAGACTATTGCTTTGAATCACATAAAGGTTCAAATGTCCATGCTATAAAGAAAAGAATATGATATGACATGATACACAACACTCCACATCAAAAATTCTGTTTTTATCACTTACCTACTCGAGGACGAGTAGGAGTTAAGCTTGGGGATGATGATACGTCTCCAACGTATCTATAATTTTTTATTGTTCCATGTTGTTTTATTATCAATCTTGGATGTTTTCTAATCATTTTATAGTTATTTTATATCATTTTTTGGTACTAACCTATTGACATAGTGCCAAGTGCCAGTTGCTGTTTTTCCATGTTTTTTACGTTGAAGGAAATCAATATCAGACGGAGTCCAAATGTAACGAAACTCCATGATGATTTTTTATGGACCAAAAGAAAGAAGTTGGGCCCTGGTTACCTAGGGGGAGTCCCGAGGAGGGGACAACCCACCAGGGCGTGCCAGGAGGCCCAGGCGCGCCCTTGTTGGTTGTGCCCACCTCGGGTGCCCCCCGGACCGCCTCTTTGCTCTATAAATACCCTAAAAATACCAAAATCCTAGAAGTGTCGACAAAATATTCATCCAACTTCCGTAGAGTCCAGAACCACCAGATCCAATCTAGACACCATCTCTGATGGGGTTCACCACCTCCCTTGGTGCCTCTCCGATGATGTGTGAGTAGTTCTTTGCAGACCTTCGGGTCCGTAGTTAGTAGCTAGATGGCTTTCTCTCTCTCGCTAAATTCTCAATACAATGGTCTCTTGGAGATCCATATGATGTAACTCTTTTGCGGTTTGTTTGTTGGGATCTGATGAACTTTGAGTTATGATCAGTCATATCTTTTTATATCCATGAAAGTTATTTGAGTTTATTTGATCTCTTATATGCATGATTGCTTGTAGCCTCATATTTCTTCTCCGATATTTGGGTTTTGTTTGGCCAACTTGATCTATTTATCTTGCAATGGGAGGAGGTGCCAGGTAGTGGGTTCGATCTTACGGTGCTCGATCCCAGTGACAGAAGGGGAAACGACACATATGTATATTTGCTACTAAGGATAAAAATATGGGATCTATATCTAGCGCCATAGATAAACGGATATTGTCAACATCATGTCATCATTCTTATTGCATTACTCTGTTTTTCCATGAACTTATTATACTAGATGCATGTTGGATAGCGGTCGATGTTTGGAGTAATAGTAGTAGATGCAGGCAGGAGTCAGTCTACTAATCTTGGATGTCATGCCTATATAATGATCATTGCCTGGATATCGTCATAATTATATGAGGTTCTATCAATTGCCCAACAGTAATTTGTTTACCCACCGTTTGCTATTTTTTCTCGAGACAAGCCACTAGTGAAACCTACGGCCCCCGGGTCTTCTTTCTCATATATTTGCTTTGCGATCTATTTTATTTGCACTTTTTGTTCAGATCTATTAAACCAAAAATACAGAATTACTTTGCTGCACTTTATTTTATTTGTGATCTATTTATTCAATCTATTACAACTTTCTCCCGTCAACACGCAATTTCTAGCGCCGTACCCTGAAATGGATTGGCAACCCCTTTAACACGTCGGGTTGCGAGGTGTTGTTATTTGTGTGCAGGAGTTGTTTACGTTGTGTTGCTTGGTTCTCCTACTGGTTCGATAACCTTGGTTTCATTTCTGAGGGAAATACTTACTGCCGCTGTGCTGCATCATCCCTTCCTCTTTGGGGAAATACCGATGTAGCTTCAAGCGACATCAGCACACAAGGTGTTCCTCCGTTATTCGGGAGTTGCATAATCTCATACTCAGAGGAATATGTATAAGTCATGAATAAAGCAATAGCAATAAAACTTAAAGATCATTATGCTAAGATAACGGATGGGTCTTGTCCATCACATCATTCTCCTAATGATGTGATCTCGTTCTTCAAATGACAACACATGTCTATGGTTAGGAAACGTAAACATCTTTGATTAATGAGCTAGTCAAGTAGAGGCATACTAGGGACACTTTGTTTTGTCTATGTATTCACACATGTATAAGGTTTCCGGTTAATACAATTCTAGCATGAATAATAAACATTTATCATGATATAAGGAAATATAAATAACAACTTTATTATTGCCTCTAGGGCATATTTCCTTGATCTCCCACTTGCACTAGAGTCAATAATCTAGTTCACATCGCTATGTGATTCAACACCAATAGTTCACATCACCATGTGATTAATACCCATAGTTCACATCGCCATGTGACCAACACTCAAAGGGTTTACTAGAGTCACTAATCTAGCTCACATCGCCATGTGATTAACACCCAAAGAGTACTAAGGTGTGATCATGTTTTGCTTGTGAGAGAAGTTTAGTCAACGGGTCTGCCACATTCAGATCCGTATGTATTTTGCAAATTTCTATGTCTACAAAGCTTTGCATGGAGCTACTCTAGCTAATTGCTCCCACTTTTAATTTGTATCAACATTGAGACTCAGAGTCATCCAGATCGGTGTTAAAGCTTGCATCGACATAACTCTTTACGATGAACTCTTTATCACCTCCATAACCGAGAAATATTTCCTTAGTCCTCTAAGGATAATTTTGACTGTTGTCCAGTGATCTACTCCTGGATCACTATTTTACCCCTTTGCTGAACTCATGGCAAGGTACACAATAGATCTGGTATACAACATGGCATACTTTATAGAACCTATGGCCGAGGCATAGGGAATGACTTTCATTCTCTCTCTATCTTCTGTCGTGGTTGGGTTTTGAGTCTTTCATACCTTACAACTCACGCAAGAACTGCTTCTTTGACTGATCCATTTTGAACTACTTCAAAATCTTGTCAAGGTAAGTTCTCATTGAAAAATCTTATCAAGCGTCTTGATCTATCTCTATAGATCTTGATGCTCAATATGTAAGAAGCTTCACTGAGGTCTTGCTTTGAAAAACTCCTTTCAAACACTCCATTGTGCTTTCCATAAAATTCTACATCAATTGTGATCAACAATATGTCGTTCACATATACTTATCAGAAAGGTTGTAGTGCTCCCACTCACTTTCATGCAAATACAGGCTTCTCCAAAAGTCTGTATAAAACCATATGCTTTGATCACACTATCAAAAGCGTATATTCCAACTCCGGGAGGCTTGCACCAGTCCATAAATGGATCGACGGAGCTTGCAAACTTTGTTAGCACCTTTAGGATCAACAAAACCTTCTGGTTGCATCATATACAACTCTTCTTTAAGAAATCCATTCAGGAATGCAGTTTTGACATCCATTTGCCAAATTTCATAATCATAAAATGCGGCAATTGCTAACATGATTCGGACAGACTTAAGCATCGCTATGGGTGCGAAGGTCTCATCATAGTCAACTCCTTGAACTTGTTGAAAACCTTTCGCAACAAGTCGAGCTTTGTAGATAGTAACATTACCGTCAGCGTCAGTCTTCTTCTTGAAGATCCATTTATTTTCTATTGCTTGCCGATCATCAGGAAAGTCAACCAAAGTCCACACTTTGTTCTCATACATGGATCCCATCTTATATTTCATGGCCTCAAGCCATTTCATGGAATCTGGGCTCATCATCGCTTCCTCATAGTTCGTAGGTTCATCATGGTCAAGCAACATGACCTCTAGAACAGGATTACCGTACCACTCTAGTGCGGATCGTACTCTGGTTGACCTACGAGGTTCGGTAGTAACTTGATCTAAAGTTTCATGATCATCGTCATTAGCTTCCTCACTAATTGGTGTAGGAATCACTCGAACTGATTTATGTGATGAACTACCTTCCAATTCAGGAGAAGGTACAATTACCTCATCAAGTTCTACTTTCCTCCCACTCACTTCTTTCAAGAGTAACTCCTTCTCTAGAAAGGATCCATACTTAGCAACGAATATCTTGCCTTCGGAACTGTGATAGAAGGTGTACCCTATAGTCTCCTTTGGGTATCCTATGAAGACACATTTCTCCGCTTTGGGTTCGAGCTTATCAGGTTGAAGCATAAGCATCGCATCCCCAAACTTTAAGAAATGACAGCTTAGTTTTCTTGCCAAACCACAGTTCATACGGTGTCATCTCAATGGATTTAGATGGTGCCCTATTTAACGTGAATGCAGCTGTCTCTAAAGCATAACCCAAAAACGGTAGTGGTAAATCGGTAAGAGACATCATAGTTCGCACCACATCTAATAAAGTACGGTTACGATGTTCGGACAAACCATTACGCTGTGGTGTTCCAGGTGGCGTGAGTTGTGAAACTATTCCACATTGTTTTAAATGAAGGCCAAACTCGTAACTCAAATATTCGCTGATTGCTGAAACTTTATTTTCTTGTTACGATGATTTTCTACTTCACTCTGAAATTCTTTGAACTTTTCAAATGTTTCAGACTCATGTTTCATTAAGTAGATATACCCATATCTGCTCAAATCATCTGTGAAGGTCAGAAAATAACGATACCCGCCACGAGCCTCAACACTCATCGGACCGCATACATCGGTATGTATAATTTCCAATAAGTCAGTGGCTCGCTCCATTGTTCCAGAGAACGGAGTCTTAGTCATCTTGCCCATGAGGCATGCTTCACAAGCATCAAGTGATTCCAAAATCCCATCAGCATGGAGTTTCTTCATGCGCTTTACACCAATATGACCTAAACGGCAGTGCCACAAATATGTTGCACTATCATTATCAACTTTGCATCTTTTGGCATTAATATTATGAATATGTGTATCACTACGATCGAGATTCAATAAACCATTCACATTGGGTGTATGACCATAGAAGGTTTTATTCATATAAACAGAACAACAATTATTCTCTGACTTAAATGAATAACTGTATTGCAATAAACATGATCTAATCATATCAATGCTCAACCCAAACACCAAATAACATTTATTTTAGGTTCAACGCTAATCCCGAAAGTAAAAGGAGTGTGCGATGGTGATCTTATTAACCTTGGAATCATTTCCAATACACATTGTCACCTCATCGTTAACTAGTCTCTGTTTATCTTGCAACTCCTGTTTTCAAGTTACTACTCTTAGCAACTGATCCAGTATCAAATACCGAGGGGTTGCTATAAACACTAGTAAAGTACACATCAATAACATGTATATCAAATATACCTTTGTTCAGTTTGCCATCCTTCTTATCCGCCAAGTGCATAGGGCTGTTCCATTTCCAGTGACCATTCCCTTTGAAGTAGAAGCACTTAGTTTCAGACGTGGCTCTAACTTTGGGCTTCTTCATGGGAGTGGCAACTTGCTTTCCATTCTTCTTGAAGTTCCTTTTTTTTCTTTGCCCTTTTACTTGAAACTAGTGGTCTTTTCAACCATCAACACTTGATGCTTTTTCTTGATTTCAACCTTCGCCGATTTCAGCATCGCGAAGAGCTCATGAATCGTTTTCGTCATCCCTTGCATATAATAGTTCATCACGAAGTTCTAGTAGCTTGGTGATAGTGACTAGAGAACACTATCAATCACTATATTATCTGGAAGATTAACTCCCACTTGATTCAAGCGATTGTAGTGCCCAGACATTCTGAGCACATGCTCACTAGCTGAGCTATTGGCCTCCATCTTGTAGGCAAAGTACTTGTCAATGGTCTCACACCTCTCGACACGGGCATGAGTCTAAAATAATAATTTCAACTCTTGGAACATATCATATGCTCCATGGCATTCGAAACGTTTTTGAAGTCCCGGACATAACGTTCATAATGTCTGCATCTGCTCCTGCAACAGGTTAGTCACCTAGTGGTGCATCAAGGACATAATTCTTCTGTGCAGCAATGAGGATAATCCTCAGATCACGGACCCAGTCCGCATCATTGCTACTATCATCTTTCAACTTAGTTTTCTCTAGGAACATATCAAAAATAAACAGGGAGCTACACCGCAAGCTATTGATCTACAACATAGATATGCAAATACTATCAGGACTAAGTTCATGATAAATTTAAGCTCAATTAACCATATTACTTAAGAACTCCCACTTAGATAGACATCCCTCTAGTCATCTAAATGATCACGTGATCCATATCAACTAAACCATGTCCGATCATCATGTGAGATGGAGTAGTTTTCAATGGTGAACATCACTATGTTGATCATATCTACTGTATGATTCATGTTCGACCTATCGGTCTCAGTGTTCCGAGGCCATATCTACATATGCTAGGCTCGTCAAGTTTAACCTGAGTATTCTGCATGTGCAAAACTGGCTTGCACCCGTTGTATGTGAACATAGAGCTTATCACAACAGATCAACATGTGGTGTCTCGGCACGACGAACAGTAGCAACGGTGCAAACTCAGGGAGAACACTTGTACCTTGAAGTTTAGTGAGGGATCATCTTATAATGCTACCGCCATACTAAGCAAAATAAGATGCATAAAGGATAAACATCACATGCAATCAAAATATGTGACATGATATGGCCATCATCATCTTGTGCCTTTGATCTCCATCTCCAAAGAACCGTCATGATCTCCATCGTCACCGGCTTGACACCTTGATCTCCATCGTAGCATCGTTGTCGTCTCGCCAACTATTGCTTCTACGACTATCGCTACCGCTTAGTGATAAAGTAAAGCAATTACATGGCGATTGCATTTCATACAATAAAGCGACAACCATAAGGCTCCTGCCAGTTGTCGATAACTTTTACAAAACTTGATCATCTCATACAACAATTTATATCACATCACGTCTTGACCATATCACATCACAACATGCCCAGCAAGAACCGTTCTTACCTACGCATCAAAACCACAACGATTTTTTGTCAAGTGTCTTGTTTTAACCTTCAACAAGGACATGACGTAGTCAAACTCGATTCAACTAAAGTTGGAGAAACAGACACCCTGTAACATCCCAAATTTTCAACTTGGAATGTTATAAATAGATCATCGTTTGCATATCATATTTTCTTGCATTTTGGCTTGATCCTAGAAATTTCACGCAACTCAAGGACCCACGGAGAGAGTTGGAGATTTCGTTATTTTCATATTTGAGTTTTCTCAAATTCTGAAAATAGGATCATTTGATTTTATTTATTTTATCTTCAATTATTTCTAGTATCAAAATATGAGAGAGGGAATAAAATGACTTTCCCAAAATAAAGAAATATTGAAGGTTTAGTAAAAAATCAAATAAGATTTTTATTTGGAGTTTATCGCTATTTTATTTGAATTTAGAAAAATGTGCGTTTTTCAAAATTGCATTTAGGCCCCAAATAAATGTTCATCTTGTCCGGATTGATTTTATAAGCCGGGGAAATTTTATTTCGGGATTTTTGGAGTCCATTTAGTATTTCTTTCGTTTGTTTTTCTGCGCGTAATTATTTAAAAAAAGAGTCCAAACCGACCTTGGGCGTGCAGTGGACACCGCCTTAGAAGGGCTTTATAAGCCGGGGCCCCCTTGACCCCGCCGCCTTGCCTGTGCCCGGCCAGCGCGCCCCAAACCCTAACCCTAAGCGCGCTTGACGCCGCCGCCCGCCGCCACGCCGAGGTTGACCCCTTGTAGCTTTTTAGAAAAACCGTTCGGTTTTTCCGGTTCGTCGGTTTTTAGATCCATTTTTATTAGATCGGTTTTTCGGTTTAGGTTAATTAGCGAGCGTTCGCTCGTTCGTCCGTTTTAACGAACGCGTTCATCGTTTAGATCCAGATAACGAACGTTCGTTCGTTAATCTGTTCATCGTTTTTCTTTTTCTCGGATTTATTCCGTGATTTTTCTGATCGTGATTTCTGGTCCGATTTTCATTCTAGTATAACTTTTCGCTCGTTTATCGGAATCAGGCGATTCAAGCGCCTAGAGTTTCGTCTCAAAACCCTCTTTCGGAATAATCAACTCAAACAAGTTTTTGCCTCTGTAAAATTTGACTTAGGTCCAGATTAATAAACGAAGCTTGTTTCTTTCGCCGTTTGAGTTTCGTTGCTTCGTTCGATTTGATTCTTTTTGCAAAACGGAGTTCTTAAGTTGAACTTTCTGGTTGGATCTCTTATTTGAGTTTTACCTGTGCATTAGATGAGTACTCATTGTATGTTTGTTTGTTTGCGATAGAGTACCCGGAGTGTGCCAGTTGCTACTTTGAATCTCTAGGTTTCACGGATCATCAGCAAGGCAAGTAACACTTTGATCATATCCCTTTTCATACCCAGTTTTTTTATGTATTAGATCAATCCTCAAACATTGCATGATTAGGATCTAATTAAACTGTGGGTTTTGGGAAAGTAGATGAGGTAGTACCTATTACCTGTTTTATTATCAAACCCTTGGGAGTTACTTCTACGTTTGCTTATTATGCCATGCTATGCTAGTAGACGTGGATTGGGTGAGTGTATCCATGACATATGTGAGATTTTAATTAATGGTTTATTTAAGGTGGCAACTTAAACACACATCTGGGTGGATTGAGGTACCAGGGTATTCCAGGATTGCCTGTTTCTTTTTGGACCGCTACTCAGGCTCAAAGGGATCATGAGATTATTCATGCTAGAAACTTCCGTGTGCAGCCACAAGCTACTATGGGCTCTAACATAGTTGACTAAGTCGTGCGAACTCTTACAGTGGTAGACTATCAGATGTACGGGATGTAGGTTGGTACTGTCTACCCGTTCGTAAGGTGCTAGCGCTTCTGAAAGACTATGTCTCGGTCATCCGTTTCTCAAACACCGTGTAGTGCGAGAATCCCAACGGAGGAGATCGAGTCTTGTGGGGAAAAGTGCACAAACCTCTGCAGAGTGTATAAACTAATCATGGTTAGCCGTGTCCCCGGTTATGGACGTCTTGAGTATCTAGTACTTGGATATCATGTGAATCTCATCATGTTACTTTAATTAATACTGTTGGGTTTCAATGATGATGCTTAATTGGGATTGAGAATACTGTCAACCATTCTCAATGTTTAACTACCACCATGATAGTTAAATAAAATGTATTCCTTTGCAGTAGGGAAATATTGGCTTTACGCAAAACTGTAACCATAGAGCTTTCCACCAGCCATATATGCATGTAGTATAGCATTACTCTTTCATATTACTCTCTATGTGTTACATTGCCAGCATATTCCACGTGCTGACCCGTTTCCGGGCTGCAAACGCTCAAGTTGCAGACTTTTCAGACGACAAGTATGGTGCCTTAGGTCGTGGTTCTATACTCAGTGATGCCGTTGGAGTTGATGGACTCGCTTATCTTCCAAGCCTTCCGCTATTATCATTATTAGATGGCCTTAAGCCATATTATTTGTAATAAGTTCTCTTTTGAGACATTCGTTGTAATAAGTGTGTGGTTGCTACTCTGTTATAGATCCTTCAAGTACTGTGCGTGTCAAAGACATTCTTGATCCAGGATGACAACGATGCACGCAGGTCGGACCGTTTGAGGTCTGGTCGCTACAAGATGGTATCAGAGCACACGCTGACTGTAGGAAACGACCACTAAACTAAAGCCCTAGATCACTACTCTTTCTTCTTATTTCTGACTCCTCATCTTTTCTACTCTTTTAGGATGGCGGATGCAAGGAACAAGTTCATGCAACCGGATGAAGATACACCCTTTGGTTGTCACTTGAAGGAAGTCACTAGATACCTGAACATTGGAGTACCAAGCTTCACCGGGACCTACAATGCCACTTTACCCGAAGAGGAGCACTGGATGATTCAAGTTCAAGTTCCAGGAAGGACGTTCGCACCAGTCACGGAGCCCATAGAGTTTTCCTTTGATGCACCAACCTGGAATCTAGGAAAGAGCATGGAAGCCCACATCACCATGGGACGTATTGGAGAAGTTTACCTCAATGATCTCAAGGATACTATCTACCAGATCTGTGGGAGCAGAAATGAGCAATGGGAGATGATCAGCACCAGGAAGGATAGATCAATCACAACTTTGATCCAGGAGTTAAACCAGCACATCCGGCGTCGGAACCCGGATGTCTTGCGCAGCATGGAGGATCTGCAGAAGGCCTTGACCAAGATCACGGAACTAGAGGAAGAACTCAAGGCTACACGTGAAGATTACATGGAATAAATTGAAGTGCTAGTGGAGAAGAATGATGACTTAACCAGGAAGCTAGGAGTTTTCATGGGAGACCCGCACCAGTGAGAAGACGGCGATTCCACTTGCCCGAATAACTATATCATCATCGACGACACCGACTCGGACCCCGATGACAGCGATGATGACTATGTTGATGAAGCTGGAGCAGATATCATGGAGTCTTCATCGGAGCAGATTTTCTAGTTGACCACCATAACAATAGTAGTATTTCCCCCATGTATCTAGTTTAGTCCAAGCACTTTTGTAACGATAGTTAGACCATTGTATGCCCTTGTTTGAATTGATTGGAGTGATAATTGTTTGAATTTGTCTCATGTGCATATGGGTAGTGTTTTCTCACTAGACCTCATTCTATTCTATATTCTCATCTTCTCTAAAACCCTCAGATGCCTCTGAGACGAGACACCGGGTTTGTTTTCCCACCGGAAATCCCTCAGTTGATTCAGCAGCAGAATGCCTTGATGCAAGCACTAGTACAGAACCAAGGCAACAACAACAACAACAACCCACCACCACCACCACCTGTTGACCATTTGACTCGTTTCTTGAGGCGAAATCCCCCGGTGTTTTCCAGTAGCACCGAGCCAATTGTTGCAGATGATTGGCTCCGCAAGGTTGGAAGGGAGCTTTCCACTTCAGGATGCACAGATGCAGAGAGAGTGCGTTTTGCCGCACATCAGCTTGATGGACCCGCAACATCATGGTGGGAGAATTACACAGCCACACACCCTATTGACACTGTCACATGGGATCGGGCCAGCAAGCTTTCCGTCTTGCCCACGTTTGATGGGAGCTATGGCCATGAAGAAGTGTGAGTTTTGCAACTTACGCCAAGGAGGACGCACTGTAAGCCAGTATGTGGAGGACTTTAGTAAGTTAGCACGTTATGCCCCAGATGACGTTGCTACAGATGCAGCTAAGCAGGAGAAGTTTCTGGAAGGACTAAATGATGAGCTGAGCATGCAGTTGATGGTAGCAACTTTCAACAACTACCAGGAGTTGGTAGATCGTGCTCTTATGATTGAAGGGAAGCAGCAACAGATTGAAAACCGCAAGCGAAAGTATGGTCAAGGGAAGTACAATTCTGGATCTTAGCAGAAGCTACGCTTTACCCCGAAACCGGGAGGACAATTTCAGCATACCCATGGAGGAGGTAGCTCGCACAATCATAATGGTTCCAAGAATGGTAACGGTAATGGAGGAAGCAACGGACAAAACCGCACCAACCCGTCAACCCCAGCTAAGAGAGACCTGAGCCAAGTCACTTGCTTTAAGTGTTAGAAGACTGGACATTATGCAAATGAATGTCCCGAGGCCCAATATGGAAATGGCAATGGAAGCTCAGGGAAGAAGCCGAACCCTTTCAACAGGGGACAGGTGAACCACGTTACCGTGGAGGAAGTTGAAGCTCAGCCAGATGGAGTAATAGGTAAGTTTTTGGTTAAGACATTTACTGCAGTCGTTCTTTTTATCTTGGTGCATCGCATTCATACATATCAAGGGATTTGTGGATAAATATAAACTGCCAACCCAAGCCCTTAGGTCACCCATGTTAGTAACCTACTTTGGAGCGAGAATATATGGCTAGTCTATGGTGTGATCGATTACCATTAAGGATTGGTAACTACGTGTTTCCCTCAGACCTAATAGTATTGAAATCACAAGGATTGGATGTGATATTAGGCATGGATTGGTTATCGAAGTATGAAGGGAACATTGAATGCGCCAGTAAGACGATTTTGCTTACAACGCCAGAAGGAAGAAGGATCAAGTATGTATCACGGCATGAGCCGAAGAGGACACAAGTAAATTCCTTATCAGGAGTTGTGTAGTAGGAAGTACCAGTGGTGAAGGATTACCCGGACGTGTTTCCAGAAGAGTTGCCAGGCATGCCACCAGATAGAGACATTGAGTTTCTGATTGAGCTGTTGCGAGCCGCAGGCGATATCTAAGAGACCGTACCGGATGCCCGCACAAGATTTGGAAGAAATTAAGAAGCAGATTAAGGAGTTACTGGATAAAGGTTTTATTGGCCCAAGTTCTTCACCTTGGGGATCGCCAGTACTTCTAGTGGAAAAGAAGGATGGATCATTGAGAATGGTTGTTGATTATCGAGGATTGAATGAAGTGACCATTCAGAATAAGTACCCGTTGCCGATGATCAACGACTTGTTTGACCAATTGAAAGGAGCTAAGGTATTTTCCAAGATCGATTTGCGATCAGGATACCATTAGTTACAGATTCGGGAGCAGGATATACCCAAGATAGCCTTTACCACCAGGTATGGACTGTATGAGTATACCATTATGTCATTTGGGCTGACTAACGCACCTGCCTATTTCATGAACATGATGAACAAGGTGTTTATGGAGTTTTTGGATAAGTTCGTCGTGGTGTTCATTGATGATATTTTGGTTTACTCGAAGAACGAAGAAGAGCATAAGGAGCATTTGCGTTTAGTACTTGAGAAACTCAGAGAACATCAGTTATATGCCAAGTTCAGCAAATGTGAGTTTTGGTTGAAGGAAGTTGGATTCCTCGGACACGTTATATCCGGAGAAGGTATAGCAGTAGATACCACCAAGGTTGTCACTGTGACAATCTGGGAAGCACCAACGACAGTTGTAGAGATGCGGAGTTTTCTTGGACTAGCAGGATACTATCGGAGATTCATTGAGAAATTTTCGAAGATTGCGAAGCCCATGACAGAGTTGTTAAAGAAGGATACCAAGTTCAAATGGACTGAGGAATGTGAGGTTAGTTTCCAAGAGTTGAAGAAACGATTGGTTACATCACCGATGTTGATTACGCGGATCGGTATAAGGTTTATGAGGTGTATTGCGACGCTTCACGTCGAGGACTTGGAGCAGTGCTTATGCAGGAGGGAAGAGTTGTTTCGCATGCTTCACGACAACTGAAACCTCATGAGTTGAATTATGCCACCCATGATTTGGATTTAGCAGCCGTAGTACACGCATTAAAGACTTGGAGACATTTTCTCATTGGAAACCATTGTGAGGTGTACACGGATCACAAGAGTTTGAAGTACATCTTCACGCAGAAGGAGTTGAATCTTAGGAAAAGGAGATGGTTGGAGCTCATCAAGGATTATGATATGAGATTGCATTATCACCCCGGAAAGGCTAACGTAGTAGCAGATGCGTTGAGCCGCAAGAGCCATGTCAACACACTAATGACCGGAGGTTTACCAAAGGAGTTAGCCGAGGAATTTCGAGAGCTATGTTTGGAGATAGTTCCGAGAGGCTATGTAGCAGCAATGGAGATACAGTCTACTTTGATGGATAAGACCAGAGAAGCTCAGAAGACTGACAAGGAGATTGCCTCTATAAAGGAGAAAATGAGCAAGGGAAAAGCTAAAGGATTTCGTGAGGATGAGCACGATACTCTATGGTTTGAGGACCGCGTTTATGTGCCTAATGATCCGGAGATCAGGAAGTTGATTTGCAAGAGGCCCATGATTCGCCGTACTCGATTCACCCAGGAAATACCAAGATGTATCTAGATTTAAAGGATACTTTCTGGTGGACCGGAATGAAGAAGGATATTGCGGAGTTTGTAGCAGTTTGTGATGTATGTCAGAGAGTGAAGGCAGAACATGAGAAGCCAGCAGGATTGTTACAGCCATTGCCGATACCCGAATGGAAGTGGGAAAAGTTAGGCATGGATTTTATCACTGGATTGCCCAGGACTCGTTCAGGCTATGACCCGATTTGGGTTGTAGTCGATCGCTTGACGAAGGTAGCTCATTTCATCCCAGTGAAGACCACTTACAACATTGCTAAGTTGGCTAAGATATATATGACCAAGATCGTATGTCTGCATGGAGTTCCGAGGAGCATCGTATCAGATAGAGGAACCCAGTTTACCTCAAAGTTCTGGAATCAGTTGCACGAAACTTTGGGTACCGAGCTAGAGTTCAAGACAACTTTTCATCCATGAGCATGATGGACAGTCCGAGAGAGTCAATCAGATTTTGGAGGATATGCTGAGAGCTTGTGCACTAGATTATGGATCTAGTTGGGACGACAATTTGCCGTATGCAGAGTTCTCTTACAATAACAGTTATCAATCCAGTTTGAAGATGGCTCCTTTCGAAGACTTGTACGGAAGGAGGTGCAGAACCCTGCTGTTGTGGGATGAAGTTGGAGACCGCCAGTTGTTTGGACCAGATTTGATTAAGGAGTCTGAACAGAAGGTGAAGTTGATTCGCAATAGGCTCAAGGTAGCCCAATCTAGGCAGAAGAGCTATGCTGATTCTAAATGCAAGGAGACAGTTTTCAAAGTCGGAGATAGAGTCTATCTTCGAGTATCTCCACTTCGAGGAGTTAAGCATTTTGGAGTTAAAGGAAAGTTAGCGCCACGTTTTGTGGGACCATAAAGAGTTTTGGAGCGCATGGGAGAAGTTGCTTACAAGTTGGAATTGCCCGAAGGATTGTCAGGAGTTCACGACGTGTTCCATGTTTCCCAGTTGAAGAAGTGCCACGCAGAGATGGCTCATATAACTCTAAGAGATACTATGCCACTGGAAGCGATTCAGTTGTGTAATAATTTGACCTACGAGGAGAAACCAGTCAAAATTCTCGAGTATGCCAGCCGCGTCACCCGCAGGAAAGTTATTAAGTTTTGCAAAGTCCAGTGGAGCCACCACACCGAGGATGAAGCCACCTGGGAGCGAGAAGAAGACTCTTGAAGGACCACCTCACCTATTTTCTAGCCAACCCGAATCTCGAGGGCTTAGATTCATCTCAAGGGGGGTACGTTTGTAACATCCCAAATTTTCAATTTGGAATGTTATACATAGATCATCATTTGCATATCATATTTTATTGCATTTTGGCTCGATCCTAGAAATTTCACGCAACTCAAGGACCCACGGATAGAGTTGGAGATTTTGTTATTTTCATATTTGAGTTTTCTCAAATTCTGAAAATAGGATCATTTGATTTTATTTATTTTATCTTCAATTATTTCTAGTATCAAAATATGAGAGAGGGAATAAAATGACTTTCCCAAAATAAAGAAATATTGAAGGTTTAATAAAAATCAAATAAGATTTTTATTTGGAGTTATCGCTATTTTATTGGAATTTAGGAAAAATGCGCGTTTTTCAAAATTGCATTTAGGCCCCAAATAAATGTTCATCTTGTCCATCTTGATTTTAGAAGCCGGGGAAAATTTATTTCGGGATTTTTGGAGTCCGTTTAGTATTTCTTTCGTTTGTTTTTCTGCGCGTAATTATTTAAAAAAAAGAGTCCGAACGGTTTTTCCGCCGTTTTTTTAGAAAAACCGTTCGGTTTTTCCGTCGGTTTTCGTTGGTTTTTTTAGATCCGTTTTTTTATTAGATCGGTTTTTTCGGTTTAGGTTAATTAGCGAGTGTTCGCTCGTTCGTTTGTTTTAACGAACGCGTTCATCATTTAGATCCAGATAACGAACATTCGTTCGTTAATCTGTTCGTCGTTTTTCTTTTGTCGGATTTATTCCGAGATTTTTCTGATCGCGATTTCTGATCCGATTTTCGTTCTAGTATAACTTTTCGCTCGTTTATCGGAATCAGGGGATTCAAGCGCCTAGAGTTTCCTCTCGAAACCGTCTTTCCAAATAATCAACTCAAACGAGTTTTTGCCTCTCTAAAATTTGACTTAGGTCCAGATTAGTAAACGAAGCTTGTTTCTTTCGCCGTTTGACTTTCGTTGCTTCGTTCAATTTGATTCTTTCTGCAAACCGGAGTTCTTAAGTTAAACTTTCTTGTTGGATCTCTTATTTGAGTTTTACCTGTGCATTAGATGAGTACTCATTGTATGTTTGTTTGTTTACGATAGAGTACCCGGAGTGCGCCGCTTGCTACTTTGAATCTCTAGGTTTCAGGATCATCAGAAAGGCAAGTAACACTTTGATCATATCACTTTTCATACCCAGTTTTTTTATGCATTATCAATCCTCAAACATTGCATGATTAGGATCTAATTAAACTGTGGGTTTTGGGAAAGTAGATGAGGTAGTACCTATTACCTGTTTTATTATCAAACCCTTGGGAGTTACTTCTACGTTTGCTTATTATGCCATGCTATGCTAGTAGACGTGGATTGGGTGAGTGTATCCATGACCCATGTGAGATTTTAATTAATGGTTTACTTAAGGTTGTAACTCAAACACACATCTGGGTGGATTGAGGTACAGGTATTCCAGGATTACTGTTTCTTTTTGGACCGCCACCCAGGCTCAAAGGGATCATGAGATTATTCATGCTAGAAACTTCCGTGTGCAGCCACAAGCTACTATGGGCTCTAGCATAGTTGACTAAGTCGTGCAAACTCTTAAAGTGGTAGACTAGCAGATATAGGGGATGTAGGTTGGTACTGTCTACCCGTTCGTAAGGTGCTAGCGCTTCTGAAAGACTATGTCTCGGTCATCCGTTTCTCAAACACCGTGTAGTGCGAGAATCCCAACGAGGGAGATCGAGTCTTGTGGGGAAAAGTGCACAAACCTCTGCAGAGTGTATAAACTAATCATGGTTAGCCGTGTCCCCGGTTATGGACGTCTTGAGTATCTAGTACTTGGATATCATGTGAATCTCATCATGTTACTTAATTAATATTGTTGGGTTTTAATGATGATGCTTAATTGGGATTGAGAATGCTGTCAACCATTCTCAATGTTTAACTACCACCATGATAGTTAAATAAAATGTATTCCTTTGCAGTAGGGAAATATTGGCTTTACGCAAAACTGTAACCATAGAGCTTTCCACCAGCCATATATGCATGTAGTATAGCATTACTCTTTCATATTACTCTCTATGTGTTACATTGCCAGCATATTCCACGTGCTGACCCGTTTCTGGGCTACAGCGTTCATGTTGCATACTTTTCAGACGACAAGTAAGGTGCCTTAGGTCGTGGTTCTATACTCAGTGATGCCGTTGGAGTTGATGGACTCGCTTATCTTCCAAGCCTTCCGCTGTTATCATTATTAGATGGCCTTAAGCCATATTATTTGTAATGAGTTCTCTTTTGAGACATTCGTTGTAATAAGTGTGTGATTGCTACTCTGTTGTAAATCCTTCAAGTACTATGCGTGTCAGCATTACTGATCCAGGGATGACACTGATGCACTGAGGTCAGACCGTTTGAGGTCTGGTCTCTATACACCCGCCAGCCACCTGTGTGCAAAGAACGTCGGTAGAACCAGTCTCTTGAACGCGGTCATGTAATGTCGGTCCGGGCCGCTTCATCCAACAATACCGCTGAATCAAAGTAAGACATTGGTGGTAAGTAGTATGACTATTACCGCTCACAACTCTTTGTGTTCGACTTGTGCATATAACATCTAAGCATAGACCTGGCTCAGATGCCACTGTTGGGGAACGTAGCATGCAGTTTCAAAAAAAATTCCTATGCTCACGCAAGATCTATCTAGGAGATGCATAGCAACGAGAGGGGAGAGTGTGTCCACATACCCTCGTAGACTGAAAGCGGAAGCGTTTGGTAACGCGGTTGATGTAGTCGAACGTCGTCGCGATCCAGCCGATCCAAGTACAGCACGTACGCCACCTCTGTGTTCAGCACACATTCATCACGATGACGTCCCTCAAACTCTTGATCCAGTTGAGGACGAGGGAGAGTTCTGTCAGCACGACGGCGTGGCGATGTGATGATGAAGTTACCGGCGCAGGGCTTCGCCCAAGCACTATGACGATATGACCGAGGTGTTAAATTGTGTAGGGGGGCACCGCACACATCTAAGAGAAGACTTGTTCTTCTATTGGAGTGCCCCTGGCCACGTTTATAAAGGAGGGAGGGAGAGAGGCCGGCGGCTAGGAGGGGCGCGCCAAGGGGGGAGTCCTACTTGGACTCCTAGTCAAAGTAGGAGCCCCCCCTTTCCTTTCTTCCACTGGAGGGAAAGGAAGGAGGGGAGAAGGAGAAGGAAGGAGGGGCCCGCGCCCCCACCCCTTGTCCAATTCGGTTTGGGCATAGGGGAGGCACGCGCCACCTCGTGGCCCTTCTTCCCTCTCTCCACTAAATCCCACTATGGCCCATTAACTTCCCCGGGGTTTCCGGTAATCCCTCGGTACTCAGGAAAAATACCCAGATCACTCGGAACCATATTGATGTCCGAATATAACCTTCCAATATATGAATATTTACCTCTCGACCATTTCAAGACTCCTCGTCATGTCCGTGATCTCATCCAGGACTCCGAACAAACTTCGGTCATCAAATCACATAACTCATAATACAAATCATCATCGAACGTTAAGCGTGCGGACCCTACGTGTTCGAGAACTATGTAGACATGACCGAGACACATCTCAGGTCAATAACCAATAGCAGAACCTAGATGCTCATATTGGCTCCTACATATTCTACGAAGATCTTAATCAGTCAAACTGCATAACAACATACGTTATTCCCTTTGTCATCGGTATGTTACTTGCCCGAGATTCGATCGTCGATATCATCATACCTAGTTCAATCTCGTTACCGACAAGTCTATTTACTCATTCTATAATGCATCATCCCGCAACTAACTCATTAGTCGCATTGCTTGCAAGGCTTATAGTGATGTGCATTGCCGAGAGAGCCCAGAGATACCTCTCCGATACTCGGAGTGGAAAATCCTAATCTTGATCTATGCCAACCCAACAAACACCTTCAGAGACACCTGTAGAGCATCTTTATAATCACCCAGTTACGTTGTGACGTTTGATAGCACACAAGGTGTTCCTCCGGTATTCGGGAGTTGCATAATCTCATAGTTAGAGGAATGTGTATAAGTCATGAAGAAAGCAACAGCAATAAAACTTAACAATCATTATGCTAAGCTAACGAATGGGCTTTGTCCATCACATCATTCTCCTAATGATGTGATCCCGTTCATCAAATGACAACACATGTCTATGGTTAGGAAACTTAACCATCTTTGATAAACGAGCTAGTCAAGTAGAGGCATACTAGGGACACTTTGTTTTGTCTATGTATTCACACATGTATCAAGTTTCCGGTTAATACAATTCTAGCATGAATAATAAACATTTATCATGATATAAGGAAATATAAATAACAACTTTATTATTGCCTCTAGGGCATATTTCCTTCACACCCCCTTTCCTTCTCCTACTCCCTCTCCTTTCCCCCTTTCCCCCTCCATGAGAAGGAAAAGAAGGGGGGGGGCGAATCCTATTAGGACTGGGAGTCCTAGTAGGACTCCCCCTTATGGCACGTCCTCTAGGGCCGGCCTCCTCCCTCCCCCTCCTTTATATACGTGGGCAGGGCACCCCTTGGAGACACAACAGTTATTCTCTTAGCCGTGTGTGGTGCCCCCCTCCATAGTTTACTCCTCCGGTCATAGCGTCGTAGTGCTTAGGCGAAGACTTGCACGGTTCACATCACCATCACCGTCACCATGCCGTCGTGCTGATGAAACTATCCCTCGTACCTCTGCTGGATCAAGAGTTCGAAGGACGTCATCGAGCTATACGTGTGCTGAACTCAGAGGTGACGTACGTTCGGTACTAGATCGGTTGGATCGTCAAGACGTTCGACTACATCAACCGCGTTAACATAACGCTTCCGCTTTCGGTGTACGAGGGTACATGGACACACTCTCGCCCTCTCATTGCTATGCATCTCCTAGGTAGATCGTGTGTGTTCGTAGGAATTTTTTTGGAATTGCATGCTACGTTCCCAAAAGTGGCGTCCAAGCCAGGTCTATGCGTAGATGATATGCATGGTTAGAACACAAAGAATTGTGGGAAATAATAGTCATACAGCTTACCACCAATATCTTATTTTGATTCAGCGGTATTGTTGAATGAAGCGGCCCAGACCAACATTACATGACCACGTTCATGAGAACGGTTCTACCGACGTGCTTCTGCACACAGGTGGCTGGCGGGTGTCTGTTTCTCCATCTTTAGTTGAATCGAATTTGACTACGGTCGGTCCTTGTTGAAGGTTAAATAGCACACTTGATAAAAAATCATTGTTGTTTTGATGCGTAGGTAAGAACGGTTCATGCTATAAGCCCATAGCAGCCACATAAAACTTGCAACAACAAAGTAGAGGACGTCTAACTAGGTTTTGCAGGGCATGTTGTGATGTGATATGGTCAAGACGTGATGAGATATAAATTGTTGTATGAGATGATCATGTTTGTAAAAGTTGTTTGCAACTGGCAGGAGCCTTATGGTTGTCGCTTTATTGTATGAAATGCAATCGCCATGAAATTGCTTTACTTTGTCACTAAGCGGTAGCGATAGTCGTGGAAGCAATAGTCTGCGAGACGACAACGACGCTACGATGGAGATCAAGGTGTCAAGCCGGTGACGATTGAGATCATGACGGTGCTTTGGAGATGGAGATCAAAGGAACAAGATGATGATGGCCATATCATGTCACATTTTTTGATTGCATGTGATGTTTATCTTTTATGCATCTTATTTTGCTTAGTACGGCGGTAGCATTATAAGATGATCCCTCACTAAATTTCAAGGTATAAGTGTTCTCCACGAGTATGCACCATTGCGACGGTTAAATTCGTGCCGAGACACCACGTGATGATCGGGTGTGATAAGCTCTACGTTCACATACAACGGGTGTAAGACAGTTTTACACATGCAGAATACTCAGGTAAAACTTGACGAGCCTAGCATATGCAGATATGGTCTCGGAACACTGAGACCGAAAGGTCGAACATGAACCATATAGTAGATATGATCAACATAGAGATGTTCACCATGGAAAACTACTCCATCTCACGTGATGATCGGACATGGTTTAGTTGATATGGATCACGTGATCATTTAGATGACTAGAGGGATGTCTATCTAAGTGGGAGTTCTTAAGTAATATGATTAATTGAACTTTAATTTATCATGAACTTAGTCCTGATAGTTTTTATATATCTATGTTGTAGATCAGTAGCTCGCGTATAGCTCCCATGTTTTTTTTTGATATATTCCTAGAGAAAAATAAGTTGAAAGATGATAGTAGCAATGATACGGACTGGGTCCATGATCTGAGGATTATCCTCATTGCTGCACAGAAGAATTATGTCCTTGATGCACCGCCAGGTGACTGACCTATTGGAGGAGCATATGCAGACGTTATGAACGTTTGGCAATCTCGGTATGATGACTACTTGATAGTTTAGTGTGACATGCTTTACGGCTTAGAACTAGGACTTCAAAAATGTTTTGAACGCCACTGAGCATATAAGATGTTCCAAGAGCTGAAATTGGTATTCCAGACTCATGCCCGTGTTAAGTGGTATGAGACCTCTAACAAGTACTTTGCCTACAAGATGGAGGAGAATAGCTCAACTAGTGAGCATATGTTCAGAATGTCTCGGTACTACAATCGCTTGAATCAAGTGGGAGTTAATCTTCCAGATAAGATAGTGATTGACAGAGTTCTCTAGTCACTATCACCAAGTTACTAGAACTTCATGATGAACAATAATATGAAAGGGATAACGAAAACGATTCCCAAGCTCTTCGCGATGCTGAAATCGGCGAAGGTATAAATCAAGAAAAAACATCAAGTGTTGATGGTTGACAAGACCACTAGTTTCAAGTAAAAGGGCGAGGGAAAGAAAGCGAACTTCAATAAGAATGGCAAGCAAGTTGCCACTCCGTGAAGAAGCCCAAAGCTAGACCTAAGCCTGAAACTGAGTGCTTCTACTACAAAGGGAATGGTCACTGGAAGCGGAACTACCCCAAATATTTGGCGGATAAGTGCTACCTCTTGAGCACTGCGTTGGGTTTCCCTTGAAGAGGAAAGGGTGATGCAGTAAAGTAGCGTAAGTATTTCCCTCAGATTTTGAGAACCAAGTTATCAATCTAGTAGGAGGCCACACACGAGTCCCCCGCACCTACACAAACAATTAAGAACCTCGTAACCAACGCGGTAAAGGGGTTGTCAATCCCTCAACGGTCACTTACGAGAGTGAGATCTGATAGATATGATAAGATAATATTTTGGGTATTTTTATGATAAAGATGCAAAGTAAAATAAAAGGCATAAGAAATAACTAAGTGTTGGAAGATTAATATGATGGAAAATAGACCCGAGGGCCATAGGTTTCACTAGTGGCTTCTCTCGAGAGCATAAGTATTACGGTGGGTGAACAAATTACTGTTGAGCAATTGATAGAATTGAGCATAGTTATGAGAATATCTAGGTATGATCATGTATATAGGCATCACGTCTGTGACAAGTAGACCGACTCCTGCATCTACTACTATTACTCCACACATTGACCGCTATCCAGATGCATCTAGAGTATTAAGTTCATAAGAACAGAGTAACGCTTTAAGCAAGATGACATGATGTAGAGGGATAAACTCATGCAATATGATATAAACCCCATCTTGTTATCCTTGATGGCAACAATACAATACGTGCCTTGCTTCCCCTGCTGTTACTGGGAAAGGACACCGCAGATTGAACCCAAAGCTAAGCACTTCTCCCATTGCAAGAAAGACCAATCTAGTAGGCCAAACCAAACTGATAATTCGAAGAGACTTGCAAAGATAACCAATCATACATAAAAGAATTCAGAGAAGATTTAAATATTGTTCATAGATGAACTTGATCATAAACCCACAATTCATCAATCTCAACAAACACATCGCAAAAGAAGATTACATCGAATAGATCTCCACGAGAATCGTGGAGAACTTTGTATTGAGATCCAAAGAGAGAGAAGAAGCCATCTAGCTAATAACTATGGACCCGAAGGTCCGAGGTAAACTACTCACACATCATCGGAGAGGCTATGGTGTTGATGTAGAAGCCCTCCGTGATCAATGCCCCTCTGGCGGAGCACCTGGAAAAAGGCCCCAAGATGGGATCTCACGGCATGTAAGGTTGCGGCGGTGGAATTAGGTTTTTGGCTCCGTATCTGGTAGTTCGGGGGTACGTTGGTATATATAGGAGGAAGAAGTACGTCGGTGGAGCAACGTGGGCCCCACGAGGGTGGAGGGCGCGCCCAGGGGGTAGGCGCGCCCCCTGCCTCGTGCTCTCCTGGGGTATTTCTTGACATAGACTCCAAGTCCTCTGGATCATGTTTGTTCCGAAAATCACGTTCCCGAAGATTTCATTCCGTTTGGACTCCGTTTAATATTCTTTTTCTGCGAAACACTAAAATAGGCAAAAAAACAGAAATTCTGGGCTAGGCCTCCGATTAATAGGTTGTCCCAAAAATAATGTAAAACTGTATAATAAAGCCCATTAACATCCAAAACAGAATATAATATAGCATGGAACAATAAAAAATTATAGATAGTTGGAGACATATCAATAAGAAGGATGGCAAAGTGAACAAAAGAATATTTGATATACATGTTATTGATGTGTACTTAACTAGTGTTCATAGTAACCCCAAGGTATTTGATACCGGTTTAGTTGCCAAGATTAGTAACTCGAAACAGGAGTTGCAAAATGAACATAGACTAGTTAAGGGCGAAGTGACGATATGTGTTGGAAGTGATTCCAACGTTGATAAGATCACCATCGCACACTCCCTCTACCTTCGAGATTAGAGTTGGACCAAAATAAATGTTATTTGGTGTTTGCGTTGAGAATGAATATGATTGGATCATGTTTATTGCAATACGGTTATTCATTTAAGTTAAAGAATAATGGTTGTTTTGTTTACATGAATAAAACCTTCTATGGTCATACACTTAATATAAATGGTTTATTGAATCTCGATCGTAATGATACACATATTCATAATATTGATGCCAAAAGATGCAAAGTTGATAATGATAGTGGAACATATTTGTGGCACTGCCGTTTCGGTCATATTGGTGTAAAGCGCATGAAGAAACTCCATGCGAATGGATTTTTGGAATCACCTGATTATGAATCATTTGATGCTTGCGAACCATGCCTCATGGGAAAGATGACTAACATATCGTTCTCCGGAACAATGGAGGGAACCACTGACTTATTGGAAATAATACATACTGATGTATGCGGTCCAATGAGTGTTGAGGCTCGCGGCGGGTATCGTTGTTTTCTGGCCTTCACAGATGATTTGAGCAGATATGGGTATATCTACTTAATGAAACACAAGTCTGAAACATTTGAAAAGATCAAAGAATTTCAGAGTGAAGTGGAGAATCATCATAACAAGAAAATAAAGTTTCTACGATCTGATCGCAGAGGCAAAATTTTGAGTTACGAGTTTGGCCTTCATTTAAAACAATGTGGAATAGTTTCACAACTCACGCCACCTGGAACACCATAGCTTAATGGTGTGTCTGAACCTCGTAATCGTACTTTATTAGATATGGTGCGATCTATGATGTCTCTTACCGATATACCACTATCATTTTGGGGTTATGCTTTAGAGACAACTGCATTCACGTTAAATAGGGTACCATCTAAATCCGTTGAGACGACACCATATGAACTGTGGTTTAGTAAGAAACCTAAGCTGCTGTTTCTTAAAGTTTGGGGTTGCGATGCTTATGTGAAAAGCTTCATCCTGATAAGCTCGAACACAAATCAGAGAAATGTGTCTTCATAGGATACCCAAAAGAAACTGTTGGGTACACCTTCTATCACAGATCCGAAGGCAAGATATTTGTTGCTAAAATGGATCCTTTATAGAGAAGGAGTTTCTCTCAAAAGAAGTGAGTGGGAGGTAAGTAGAACTTGATAAGGTAATTGTACCTTCTCTCGAATTGGAAAGTAGCTCATCACATAAATCAGTTCCAGTGATGCCTACACCAACTAGAGAGGAAGCTAATGATAATGATCATGAAACTTTTGATCAAGTTACTACCAAACCTCGTAGGTCAACCAGAGCACGTTCCGCACCAGAGTGGTATAGTAATCCTGTTATGGAAGACATGTTACTAGACCATGACGAACCTACGAACTATGAGGAAGCGATTATGAGCCCAGATTCCGATAAATGGCTTGGGGCCATGAAATTTAAGATAGGATCCATATATAAGAACAAAGTGTGGACTTTGGTTGACTTACCCAATGATCGGTGAGCCATAGAGAATAAATGGATCTTCAAGAGGAAGACGGACGCTGATGGTAGTGTTACTATCTACAAAGCTCGACTTGTCTGTAACATCCCAAATTTTCAATTTGGAATGTTATACATCGATCATTCATGCATATCATATTTTATTGCATTTTCGTTTCGCAATCCTTGAAATCCTAAGAAACTCAAGGACCCTCGGAGAGAGTTGGGGATTTTCCCGGTTTTCATATTTGATTTTTATCAAATATTGAAACGAGGATTTTGGTTTTAATTATTCTTCTCTCCGAAAAATATTTCATAATAAATTATCCGAGAGGAGATAATATGACTTCTCCAAAATAATTGAAATATTGGAGGGAAAATATTAAAATCAATTAATTGATTTTATTTGATTTTATCCGGATTTTATTTGCATTAGAAAAATTGCATGTTTTCAAAATTGAATTTTAGGGCCAAGAAAATGTTCATCTCGTTCTAAATATTATATTTAGACGATGAAAATTTGTTTTGGCATTTTTAGATTTTTATTTTAATTTCTAGGATTTATTTTCTGTTCGGCGGAATTGTTTTAAAAAAACTCCCAAGCGATCGGGTCGAACCCAAATGGTCGGCCCATCTCGCCTCATTCTCCTCCTCATGTGAGTCACATACCGACTCAGACAGAGTCCGAGCCGGACTCCTCCACCGCCGCCTTGCCCCTCCTCCAAGCCACCCCGCCCGCCTTTATAAGCCGCCCAGTCCCCGCCACCACCACAACCCGCCGCCGCCGCAAGCCGCCACCGCTGCCGCTGCCCGCAAGTCGCCGCCCCGCCGCCCGAGCCCCGCCTCGCCGGAGAGGTACCGCACCGTTTCGCCGCCGCCGTTTTTTTTAGAAAACCGATTTGTTTTTTTTTAAACCCTAGTTCGTTTTTTTAAATCGGTTCGCCGGTTTTTCCCGGTTCTTCTGTTTAGCGGGCGTTCGTCCGTTCGTTCATTTCAACGAACGGTTTTCGCTCGTTAGTTACGGATAACGAACGCTCGTTCGTTAGCCTGTTCGTCAGTTTTCTTTTTCTCAGATTTATCCGCGATTATTCTCGATCGCGATTTCTGATCCGATTATCGTTTCAGTTTATCTTTTCACTCGTTTATCGGAATCAGGCGATTCAAGCGCCTAGATCTTCGTCTCGAGACCCTCTTTCTGTTTAATCAACTTAAACAAGATTTTGGTACTATAAAATTTGACTCTAGTTCAGATTAGTAATCGGATCTTGTTTCTTTCGCCGTTTGAGTTTCGTCGCAAACCGGAGTTCTTAAGTTGAACTTTCTGGTCAATCTCTTTTATTTGAGTTTTTCCTTTGCATCTTTGCTTATGTATGATATTGTTTGTTTGCAATAGAATTCCCGGAGTGCGAACCGTGCTACTACGAGTCCCTAGGTTTCGCGGATCGTCAGCAAGGCAAGTAACACATTGATCATACTCTTTCCATACCCAGTTTTTATGCATTAGTTTCAATCCTCAAACATTGCATGATTAGGATGTCATTAACATGTGGGTTGGGAAGTAGTTGATGAGGTAGAACCTATTGCCCTGTTATATTCAAACCTGGGGAGTTACTTCTATGTATTGCTTATATTGCTATGCTATGCTCATAGACGTGGTTTGGGTGAGTGAAATCCATGACAGATGTGAGATTATTAATTAATGGTTCAACTTAAGGTGGCAACTTAAATACACATCTGGGTGGATTGAGGCACCTGGAGAATCCAAAGGTTGTCTCAGATTTTTGGAAATCTTGGGGTACCGTGTGATTTTCCTATGGACCGCCACCTAGGCTCAAAGGGAACTGAGATGATTCATGCTAGAAACTTCCGTGTGTAGCCACAAGCTATTATGGGCTCTAGCATAGTTGAGTAAGTTACGTGAAGCTCTTGAAGAGGTAGATCAACAGGTAGTGGTTTGCAGGTTTGGTATGGTCTGCCCGGAGTAGAGAGTCATTGTTTCTGAAAGACTATGGCTCGGTCATCCGTTTCTCAAACACCATGTAGTGTGGGAAATCCAACAGAGGCGATCGAGTCTTGTGGGGAAAAGTGCGCAAACCTCTGCAGAGTGTACAATCTAATCATGGTTAGCCGTGTCCCCGGTTATGGATAATCCTGAGTATCTAGTACTTGGAGTATCTTAAGTATCTCATCACTCTTAATTAATATTGTTGGGCTATTAATCACTTTAATTGGGATTGAGTTGGAGGAACCTTCTCAATGATGTTTCAACTACCATGATAGTTAAATTAAAATATATTCCTTTGTTGTAGGGAAAATTGGCTTTTCAAGAAAAACTATAACCATAGAGCTTTCCACTAGCCAAATATGCATGTAGGGATAGCATTATTCTGTTCTTGCTCTCAGTGTTATATTGCCAAGATATTCCATGTATGGCCTGTTTCGGGCTGCAACGTATTATGTTGCAGACTTTTGAGACGAGGAGTAAGGTTCGTTAGGTCGTTGTCGTGCAGCTCAGCTATGTCGTTGGAGTTGATGGACTCACTTTATATTTCAAGCCTTCCGTTGTTATCGTATTAGATGGCCTTAAGCCATATTTATTGTAATAAGTTCTGTTTTGAGACATTCGATGTAATAAGTGTGTGATTGCTACTCTGTTATAAATCCTTCGAGTACTGTGTGTGTCAGCATTACCGATCCAGGGATGACACTGAATCACAGAGATTCGACCGTTTGAGGTCGGGTCGCTACAAGATGGTATCAGAGGACACGATGAGTGTAGGACACGACCACTAAGAAAAACCATAGGTCACTCTTCTCTACTCATTTCTGACTCTTCTCCATTTTCTACTCTTTAGGATGGCGGAGATGAAGAACAAATTTGTGCAACGGGATGAAGACACAACCGTTGGACGCCGTTTGAAGGAAGTCACTAGGAACTTGAACATCGGAATACCAAGCTTCACCGGGACGTACAACGCCACCTTACCAGAAGAGGAGCGCTGGATGATTCAAGTACAAGTTCCAGGAAGGACGTTCTCGCCAACCACTAAGCCCATATAATTTTCTTTTGAAGCACCCACCTGGAGTCTAGGCAAGAGCATGGCAGCCCACATTACCATGGTACGCATTGGAGAAGTCTACAACAAGGATCTGAAGGACACTATCTATCAGATATGTGGGTGCCGAGACGAGCAATGGGAGATGATCAGCACCAAGAAGGACATGTCCATTGCAGCTTTCATCCAGGAGTTAAACCAGCACATTCGACCTCAGGAGAACCAGATGTGCGTAGACATGATGGAATTGAAGAAGGCGAAGACTAGGATCATTGAGCGGGAAGAAGAACTCAAGTTTACATGCGATGGACACGAGGAGGAAATTAAGACACTATTGGAGAAGAATGATGACCTGATTAAGAAGATCGGAGTATTCATGGGAGATCCATCGCCGGGAAGAGAAGACGACGATTCCACTTACCCGGAAAACTACATCATCATCGACGACACCGACTCCGACCCAAGTGATGATGACTTTGAAGACGAAGCTGGAGCAGATATCATGGAGTCTTCCACCGATAAAAATTTCTAGATGACCACCAAATAACTAGTAGTATTCCCTCATGTATTTAGTAGTAGTTGAGCACTTTTTCGATAGTTCTAGACCGCTTGTATGCCCTTGCTTGATTGATTGAGTGAAATGTTTGTGTTTGTCTCATGTGCATATGGGTAGTGCTTTCTCACTAGACCCCTTTTCTATTCTAATCTCTCCCGTATACACGCATCAGATGCCTCCGAGACGTGACACCGGATTTGCATTCCCGCCGGAGCTCACTCATTTGATCCAGCAGCAGAACACCTTGATGCAATTGCTAGTTCAGAACCAAGGCAACAACAACAACAACAACAACAACAACAACCCGCCTCCAGTTGACAACCTAGCCCGTTTTTGAGGTTGCAGTCGCCGGTGTTCTCTAGTAGCACCAAGCCTATAGTTGCTTATGATTGGCTACGCCGTATTGGAAGAGAGTTGACCACTGCAGGTTGCACCGATGCTGAGAAGGTGCGCTTTGCCACACATCAATTGGATGGACCAGCAGCCTCATGGTGGGAGAATTACACGGCCACCTTCCCCATAGCCAATGTCACTTGGGGCCAGTTTCAGCCAGCTTTCCGCACCGCCCATTTCTCAACTAGAGCTATGAATATGAGGAAGCGTGAGTTTCGCAACTTACGCCAGGGGAACCGTAATGTGGCTCAGTACGTGGATGAGTTTAGCAAGTTATCTCGCTATGCCCCTGATGATGTGGCCACAGATGCCGCCAAGGTGAGAAGTTTATGGAAGGGCTGAATGATGAGATGAGCATGCAGTTGATGGTATCAACCTTCAACAACTACCAGGAGTTGGTTGATAAGGCTCTTATGATTGAAGGGAAACAACAGCAGATTGAGAGCCGTAAGAGGAAGTATGGACAAGGGAGGTATAATTCAGGAGCTCAGCAGAAGCCTCGCCTAACCCCAAACTCGGGAGGACTTGTTCATAATCATGGAGGTCATAACCACACCGGAGGAAGTTCGCATAACCACAATGGTTCTAAGAATGGGAATGGGAACAGAACTAACAATGATCAGAACCGCCCCAATCCAGCCACACCCGCCAAAAGAGATCTAAGTCACATTACTTGCTATAAGTGCGGGAAGATTGGACACTATGCCATGGAGTGCCCTGAAGGAAAGAATGGAAACGGAAATGGGAGCGCTGGGAAGAAGCCCAATCCATTCAACAAAGGACAAGTGAACCACGTTAACGTGGAGGAGGTTGAAGAGTAGCCAGACGCGGTTATAGTTAAGTTTTTGGTTAAGTCATTTACCGCTCTTGTTCTTTTTGATACTGGTGCATCGCATTCATACATATCAAGGGGATTCGTGGATAAGTTTAAACTACCAACCCAAACCCTTAGGACCCCTCTGTTAGTGAGTTCACCTGGAGCAGAATATATGGCTAGTCGATGGTGCGACCAGATACCCCTAACCATTGACACCCATATTTTTCCGTCCGACCTAATAATCTTGGAGTCACAAGGATTGGATGTGATATTAGGTATGGACTGGATGTCAAAGTATGGAGGAAGCATTGACTGTGCTAGTAAGTCGATTTATCTCACCACCCCGGAGGGAAAATGATTAAGTATGTATCTAGGCATGTGCCTAGGAGGAGCCAAGTGAATACCCTCATGGGAGTTGTTAAGGAGGAAGTGCCTGTAGTGAAGGATTACCCGGATGTGTTTCCAGAGGAGTTACCAGGCATGCCACCGGATCGAGACATTGAGTTTTTGATAGAGCTATTGCCAGGTACAGGGCCAATATCCAAGAGACCCTATCGGATGCCCACAAATGATCTTGAGGAGATTAAGAAATAGATCAAGGAGTTATTGGAGAAAGGTTACATTCGACGGAGTTCATCACCATGGGGAGCCCCAGTGCTTTTGGTTGAGAAGAGGGATAAGTCCCTAAGAATGGTGGTTGATTATCGGTCCTTGAATGAGGTGACGATCAAGAACAAGTACCCACTTCCGATGATCAATGATCTATCAGCTGCAAGGAGCTAAGGTGTTTTCGAAGATCGATTTGCGATCAGGATACCACCAGTTGAAGATTCGAGAAAAGGATATACCTAAGACAGCATTCACCACACGGTACGGGCTGTATGAATATACTGTCATGTCGTTTGGATTGACTAACGCCCCTGCCTATTTCATGAGCATGATGAACAAGGTGTTCATGGAGTATTTGGACAAGTTCGTTGTGGTGTTTATTGATGATATAATGGTATACTCGAAGAATGAAGAGGAGCACAAGGAGCATTTGCGCTTAGTTCTCGAGAAACTCAGAGAACACCAGTTGTATGCCAAGTTCAGCAAATGCGAGTTTTGGTTGAAGGAAGTCGGATTCCTTGGACATGTTATATCGGGAGAAGGTATAGCAGTAGACCCCACCAAGGTTCAGTCAGTCACTGAATGGTTGGCACCCACTTCAGTTAGCGAGATCGGCAGTTTTCTTGGACTCGCAGGATACTATCGGAGATTCATTGAGAATTTTTCCAAGATTGCGAAGCCAATGACGGAATTACTGAAGAAGGATACAAAGTTCAAATGGACGGAAGATTGCAAGGCAAGTATGCAGGAGTTGAAGAAACGTTTG
Source organism: Aegilops bicornis (assembly GCA_021605145.1). Classification (NCBI taxonomy): domain Eukaryota; kingdom Viridiplantae; phylum Streptophyta; class Magnoliopsida; order Poales; family Poaceae; genus Aegilops; species Aegilops bicornis. The sequence continues at coordinate 562,478,966 of CM038670.1, read as the reverse complement.
ACTACAGCCCCAGTGCTGACGCTGCCAGATATACATAAGGATTTCCAAGTGTATTGCGACACCTCTCGCTTAGGACTTGGAAGTGTGCTTATGCAGGACGGAAGAGTTGTTTCATATGCCTCACGACAACTAAAGCATCATGAATTGAATTATGCCATGCATGATTTGGAGCTAGCAGCCGTAGTGCATGCGTTGAAGACTTGGAGACATTACCTTATTGGAAACCGTTGTGATGTGTACACAGATCATAAGAGTTTGAAGTACATTTTAACACAGAAGGAACTGAACCTTAGGCAGAGGAGATGGTTGGAGCTTATAAAGGATTATGACATGAAGTTGCACTATCATCCAGGAAAGGCCAATGTGGTAGCAGACGCTTTGAGCCGGAAAAGTTATGCTAATATCCTAGAAAGTACGGGATTACCAAAGGAGTTAGTAGAGGATATCATGGAACTTCGATTAGAGATTTTTCCTAGAGGATTTGTTGCAACAATGGAGGTTCAGTCTACATTGTTGGGCAAGATTCGAGAAGCTCAGAAGGATGACAAAGAGATTGTCGAGATAAAGGAGAAAATGAGCAAAGGAAAGGCCAAGGGTTTTCGTGAGGATGAGCACGATACCTTATGGTTTGAGGACCGAGTTTATGTGCCCAATAACCCAGAGATCAGGAAGTTAATACTTCAAGAGGCTCATGACTCACCATACTCGATACACCCCGGGAATACCAAGATGTATTTGGACTTGAAGGAACGTTTTTGGTGGACGGGTATGAAGAAGGATATTGCCGAGTATGTAGCCGTATGTGATGTATGTCAGAGAGTGAAGGCAGAGCATCAAAAGCCAGCAGGATTGTTACAGCCTATGCCGATACCCGAATGGAAGTGGGATAAACTTGGCATGTATTTTATCACCGGATTGCCTAGGACTAAATCAGGATATGATCCAATATGGCTAGTGGTTGATCGCTTAACCAAAGTGGCACACTTTATCCCAGTGAAAACCACTTATACCAGTGCGAAGTTGGCCAAGATATATATGTCCAGGATTGTATGTCTGCATGTAGTTACGAGACCATCGTATAAGATAGAGGAACATAGTTTACCTCAAAGTTTTGGCATCAGCTACACCAGACTTTGGGAACGAGATTGGAGTTCAGTACAGCATTTCACCCGCAGACGGACGGACAGACCGAGAGAGTCAACCAGATTCTGGAGGACATGTTGAGGGCTTGTGCACTAGATTATGGATCTAGTTGGGATGACAATTTACCTTACGCAGAGTTCTCATACAACAATAGCTACCAAGCCAGTTTGAAGATGGCACCGTTCGAAGCCCTGTATGGACGAAGGTGCCGAACACCATTGATGTGGGATGAAGTAGGAGACCGACAGTTGTTTGGACCAGACTTGATCAAGGAGTGTGAAGAGAAAGTTAAGCTGATTCGAGATAGACTGAAGATAGCTCAGTCCAGGAAGAAGAGTTATGCAGACTCGAAACGCAAGGAGGTAACTTATGAAATTGGAGATAGAGCATATCTACGAGTATCACACTTGCGAGGAGTGAAACGTTTTGGAGTTAAGGGAAAGTTAGCCCCGAGATTTGTAGGACCGTATCGTGTTTTGGAACGTATGGGAGAAGTTGCCTACAAGTTGGAGTTACCTGAAGGACTATCAGGAGTTCACGATGTGTTTCACGTTCCACAGTTGAAGAAGTGTCATGCTGAGATGGCCGATATACCGTTAAGAGATACAGTACCCTTGGAAGCGATTCAGTTGGACAGTGATTTGACTTATGAGGAGAAGCCAGTTAAGATGCCAAAGATCCGAAGATCTGAACACAAACCTCACAATATCTCAAAATAAATGGAGACTTCGATGCCAAAGATGGCCGATGTACCGTTAAGAGATACAATACCCTTGGAAGCGATGCCGATATACCTGGAAGTGCATGGGGACTCAAACCTCGCAATATCTCAAATAAATGGAGACTTCGATGCCAAAGATCCAAAGATGGCGGCTTATCGTAATGCCGTCCTAAAAATGTCAGCTCGGTTCGAGGGGCTCAAGTTTCATCACGTGGCCCGAGAAAGTAATCAAGCAGCGGATGGCCTTGCTCACATCGGCGCCAAGCGCGACCCCGTCCCACCTAACATCTTTCTGGAAAGGCTCTTTAAGCCATCCATGGTGTGGCAAGGGGAGAGCGGCAACACTATTCCGGATCCGAACACAACCCCAGATTCCGAACACATCGATATCATCAGGGGCTCAGCCACCGAAGTAACACCGTCGGCCCATCTCATTATGGCAGCCATTGCCCTATGGACCGAACCCTTCTTGGCCTACCTTAATAGGAAGGAACTCCCCGAGGATCATAATGAGGCCCACCGCATTGTCCGGCGTTCGAAGGCCTACAAGGTTCACGACGGAGAGCTCTACAAGAAAAGCGCCACCGGAGTCCTTCAAAGATGTGTCTCCGAGGAGGAGGGGCGGCAGCTCCTGGCTGAGATTCATGCCGGTCTCAGCGGGCACCACGCCGCAGCTCAGGCCCTTGTTAGCAAGGCCTTCTGTACATGGTTTTATTGGCTGATGGCCCGAGCAGACGCACAGGACCTTGTCCAACATTGTGTCGGATGCCAACTCTTTGCCAACCAAAGCCATATGCCCCCCACTGCCCTACAAACAATCCCCATCACTTGGCCTTTGGTGGTCTGGGGACTGGATATGGTCGGACCCTTTAAAGGAGGAAGCCATGAGAAGAAATATCTCCTGGTCATGGTGGATAAATTCACTAAGTGGATAGAGGCCAAACCAGTTAAAACGGCTGAGTCCAGGCCGGTGATAGAATTCATATCCGGCGTTGTACACCGTTATGGTGTTCCACACAGCATCATCACTGATAACGGCTCCAATTTCATTGCCGACAAAGTGAAAACATGGTCCGCTAATCTGGGCATCAAGCTTGATTACGCCTCTGTCTATCATCCGCAAACAAAGGGTCAAGTCGAGCGAGCCAATGGTCAAATTATGAGCGGCATCAAGCCTAGACTAGTGCGGTCTTTGAAAGAATCAGACAAGCACTGGGTTGAGGAGCTCGAATCCGTACTCTGGGGGCTGCGGATCACACCCAATCGCACTACCGGATACACACCTTTCTTTATGGTGTACGGCACAGAGGCAGTGATACCCTGCGACATTATTCATGGCTCACCTCGAGTGCGCATGTATGAAGAGAGAGAGGCCGAGCTTGATCGGCAGGACAGCTTAGATGCCCTGGGGGAGGAGCGCGACGTCACAAAAGCCTGTTCCGCATTTTATCAACAGCAGGCTCGCAGGTATCAAAGCAGAGAAGTGCGGGCCAAGACTTATAACGTTGGCGAACTCGTTCTACGCCTGCCAGAGAAGAAAAAGGACAAACTCAAGCCCAAGTGGGAGGATCCCTTCATCATTGATGAAGTTCTCACCGGAGGAGCGTACCGCCTGCATGATGCGTCAGACAATCGCCTAGAGCCGAACCCCTGGAACGCGGACAGACTCTGCAGATTCTATGCCTAGCGCCGAACTCTTTGTTCGTCTCCTTCCCCCTGTTTTTTTCCATCATTTTTTCTCTCTTTTCGTTTTTTCTCTTTAGCCTTAAAGCTTTCGTGCGGTTAGATCGTGCACCCCTGATGCATACATCTTCAAATATGTGCGTCCATTATACCTGGTGGCTTCTTGGACAGAAGCTTGCAATTATTATTTTCCAAGCATCAAGCTCATCACATATGCATTTTTTCCCATATGTACCTTTTCTTCGCCATTATATACATCGATATGACTTAACTTTTGGCCAAGCTGGGTTGCCTGGCTCCTGTGCTTATGCCCTATGTTCCTGTTAGTTTGGCTAGGGCATAAAGGGAGCACCTCTGCGATTGTTACTGTCGGGTCATCCGGATGTGTACCTCAGACTGGGTGAAGCCGAAAGCTAGCGTTCTTAAGGGAATATCCGGTCAGTGGATTAAAGATGTTTTTCGCATTCACTCCATTGTGAACCCCCAGAAGTTACATATACTGTGATTTTTTAATCATAGTTCGGACATGCACATTAACGCATGCACACCCAGGGAAAGGAACCCTTAACGGAACTATTCTCTCTGGAAGATGTTTCGTACAATCTTAATGTAGTATAACATAACTAGCAGGATACAACTTGTCTGTTCAAGCAACTATGACCCCTACGTCTGGTTTTCACGCATACCCCGGTCCATTCGGCTGCTCTGATATTCGGAAACACTCCGCACCTTCGGGTCCAGAGGTTGAAGCAAAAAGGTATGCCATGACAATCGTTTTATAATTCAGCTAGAGTTATATCTGTCAAGGAAAGTACATAGTCACTTGGACTCATAAATTTCCTCCTCTATACCGTCCAACAGGCTGTCTAACTTACAATCCTGTTGGGAATATTTGGCAGCTACTGCTACTTGGTCATATACCAAATTAACGGGAACTTCTTTTCCGTCTGACCCTAGAGGTCCGACCCGGGCCATGCGATTCAGAACAAGCTTGGTATACCGTGTTTTCACCATGGCCCAGGCCTCTCGCGCATCCTCCCGGCAGGCCGATATTTTCCATAATAGGTTACACTGCCACGCTCCCTTGAATAGCTCTACAAGCTCCTCCATACTTCTTCGAGGGGAGGTGGAGTAGGCACATGTGTGATCTCCCGAACACCGTCCGGCGGCAGAGCTAAGTCATGCTCATCATGACTGTGTGGTGCACCTGACATGTGCTCGAATCCGTCAAAGATCAAGTCTCCGCGGATATCGGCAGTATAGTTCGAGTTTCCAAACCCGACCTGATGGCCAGGGGCGTAGCTCTCGATCTGCTCCAGATGGCCAAGCGAGTTGGCCCATAGTGCGAAGCCGCCGAATACGAAGATCTGTCCGGGGAGGAAAACCTCACCCTGGATCGCATCATTGCCGATGATCGAAGGGGCCATCAAACCTTGTGGTGAAGGCACTGTGGAACTCTCAATGAAAGCACAAATGTCGGTGTCAAAATCGGCGGATCTCGGGTAGGGGGTCCCGAACTGTGCGTCTAAGGCGGATGGTAACAGGAGGCGGGGGACACGATGTTTACCTGTGTTCGGGCCCTCTCGATGGAGGTAATACCCTACTTCCTGCTTGATTGATCTTGATGATATGAGTATTACAAGAGTTGATCTACCACGAGATCGTAGAGGCTAAACCCTAGAAGCTAGCCTATGGTATGATTGTTGTTGTCCTATGGACTAAACCCTCCAGTTTATATAGACACCAGAGGGGGCTAGGGTTACACAGAGTCAGTCACAAGGGAGGAGATCTAGAATCCGTATTGCCAAGCTTACCTTCCACGCCAAGGAGAGTCCCATCCGGACACGGGACAAAGTCTTCAATCTTGTATCTTCATAGTCCAACAGTCCGGCTAAAGGATATAGTCCGGCTGTCCGAGGACCCCCTAATCCGGGACTCCCTCAGGAAGACCCCTCCGTACTAGATCTGGAAGTGCGACGTCCTCAATATAGAACCATTCGGAAGGCCACTCTTCGGATGCCTTCTTTGGTGTGCCGGATAGGTATCCGGTCTCGGCGATGCGCTATATTTCGGCTCCGCCCACTTCAAATATTGATCCCTCGTAATTACGTGGGACGAGGCAGAATAGCCTTCTCCACAATTCAAAGTGGGCCGCACAACCCAGGAATATCTCACAAAGAGTGACGTAACCCGCGATGTGCAGAATGGAGGCCGGAGTGAAGTTGTGCAGTTGGAGGCCATAGTACTCCAGAAGCCCTCTGAGGAACGGATGAATTGGAAACCCGACGCCTCTTAGCAGGTAGGGGATGAAGCACACTCGTTCCCCCTCATATGGATTGGGGAAATTGTCCGTCTGGGCCTCACCATTGAAGGAGGTCAACCCCGCTCGAACAGGGACCAGATCTGCAGGAGGAAGAAATCCCTGTGTCTGCAGCTTCTCCAGCTGACCATGGGATACGGAGCACCTCTCCCACTTGCCTTTTTCTGGGCCGCAGGGACGGGAGGAGGAGCTGGGAGCGCTAGGCATGTTGGAGTGGTCTTTCCTAGGAATCTCTGAGGATTTTTCCACGTGGTGCCGAATGGATCTGAGATCCAATCTCTTTAATGGATACTCTTTCTCGCATGCCCAGGGTGTTATGTGCAAAAATACCCTGACCCTCGCATTCGCTTGACACGTGGAAGCTGAAGTTGCTGATACACAGAAGCCGAGGGGTACGACATTAAATGAAAGGCCGGATACATCACTTTGAAGTCATCGGAGGAGGAACCCGCCTTGCAATGCCGAAGACAATCTGCGCGCCAGACACCTCATCATTGAAGCCTGGTTCGGGGGCTACTGAGGGAGTCCTAGACTAAGGGGTCCTCGGGCGTCTGGCCTATTAGCCATGGGCCGGACTGATGGGCTGTGAAGATACAAAGACGAAGACTCCACCCGTGTCCGGATGGGACTCTCCTTGGCGTGGAAGGCAAGCTCGACGATCGAATATGAAGATTCCTTTCTCTGTAAACTGACCTTATGTAACCCTAGATCCCTCCAGTGTCTATATAAACCGGAGGGCTAGGTCTGTAGAGGCCAATATTCGTAGCCATAGTCATACAAGGCTAGACTGCTATGGTTTTAGCCATTACGATCTCGTGGTAGATCAACTCTTGTAATACTCATATTCATCAAGATCAATCAAGCAGGAAGTAGGGTATTACCTCCATAGAGAGAGCCCAAACCTGGGTAAACATTGTGTCCCCTGTCTCCCATTACCATCGACCCTAGACGCACAGTTCAGTACCCCCTACCCGAGATCCGCCGGTTTTGACACCGACACCGGCCTTCTTATCCGCTAAGTACTTGGGGCAGTTCCGCTTCCAGTGACCATTTCCCATGCAATAAAAGCACTAAGTTTCGGCCTTGGGTCCATTCTTTGGCTTCTTCCCGGTAACTGATTTACTGGGCGCGGCAACCCCTTTGTCGTCCTTCTTGAAGTTCTTCTTACCCTTGCCTTTCTTGAAACTAGTGGTCTTATTCACCATCAACACTTGATGTTCCTTTTTGATCTCCACCTCCGCTGATTTCAGCACTGAAAATTACTTAGGAATGGTCTTTTCCATCCCTTGCATATTGTAGTTCATCACAAAGCTCTTGTAGCTAGGTGGAAGCGACTAGAGGATTCTGCCAATGACCGAGACAAGCGGTTGTGCAACCCAGACATCTTGAGCATATGCTCGCTGACAGAACTGTTTTCCTCCATCTTACAACTATAGAACTTGTCGGAGACTTCATATCTCTCGACCCGGGCATGAGCTTGGAAAACCATTTTCAGCTCTTGGAACATGTCATATGCTCCATGTTGCTCAAAACGCTTTTGAAGCCCCGGTTCTAAGCAGTAAAGCATGCCGCACTGAACCAGGGAGTAATCATCACTACGCGACTGCCAGGCGTTCATAACGTCTTGAGTTGCTGGGAAAATGGGTGCGTCACCTAGTGGTGCTTCAAGGACATATGCTTTCTTGGCAGCTATGAGGATGATCCTCAAGTTACGGACCCAATCCGTATATTTTCTACCATCGTCTTTCAGCTTGGTTTTCTCTAGGAACGCGTTGAAGTTGAGGGCAACGTTAGCGTGGGCCATTTGATCTACAAGACATATTGTAAAGATATTTTAGACTAAGTTCATGATAATTAAGTTCATCTAATCAAATTATTTAATGAACTCCCACTTAGATAGACATTCCTGTAGTCATCTAAGTGATACATGATCCGCATCGACTAAGTCGTGGCCGATCATCATGTGAGACAGACTAGTCATCAACGGTGAACATCTCCATGTTGATCATATCTACTACACGACTCATGTTCGACCTTTCGGTCTCTCGTGTTCCGAGGCCATGTCTGTACATGCTAGGCTCGTCAAGTCAACCTAAGTGTTTCACACGTGTAAATCTGGCTTACACCCATTGTACGCGAACGATAGAATCTATCACACCCGATCATCATGTGGTGCTTCGAAACAACGAACCTTCGCAACGGAGAACAGTTAGGGGGAACACTTTTCTTGAAATTTTAGTGAGGGCTCATCTTAGTTATGCTACCTTCGTTCTAAGCAAATAAGATGTAAACATGACAAACATCACATGCAAATCATAAAGTGACGTGATATGGCCATTATCATCTTGCGCCTTTGATCTCCATCTTCGAGCAGCGGCATGATCACCTTCATCACCGGCATTACACCATGATCTCCATCATCATGTCTTCATGAAGTTGTCTCACCAACTATTACTTCTACTAATATGGCTCACCATTATCAATAAAGTAAAGTAATTACATGGCGTTTTCAATGACACGCAGGTCATACAATAAATTAAGACAACTCCTATGGCTCCTGCCGGTTGTCATACTCATCTACATTCAAGTCGTGATTCCTATTACAAGAACATGATCAATCTCACACATCACATATATCATTCATCACATCCTTTTGGCCATATCACATCATATAGCATACCCGACAAAAACAAGTTAGACGTCCTCCAATTGTTGTTGCATGTTTTACGTGGCTTCTATGGGTTTCTAGCAAGAACGTTTCTTACCTACACAAAAGCCACAACGGTGATATGCCAATTGCTATTTACCCTTCATAAGGACCCTTTTCATCGAATCCGACCCGACTAAAGTGGGAGAGACAGACACCCGCTAGCCACCTTATGCATCAAGTGCATGTCGGTCGGTGGAACCAGTCTCACGTGAGCGTACTTGTAAGGTCGGTCCGGGCCGCCTCATCCCACAATGCCGCCGAATCAAGATAAGACTAGTAACAGTAATCAAATTGAACAAATCATCGCCCACAACTACTTTGTGTTCTACTCGTTCATAGAGTCTACGCATAGACCTAGCTCTCATGCCACTGTTGGGGAACGTAGTAATAATTCAAAATTTTCCTACGTGTCACCAAGATCAATCTAGGAGATGCTAGCAACGAGAGAGAGAGGGGGTGCATCTTCATACCCTTGAAGATCGCTAAGCGGAAGCGTTACAAGAATGCGGATGATGGAGTCGTACTCGCGGCGATTCATATCGCGGAAGATCCGGTCAAGCACCGAACGGACGACACCTCCGTGTTCAACACATGTACAGCCCGGGGACGTCTCCTCCTTCTTGATCCAGCAAGGGGAGAGGAGGAGTTGAGGAAGAACTCCGACAACACGACGGCGTGGTGGTGGTGGAGGTCGTGGTTCTCCGGCAGGGCTTCGCCAAGCACTACGGAGTTGGAGAAGGTGTTGGAGAGGGGGAGGGCTGCGCCAGGGGGAAGGGTGCGGCTACCCTCCCCCCCACTATATATAGGGGCAAGGGAGAGGGGGTCGGCCCCCTCTAGATGCATCTAGAGGGGCGGCGGCCAAGGGGGGAGGCTTGCCCCACAAGCTAGGTGGGGGCGCCCCTCTAGGGTTTCCCCCAACCCTAGACGCATGGGCCCTAGGGGGGAATTGGCGCCCAACCCGCCTAGGGGCTGGTTCCTGTAACACCCAGGGGAAATGATGTGACAGTAATCCCTGAGATCAAGCTAATCATTTTGCTATAACAGTGCTTGGTCACTTTGATCAATATTCCATTTCAAATTCCAGTTGAATTCAATTTGAATTTATGTGTGAAATTCAAAAATGCTCAGCCATGAAAACTAAAATGTGCATCATGTGGAACATATTCTTCTAGTAATATTTGTGGTGAACCAGCATCTTTGCAAAATGTCTAATGGCCTAAAATAGCTAAAACAGAAAAGCTGCTAAAAATAAAAAAATAAAAGGAAAAGCAAAGGGGTGGGAGAGCCCCTGGCCTTCCTGGCCTTCCCATGGGCCTTGGCCCATCCCAGCAGGCCGGCCACACTCCCCCCCGGTCGCCTGCTCCCCCTCGCACTGTTCCCTGACCCGAGTCGCTACAGGCGCCGTCCCCGCCGGACCTGCCTCATCGGCGACGCCCGGGCGAGGGGATAAGGCCTGCGCCTCCTCGCCTCCTCGATCCCCGCCTCCACTTGCACCACCCCACTCCCCTCTCCCACTCCGCCTCTCCCTCTCCCCATCAGATCTCCTTCCCTTCCCCTCGCCGAGCGTGTTCACGGCCGGCCAACTCATCCCGCCGTGGCCACCGTCGACCCCACGTCCCCGGAGCGAGTCCTGGGGATCTGATTGCCTCTTCTTCGTCAACCCCGCGCAGCCATCGGGGCTGGGGCGCGTTGCACGCACCTCACCGAGCTCTCTCCCTCTCCACCGAAGCGTCGGATCCTTTTCGTCCACGTCTCCAGTCGTTGCCGCCGTTCTTCATCTCTGGCGCCGTCTCTGCTGCTACTAAACCTCCGAGGGCCACCGTGCGTGCCGCAAGGTGAGCACCTCCCTCTCCTTCCCCTACTCCCTTGTCATTTCCCATGCTCGTAGGCCATCGTTGCCGCCGTGGCCGAACTCGTTGCCACTGCCGAGCCTCTCCGTCTCGGCCACCACCGGCCGAGCTCGCTTTCGAGCACGGTTTCGTCCCCGTAGCGCTGCCAGGAGGCCTCCCAGCCGTCCGCGCCTCCTCCTGTGCCTCCTAGCGCGATCCCCGTCTGTCCCGAAGCCGCCGTCGCCACCTTTGCTCATCGCCGGCGCCCCTCCGGCCATCCCCGCCCCTGCTGCTTGCTCCATCGGACGCGCCGCATCGCCAGCTAGCTGTAGACACGAACCGCGCGCGCTTTGGTGCCTGTAGCGCCGAAACCACCTTTTCCCGAAGTCCGGCGCCGCCTGCGGTGGTCGCTGTCGACGTTCCCGGACGCCTCAGCCGCTCCCGCCGATGTCGTTCGACGCGGCTTCCTCTCCGCGTTTGAACGCGACCAGCCGCGTTCGTTTTGATGGTCTGTGGACGAATACCGCGCGTCGCCGCCGTCTCCTGTGGTCGCCGGTGTTGCTCCGGCCGCCGTGCTGACCTGGCGTCGACGTGGCCCCATGGGGCCCACCCTAGTGAGGCTGCCAGTGGGCCCCGGCGCCCCAGTTGACCACGTTGACTCTGGTCAACGCAGTTGCTATTTAGCCCTTTGTATGACATGTGGCCCCTTTCTGTTAATTAGGCTAACTAAACGTTTTTTATAAATAAAACTAATTAGTTAACCTAACCAGTAACTGACATGTGGGGCCTAGTAGCTAAATAACCCCCAGATTAGTTTGAAATAAACTCATTACGTAAGTGAGGCTGTTGGTGGGACCCGGTGGTCGGTTTGACCGGTCGTGGGTCATTGACCTGCTGATGTCATCTTGGCACTCACGACGTCATAATTCCTTTTCTGTTAATTTAAATAATTCCAAAAAATGGTTTAATCTTTGAAAATTCATAGAAAATAAACTGTAACTCGGAAGAAAATTTTTTCTACATGAAAGTTGCTCAGAAAAATCCAACGAATCCGAATGTGCGGTCCGTTCATCTATCACATGCCCCTAGCATGCCGAACATGGAACTTTCCCCTCTCTTTCATTTGTCCGGAAAGTGCCTAACACTAGGAAAACCCCTCCGGAAGTTTTCCCTCTTCGTCTTCAACGTGTAGTACCGCGTTAGTTCACCTCTAGCACCGCGTTTTTCCATGTTATGCTTACTAATGCATCTGTTTGCTCTATATTTACTGTTTCTTCCCCCTCTTCTCTCCGGTAGATCCCGAGACCGATGCCGCCCCTGTGATCGACTACGTCAACGACGACCCCTCCTTGCCAGAGCAACCTGGCAAGCCCCCCCCCCTTTTCATCATCCCGATATCGCCCATTCCATTCTCCCATGCTTGCATTAGATTTTGCTACTGTTTTTGTTTGCTCCTATTCTGATGCATAGCCTGCTTTTGTGCCTGCTGTTGTACCTTACCTGCTTATCCTAAACTTCTTAGTATAGGTTGGTTAGTGATCCATCAGTGACCCTGAAATTGCAACTATCCCTAGGTAGTTTTGGTAATTCCTAACAACATATAGCTCATTGAGCTAATGCTACTTCAAGATTAATATTTCAGGAAAGCTCAATGATTGGCATGGCATGGATGAGAAAAGTGGAACCCTCAAAATGCTAAGGACAAAAGGATTGGCTCAAGCTCAAAGCTCAAGACTCTACAATTTCTATCTTAGTGATCCAAGATCACATTGAGTCTATAGGAAAAGCCAATACTATCAAGGAGGGATGAGGTGTTGCTTAATGAGGCTCTTGCTCAAAATGCTTAGTGATATGCTCCAAATCCCTCAACTAGTTTCTCACATCCACATATGACCTAAACCAAAAGTCAAACTCAGCCCCACCGATTCTTTCTATCCGGCGCCACCAAGTTCAGATGTCATAGCCACTGCCACAAACCCTAGGCAAATCGGTCTCACCGATAGGGAACTCGGTCTTACCGAGATGGGATTGTAATCTCTCTGTTTCCCTTCGTAACGTTTCAGTCCCACCGAGATGAGCGATCGGTCCCACCGAGATTGCAATGTAAACTCTCTGTTTCCCTTTTGTAACATTTCGGTTTCACCGAAATGAGCGAATCGGTCCCACCGAGTTTACCTGACCAACTCTCTGGTTAGCTTGTTACCAAAGTCGGTCTCACCAAGATTGTGTAATCGGTCTCACCGAGATTACGTTATGCCCTAACCCTAACCATATCGGTCCTACCGAGTTGCATGTCCGTCCCACAGAAAATCCTAACGGTCCCTAGATTTGTTGAATCGGTCCGACCGAGTTTATCAATTCGGTCCCATCGAGATTGGCAAGTTGTGTGTAACGGTTAGATTTTGTGTGGAGGCTATATATACCCCTCCACCTCCTCTTCATTCGTGGAGAGAGCCATCAGAACGGACCTACACTTCCAACTTACCTTTTCTGAGAGAGAACCACCTACACTTGTGTTGAGGCCAAGATATTCCATTCTTACCATATGAATCTTGATCTCTAGCCTTCCCCAAGTGGCTTTCCACTCAAATCTTCTTTCCACCAAATCCATATCCTGTGAGAGAGAGTTGAGTGTTGGGGAGACTATCATTTGAAGCACAAGAGCAAGGAGTTCATCATCAACACACCATTTGTTACTTCTTGGAGAGTGGTGTCTCCTAGATTGGCTAGGTGTCACTTGGGAGCCTCTGACAAGATTGTGGAGTTGAACCAAGGAGTTTGTAAGGGCAAGGAGATCGTCTACTTCGTGAATATCTACCGCTAGTGAGGCAAGTCCTTCGTGGGCGACGGCCATGGTGGGATAGACAAGGTTGCTTCTTCGTGGACCCTTCGTGGGTGGAGCCCTCCGCGGACTCAAGGCCCGTTATCCTTCGTGGGTTGAAGTCTCCATCAATGTGGATGTACGATAGCACCACCTATCGGAACCACGACAAAAACATCCGTGTCTCCTATTGCGTTTGAATCCTCCAAACCCTTCCCTTTACATTCTTGCAAGTTGCATGCTTTACTTTCTGATGCTCATATACTCTTTGCATGCTTGCTTGAATTGTGTTAAGATTGCTTGACTTGTCCAAAGTTGCTAAATTCTGCCAAGAACTAATTGTGAAAAGAATAAGTTTTATTTGGTCAAGTAATCTAATCACCCCCCTTCTAGACATACTTTCGATCCTACAAGTGGTATCAGAGCTTTGGCCTCCATTTGCTTTGATTTCCATAGCTTTTGGTAGTCATAGCCTTGGTTTCACAACCTAGGAGAGTATGGCGTCTAGCAAGGGAAATTACCACCATAGAGGTCCTTACTTTGATGGTACTAATTTTGCTAGTTGGAAGCATAAGATGAAAATGCATATTCTTGGACATAACCCCACCGTATGGGCTATTGTGTGTATTGGCTTGCAAGGTAAATTATTTGATGGAAGAGAACCGAACCATGAAGCTACCGCGGAAGAGTTGAAGATGCTGCAATACAATGCTCAAGCTTGTGATATCCTCTTCAACGGATTGTGCCCCGAAGAATTCAAAAAAAAAATCAGCCGTCTTGAGAATGCAAAGGAAATTTGGGATACTTTGATTGATATGCATGAAGGTACCGACTCCGTCAAGGAATCAAAGTTGGATGTGCTTCAAAGTCAGCTTGACAAGTCCAAAATGAAGGATGGTGAAGGTGTCGCTGAAATGTACTCTAGGCTTGCTCTTATCACAAATGAGATCGCCGGGTTAGGAAGCGAAGAGATGACCGACAAATTCATCATCAAGAAGATCCTAAGAGCTTTGGATGTAAAATATGATACCGTATGCACATCGATCCAAATGATGCCCAATTTCAAAGATCTCAAGCCAACGGAAGTCATTAGAAGAATTGTTGCTCATGAGATGTCACTCAAGGATAAGGAGGAGCTCCATAACAAGTCAAGTGGTGCTTACAAAGCCTCATGTGAAGCTCCCACATCATCAAGTGAGAAACAAACCTTCAATGAAGAATTGAGCCTAATGGTGAAGAACTTCAACAAGTTCTACAAGAGTAGAAGCAAAGAGAGAAGTTCCAAGTCAAGGTCCTACAATGACAAAAGATCTTCTAGTCGAGAGCGAAATTGCTACAATTGTGGAAGACCTGGACACTATTCCAATGGGTGTACGACACCCTACAAGAAAAGAGAAGATTCTCCAAAAAGAAGAAGTAGAAGAGAAGAATCGCCATCAAGAGAGAAAAGGAGTAGAGATGATCGTTATGAACGAAGAACATCCGGAGAAGCAAGGATTCGTAAAGGAAGGACAAGTCATCAAGGAGCTACACAAAGCGAAGACATCAAGCTCATGTTGGTGAATGGGTATCCGCTCCGACTCCGACAATCACTCGAGAGAAGCTATCACTCGACTCGAATATACTCATGATGAAGGTGTTTCCGGTCTAGCACTTGTGTCAACCAACTCCTACGACATATTTGATTCACCAAATGAAGGACTTGGAAGATGCTTCATGGCTAAAGGCCCAAAGGTATCACACCCCGAGTATGTTGATTTCAATAGTGATGAAGATGACTTGTTATGTGATGATGATTTACTTGTTGACAACTCTAGTGATGAATACTATGATGAAACATCAATTAATCATGCTAATCAAGATAAAACGAATGGCAATGATAAGGAGAAGATTGAGTTTCTAACTAAAGAACTAAACACTCTTAAGTTAGCTCATGAAACTATCGTAGGAGATCATCGAGAACTTTTAAGGAGTCATGAGAAATTACGTTTTGAAAAGCTCAACCTTGAGCAAGAGCATGAGTTCTTAAAGGCAATCAATGATGATCTTCTCAAGAAAAGTTCTTCTTACATCGCCAAGCGTTTACTCTTATCCACTTACATGCCTCAAGTTAAGTCTAGTAACAAGAACAAGAAAGATTATTCCTCTAGTAGTAACAATAATCATGCTAAATCCAATGTTATTGCTTCTAGTAGTTCTCTTGATTCCACTAATGATTCTCTTAGCCAAGTTACACTTGAACAAGAAAATAGCTTATTGAAGGGAATTATAGAGAAAGGTGTTTACAAGAGCCTTGCCAGGAGTAAGCAATTTGAGGAAATTGTACGCAAGCAAGGAAGGCACCGGAAGAACCAAGGTGTTGGTTTTGTACAAAAGTTCAATGCCAATGGAGTTGAGTGGGAAGAAGATCAATACCCCAAGACGAAGTTTGTTCCTCAACAAAAGAAGTATGATCCTACTTCCTTCAAAGGGACACAAGCTCAAGATGATCTTCCACCACAAGACCACAAGCAAAAAGGCAAGGATAAGCTTCAAGAGGAGATTAATGCATTTGAAGAAGCTCCTAAGATCTTGGTCAAGTGGGTTCCTAAAACTACATCAAGTTCTACTTCATCAAGTACGACTACAACTCCAAGGATTCCCATCAAGATGATGTGGATCCCGAAGAAGAATAACTAGAGAGTTCCTGAGGGTGACTCCGCCGACATACTTCACTCTTATCATTTCGGCAAGAACAAGTGCAATCAACTTCCACATGTTGCACTAGTTCAAGGAGTCACAAACCCTCTTGTTGGTAAGAGAAGGGACAAGGTAACCTAATGCTTTCATAGACATCATCTTGTGTGTGCATCACTCTATGTCTATGGATATCCTTGTTTGTTCCTTGTGGGACTAACCCGTGTAGGTATTGAAAGTGCAACTCACTCCAAAGGATTGCTCCAAATGATCTACATCAACATTGAGCATCCACATCTTCAACACCTACATGAAGTCATCATCGACAAAACCCAAGGTTAGTTCATCCCTCTTAGGGGGATCTCACATCTAGGGGAGCTTTACTCTAAGAATTGAGCTAAAGCAACTCTAATGGTGTGAACACAACAACGCTTTATGTAAAAGTGGTAACCCCACTTGTGCTTAAACGATGAGTATGACCTATGATCAAATGTTCTCATTTGACTCCTAAGTCAATATAGTCATATATAGATGACCTAGTCATCGCCAATTGCTTGATAGATGCTAGAATTGGTTGTGCATGCTTTGCCACATATTTCATTTGCCATTTTATTGTGTTAGCATGTTGGTTGCATAATTTACTCATTCGAGGACATCCACTTGTTGTTTTGATTGTTTGGTTCCTTTTTCTTTTGCCAAGTGGATGGACAAGAATGCCTAAGAACCTTCTCTAGCTATCTATGCTTTTCCTGTCTCAAACTCTATTCATGCTACATCACAAAGTTTGATCAAGTCAGATTCGAACCACTCTGTGTGAGGAGCACTCAGAGTCTCCGATTCGTCATAGACTTAAACTTCCAAAACATTTTTGTGCGTTTTGGTCCGACCGATTCATCCATTTCGGTCATACCGAGATCACTAAGTCGATCTAGGTTTTCAATCTCGGTGCAACCGATTTGAACTTTTCAGTGCCACCGAGTTGTTCCACTCGGTCACACCGACAGGGTCAGGCTATATATATCCCCCGGCCAAAATTTGGAAAATTCTCCGAACCCCTTCGCCCGCGCTCATCCTGCTCTGCCTCCCTGGGTCTCCGGATTGTCCTCCTCATCGCCAGCTGCCTCCCGCCGCTGGTCTCTGCCGCCGTCAACGGAAATCGTCTCTGTCGTTGCCGCCGTAGCAGGTCCATCGCCGCACTTAGGGTATGGACTTGATCCTTGTGCTAATCTCACACCGATTCCTAGCACATTGTTTTGCCATGTATCTTGACACAATTGAGATCACTCTATCCAGCGAATTCACTCCGTAGTTTAGTTGTGGATTGAAAATTTAGGGTTAGGTTTCCGCCATAATCATCTCGGACCAACCGAGTTGTTGAAATTGGTTCCACCGATTTGGCTAAGGCCTTTTCACATGTGATTCTCGGTCTGACCGAGAATTGCAAATCGGTGTGACCGAGTTCAATTGTGAAACCCTAGCAGTCTCGGTGCCACCGAACTGTGACTCAGTCTGACCGAGTTCACTAGTTTAGATTCCAAAATCTGCTTCGGTATCACCGAGTTTTCAAATCGGTAGATCCGAAATGCTTTCTGTGGAAAACTAAAACTAAGTTTTTGACTCATTCTTTTGCAAAAACCTCTGCACTTTG
This sequence comes from Aegilops bicornis, assembly GCA_021605145.1. Classification (NCBI taxonomy): domain Eukaryota; kingdom Viridiplantae; phylum Streptophyta; class Magnoliopsida; order Poales; family Poaceae; genus Aegilops; species Aegilops bicornis. Next base: position 562,461,415 of record CM038670.1, on the reverse strand, counting down.
TGATGCTCATCCAATCTATCTCATCTATATCTATTCACAGTGGTCTCATTGTCAGTGTTTGCATCATGTCAGATCAGAGTGACAGTCAGAACAAGTCTGAGGAGCAAGTTCACATGAGTGAGGGCACTAGTCCCTCTAGCAGCTATGATGATGGAAGCAGGAGTACACATAGCAACTTGCCTAAGGCAGCCACCATGGCTAGAAAGAAGAGAACCTCAGATTCCGAGGATGAGGACTATGTGGTTGTTGAGGATGAGGCCACCTCAAGGAAAAAAGTTCTGAAAAAGGAATATAGCATAGCTGCTGCCACTAAGCCAGGAATGAAGACAAAGGTTCCTGCCAAGAGAGTTCCTATGTCAAAGGCCAGAACATCCACTCAAGAAACTTTTGGATCTGCACCCAAAGAACAGGTTGTGGCAGAGAAGAAAAGGAAAGAAAGGGTCAAGAAGACCATGGCCAGAGTAATTGGGAAGCCCTCAATGATGGAAGATGAAGAGGAAGAGGTTGCTGCACCAAAGACCTAAAGCTCAAAAGCTTATGGAAGATGCTATAAGATCAGGGGCTGCTCCATCTAAGCCCAAAGAAGCTCCCAAGGCAGCTGCTCCAAAACCCAAAGCTGCACCCAAGAGGAGTACAAGGAATATTCCAGTTGCAAAGAAGAACAAGGCCCCAGTGCCTGAAGCTGCTATATAAGAAGAAGATGATGAGTCACATGTCTTGAGGAAGTTGAAGCCCAAAATTCCAGATCATTATGATGCTCATCCAGTAGCTGGGGACATGAAGCTCAGTAAGGATGCGGGACTCAGACAGTGGAGATTGATCCCTATGCAGTCAGGAGAAGAACTGTTGTGGACTACAGGTTCCATACAAAGGAACAACAGGACTTCTGTGAGACAGTGTTGCTTGACAAGAAGCCTATAGTCTGTGATATGAGAGGGGTGGACTGGAAGTACATCAGGGAAAATGAAGAACACTATCCTGGAGTCTATGATAGTTTCAAGTCTTGTGGACTAGAGGACTTTGTTGGGCAAAAGCTCACAAAGTGGAATGATGAGCTTATTATGCAGTTCTACTCCACAACTCATTTCTACCCAGATGGAAGGATTGTCTGGATGTCTGAAGGTACTTACCAGTCAACAGTTGAAGAATGGGCAAATTGATCAATGCTCCTAAGGAGAATGAAGATGACTTGGATGTCTATGCCAAGAAGAAGAAGGATCACAACACCATGGCACATATGTACAGAGAGATCCCAGATGCTGCTCTTGAGACACACAAATTTGGATCAGTACATTACCTTCTATCAGGTTTGCCAACAATCAACTGGATCCTCAGGCACACTCTATTGCCAAAGTCAGGTGATCACAAGATGATCAGAGGCCATGCAATTAACCTGCTTCACATATTTGATGCGCCTCAAAAGTTCAAAGTCATGAGCCTAATTGTGGAAACTATAAAGCGAGCAGCTGCAGATCAGAAGAGAAGTTGTGGGTATGCCCCACAGATCCAGGAGCTAATCAACTCCAAGATGGGCACTGGCACATATCACTTGGACAAGGATCATATGCCCATCTACCCAGACTTTGAGGACAACACTGTGGTAATGGATGAGAATGAACCATCTTCTGTGCAAGCACAAGCAAAGAGGGAGAAGGCAAGGACTGAAAAGGCTGCAAAGATGCATCTCAGTATCTTCTGAAGAGCAAGCAAGATCAGCTTGGCTACTTGATTGCCTCCACTCTAGGATTGAGAAGGGATTGGCCACCCTGACTCAAAACCAGGAGAGCTTGGAGAGGATCATGGAGCAGACGTTCTATGATTTAGATGTGAAGGTCACTGAGATACAGCAGTTGTTGAGCAACTTCAGGATGAAGTGCAGGAGAAGAAGGGCAAGTCTACCACTGATGCTTTTGCTAGAGTGCCCATAGGACAGAGATCTGCTGCAGTGCCAGTTACAGACACCAGAGCAACTTCATCTTTACCAGCTACAGCTTCAGTGCCACCAGCTCCAGCACCCACTCCACCAGCTCCATCTACATCAATTGATGCCTTCGTCCTTGGAGTTTTATCTACAGCACCACTTGCAGACCAAGCCTGAGAGTTGATCTAGCACTATGCATTTTTTATGAACTTTTTGGTAACTTGTTGCCAAAGGGGGAGAAAATGTATAGATCATAGGCTTCGAGAGAGAGTGTTGCTCTTTGTTCTCTCTTGTTGTTTGGTGGTTGAACTTTGTTATTTGCTTGTTTGAGATACTTTATGCTTTTGTGTGATACTTGGATGATCATGTGTTTGATCATACGCTACCTTAATGCTTGTTGGATGACATTATCCTTTTATATCCCCATATGATCATTCACTTTGCTTGGTGATGAGTGCATGCATTTAATTATTATCATTTTGAGCGCTCCAACAAGATGTATGTGACATGGAAGAGTAACCCATGATCCTAACTCATTGTGCATTTGCAGTCCAAAGCAAATCTTAAACTATGCACAAATTTAGGGGGAGCTCTTGCTTTTCACATACTTCTCAAAGTGACAATGTTTTTCACTCTTATTATTATTTGTCGAAGCTTTGATCTATATGTTGTCATCAATTACCAAAAAGGGGGACATTGAAAGTGCAACTATCACTAGGTGGTTTTGGTAATTCCTAACAACATATAGCTCATTGAGCTAATGCTATTTCAAGATTAATATTTCAGGAAAGCTCAATGATTGGCATGGCATGGATGAGAAAAGTGGACCCCTCAAAATGCTAAGGACAAAAGGATTGGCTCAAGCTCAAAGCTCAAGACTCTACATTTTCTATTTTAGTGATCCAAGATCACATTGAGTCTATAGGAAAAGCCAATACTATCAAGGAGGGATGAGGTGTTGCTTAATGAGGCTCTTGCTCAAAATGCTTAGTGATATGCTCCAAAACCCTCAACTAGTTTCTCACATCCACATATGACCTAAACCAAAAGTCAAACTCGGCCCCATCGATTATTTCTATCCGGCGCCACCGCGTTCAGATGTCATAGACACTGCCACAAACCCTAGGCAAATCGGTCTCACCGATAGGGATCTCGGTCTCACCGAGATGGGATTGTAATCTCTCTGTTTCCCTTCATAACGTTTTGGTCCCACCGAGATGAGCGACCTGTCCCACCGATATTGCAATGTAAACTCTCTGTTTACCTTTCGTAACATTTCGGTCTCACCGAAATGAGCGAATTGGTCCCATCGAGTTTACCTGACCAACTCTCTGGTTAGCTTGTTACCAAAATCGGTCTCATCAAGTTTGTGTAATCGGTCTCACCGAGATTACGTTATGCCCTAACCCTAACCATATCGGTCCTACCGAGTTGCATGTCCGTCCCACCGAAAATCCTAACGGTCACTAGATTTGTTGAATCGGTCCGATCGAGTTTATCAATTCGGTCCCACTGAGATTGGCAAGTTGTGTGTAACGGTTAGATTTTGTGTGGAGGCTATATATACCCATCCACCTCCTCTTCATTCGTGGAGAGAGCCATCAGAACGAACCTACACTTCCAACTTGCCTTTTCTGAGAAAGAACCACCTACACTTGTGTTGAGGCCAAGATATTCCATTCTTACCATATGAATCTTGATCTCTAGCCTTCCCAAGTTGCTTTCCACTCAAATCTTCTTTCCACCAAATCCATATCCTGTGAGAGAGAGTTGAGTGTTGGGGAGACTATCATTTGAAGCGCAAGAGCAAGGAGTTCACCATCAACATACCATTTGTTACTTCTTGGAGAGTGGTGTCTCCTAGATTGGCTAGGTGTCACTTGGGAGCCTCCGACAAGATTGTGGAGTTGAACCAAGGAGTTTGTAAGGGCAAGGAGATCGCCTACATCGTGAAGATCTACCGCTAGTGAGGCAAGTCCTTCGTGGGCGACGGCCATGGTGGGATAGACAAGGTTGCTTCTTCGTGGACCCTTCATGGGTGGAGCCCTCCGTGGACTCACGCAGCCGTTACCCTTCGTGGGTTGAAGTCTCCATCAACGTGGATGTACGATAGCACCACCTATCGGAACCACGACAAAAACATCCGTGTCTCCTATTGCGTTTGAATCCTCCAAACCCTTCCCTTTACATTCTTGCAAGTTGCATGCTTTACTTTCCGCTGCTGATATACTCTTTGCATGCTTGCATGAATTGTGTTAAGATTGCTTGACTTGTCCAAAGTTGCTAAATTCTGCCAAGAACTAAAATTGGGAAAAGAATAAGTTTTATTTGGTCAAGTAGTCTAATCACCCACCTCTAGACATACTTTCGATCCTACAGACCCCCACCTTGTCCTTGTTGCCCCTGCTTCATCATTGAAGACCCGATCAACGGAATCGAAGACCAGGCCCCGACACCGCACATCAGTTTCCCCTTAGTTGCTCGCACTATTAGGTTACTATCGAGTGCCGAGGGTGAGACCTCTACAGCACTTTTGATGTTAACCCTGTAGTGTAGCTATTCGGTCATGGTCATCGTGGGTGATTCCGCCTTAACCACTTCCAATATGACTCTGTCGTGCAACCCCTCAAGTGTGAACCTCGGGGGTGGTTCCTCTTACGTTCACCTTGATGATTACATCGAGTGGAATTCACCGGGGGTGATTCCTCGGGTTTTCCCCTTGATGTTTGGACACACGGATACTTGGAATTTACAGCTATTTCTTGGAAAGGTGAGTCGACCCTGAGGGGTACCCGCTGTTGGATTTCGGGTTCCGGCAGACCCTCTAGGTTTGAACTTTGGGGTGCACGCGGAGATCTCACCCCCAACCTACCTGCACCTCGTCGCCTCGCAAGGATCTAAACTACACGAAGAGGAACACAAGGGACACAAGGTTTATACTGGTTCGGGCCACCATTGTAGTGTAACACCCTACTCCAGTGTGTGGTGTGGTGTATTGCCTCAGGGGCTGATGATGAACAATACAAGAAAGAACAGCCTCGCGAGGGACTGTTCTTGGCCGGTGCGACGAATTGCTAGGGGGAGTTCGGTCGCTCTCTCTCTCTCACTCTCTCTCTCTCTCTCGCTGGACTGCTTGATCTCTAGCTCTGTTCTGGATTCCGGATCCTTCCTCGATCCTCTCAGATGCCTCTACCCTATGGGTGGCTAGTCCTATTTATAGGTAGAGGCCCTGGGCCTCTTCCCAAATATTTAGCGGGAAGGGCGCCAACAATTGGCCATTTTGAAGGGGAACATCTAGTACACTTATCCTGACTAAAGTTGGTCCTCGCCTGTCAAAGGCTCTGGTGGTGACGCCGGCTTGGGCTCCATGATGACCTCCTTCCTGCCGTTGTGATGGTCTTGGTCTTGTTGCACCAAAACGGTTGCCTTTGCTTGATGCTCTCGCCTGCACTTGCCCCCTTTGCACCAAAGAGGAAATGAGGACACTGCGTGGGCCGGCGCCTGCCTGGCGCCCTTGGTCGTCATGGCTTGCGTCATGGGCACCTCGCAAGGTAACCCGCCTTGATCTCTCCGCCTCCTCGCGAGCCAGCCTGGCGAGGCCGTGCCTGAGGAAGCTTCCTGTCGTCCGCCCCGCGAGGCTTGGCCCCTCGCGAGGGTCTTGAGCTTGTGCTGATGAAGATGGGCCGTACTGGGCCACCCCTTGAGCCACGCCGCAGGCCGCAGTGTGCAAGTCTGTACCCCGTTCCCGGAACGCCGACAAGAGCTCTCGGGCCCAAGGCGCGCCTGGACTTGGCTTAGCAGAGAAGCGAAGGGGCAAGTGCGAAGCGCCGCGGGCCCTAACAGCCTGCGGCCTTGGGCGCCACGTGGCGGTTGATTGGACGTGGGCGCCTTAGCAACTACGCGAATCGACAAAAGAGCGGCACCCTTCTAGGCTTAGCCTCCTTTGCCTTCTCCAGTCATTGCCCAGATCCCCTTTCTTGCGCCTTTCCTTCCTGCTTCCAAAATCTCCAGATCTACTTCGACCGCGTGCCCTAGAAAGACATGGCGCCTCGCCAGACCCCGGCCGGAGCTTGGTACTCGCCTGCTTTGGACTCCCCTAACGTGTCGGAGAAGAGCCTTGCCCGGGCGCGCCGGATGGTGGCGGCGCAAGGCAACGACGGGGCAGCGGTGCTCAGGGCTGGCTCCGCCCTTTCCGAGGACCAAGGAAGCACCTTCTATTCGCTCTTCGTGAGCGCCATTGCTGCCGGTCTGGTGCCTCCCTTTTCTGAGTTCTTCTTTTCTTTCCTCCGCCATTACAAACTGCAAGCTCTGCACCTCCACCCCAACTCTGTTCTTCTTCTGGCGATCTTCGCCTACTATTGTGAGGCTCATGTCGGGGTGTAGCCCTCAGTGGCCTTTCTGCGCCACTACTTCTACCTCCGGGCCTCTCGCGGCCCCATCACACCGTCTTGTGAGCTTTGTCGCAGTCTGGCAGCTCCAACACCATCTCGAAGCCCGGAAGAGGATTGAAGGCTTCAGGAGCAAGTGGGTCATGGTAGATGCTGGGCGCATCCATCCTCGGCTGATCCACCTTGCGGAGCAGCCCACGCCCATCGACGATTGGTCTCGCTGAACTTCGTGGATCCCAGCGTGAAGCGATCTTGGAGAAGATGAACGCGGACCTATGGCGGGCAACATGGCGACGCGAAGGCTGACCGGGCGTTTGCTCTGAGGGAGTTCGTGGAGCACCTTCGTCGATTGCGCTTCATTGTGGATGCCTCGCCCGAGCACCGTAGTCTTGGCCGACTAATATCTGTCAGCGGTCCTCCATTCTTTGGTCGGGGTGACGTGGCGAGGCCGGAGGGCGCCTCTGCACTTCTGTTCCTTCGAGATAATTGGGAGCAGGTGGTGGACTCCATGCCCGCTTTCAATGGGGACGGGACTGTGCCCGCGGAGGTTCCCGAGGACCCGGCGGCCCTGGCGACGGTGAACGTGTCATCCGGCGACTCCAGCAGAGAGGAGGAAGAAAAGGAGCGAGGAGAGGGGCTCGACTCCGAGGCGACCGACGGGGAGTCGAGAGCGACCCTCCCCGGGCGCAGGTCCCGCGCTTTCCGCCTCTTGCCGAGTGACGATGAGGACGGCGATGAGCGGGGCAGCGAGAGCTTGCCCCCGATCCCGAAGAAGGACAGGACGGGGCTGGTCCCCCGCGGGTCTGCCCCGGCTCCGAGGCGATCTGCAAACGCGCCTCCTACTCCCGAGCCTCTTGAGGCTGATCCTGCAACCCGGCTCTCGGGCTTCAAGTTCGGCCGAGGTTGCTCGAGCCCGCGAGCGATGACCAGTAAGTGCTTGAGTCTTGTTTTATTCCTTGCTTTGTCGCTGAGGATTGATATCTGTATTCCTTGGCTAGGCTGGCGCCTGCGGCGAAGAAGCTGAAGGGAGCTCCTAAGGCTTTGTCCGGGGCAGCGCCTCCGTCCGCGAAAGAAGGTGACGGCAAGACACCGGCCTCTCCTTCCCGGTCATCCTCGCGAGGCCTGGCGGGGCTAGCTAGGGCGAGCTCAGCCCCCATGGCCCAAGCGACTCTCGAGGTATCCTTGCCTGACGCCACTGCCGCAGCTGTCAGGGCGCAGAAGGTCCCGCCTCGGGATGTTGTGATTACACTGCCGTCCTCTCCTCCTACTCCACCAACCGCTGTCTCTCCGACTCCTCCTACTGTCCTGGATCGTGCTGCTGCTGAACTAGACCGGCTGCGGCAAGATCTTCTGAGCGCTGACCCTCGCTTGGTGGCCAGATGCCTGGAGCTGGCCTCCGGCTGGGTTCGCTCTGATGCTTCGATTCGAGCGGCGCTCGTTCAGGCCGCGACGGCTTGCGACGAGGAGAAACAGGCCATCCTTGGGGCAAAGGCCGCTCACGACGCCGCCTTGGGGGAGGTAGCCGATGTCCGAGGTCGCTGCAAGGTGCTGGAGAGCGAGCTGCAGGGCCTGCGCGACCAGCTTGCCAAGGAGGCCCGCGTCCGCCAAGAGAAGGAGGAAGACATGAAGGCTCGCGAGGCGGCCGCCAAGGACCGGGATGCCAAGCTTGACAAGCGTCGTGACTGCTTGGGTGCGTTGGAGCAGGAGTTGGAGGCGAAGAGGGTCGAGCTGGACGGCAAGGCGTTGGTCCTCGCCGAGGACTACGTGGCCTTCGCGGAGATGGAGGCGAGGGCTCGCACCTTGCTGAGGTTGCTTTACGACAGCGGCCTGGAAAGCCCGCTGGCCGGCGCCGAGGACGGCCCTGCCAAGGTGCTTCCCTTCCTGGTCCGCGCCCTTGAAGATGTCACCCTTGGCCTTGGCCCCACGGCTGAGGCCGAGGCGCGTGTCTTGTCTTCTGCAGCGCTGACGCGCGTCCTTACCCACGTCTACCTTCAGACCCGGCGTCGACCTTGACAACTGCTGGAGCCCGTGGATCGCGAGCTTGCCGCTGCTGCCGAGGCCGTGAAGGGTCGAGCGGAGGCTCACTGGGCGAGTTCCGGCCTTCAAGACCAAGCCAAGCGAGGCCGATCCTGAGGCTTCACGAGGCGAACCCGCCCAGCGCAGCTCCGCCGCCAACAAGTGACTCCTTTGTGGCTCCTACCCTGCTTTCAGCTCCTGCAACATGCATCATTCCTCGGGCAGGCGTTTAAACTTGCGCTTGGCATTGTGAAAACAGTTATGGACTGTAATATTTGCTTTTGAATTCCTTGAGATTTGCGCTTTTCCTTCCTATTTGCTTATGTTCTAGGCCGGTAGAGCCCGACCCCGCGCATACGTCAGCCGCCGTTAGCCCCGACCGAAAACCAGGACGGGACCAAGGAGTGAGGGGCTACGTGACAAGTTAGGCTCCTGAGTCGCGATGCTCAGGAGTCCCCCTTGGCGCACGAACAACAAGTAGGGAGGTGAGATGTATGGGTGAATTTACCATTCTACGTCTGCAGAGCCCGGCCCCGCGCATACCTCAACCGCCGTTAGCCTTTCGGAACTAAGGGGTGAGGGGCTACGTGACCAGTTAGGCTCCTGAGTCGCGATGCTCAGGAGTCCCCCTTGACGCTCAAATGGCCTTCGTACCTTGGCTCCGCTCGGGGAGGGACGTGCGATGAACCAGGCCCGAGGGGCCTGGCTGGGTGGCGTGCGTCTGGGCGTGACCTGGGCGCAGCCCCATGCCCAGCCTCGCGGCACTCCCAAGGGGAGGCGTTGCGATGAGGCCAGACATTGAGCTCTGGGCTCCTTGAGGTTGATGCGCCGGGGGCCACCCTCAGTTGTTTATCACCAGCGCGGAGCACAGCGCTTCCGTATGTGTATGGGCATAGCCGCTCCTCGGCAGTGTCGTCAGCTAGCGCGGAGCATGGTGCTTCCATCAGTGCGTGGAGGGGCTCTCACGGGAGGAGCCCCGGGCGTGTACAGCCCGCCTTGACACGTGGGTGGCACGGTAGGGCTCGACGAGGTGTATCCTGGGCACCCGTGAGCCAGCGCGGGAGTCACGGGGCCCTACCTCAAGGCGGGTTGCGCCTGGCACTAGGCCTTAACTTGTGATGTGTTCCTGCAAATTTGGTTAGATGTCGACGCTCTACGTCCTCGGGTCCCGGCCCTCGAGCGGGTCTCAGCCGTCGCTGGTATGCCAGGTCGCGATGCCGTGGACAAGGCCAGAGGGTGAGGGCTGGAGAGCCAGTAGCAGCCCATGAGTCGCGATGCTCAGGAACCCCCCCCCCCTTTAACGTGCAAGCGGCCGACATGAAGGAAGAAGGGGTGCCGTGGACGGGCACCAAATAACAATCATGATGCCGTTCTTCGATGTCGTTCGCATTCTTTGATGTTATGGTGCATCTGCTAGTCCATATCATGGAGGATATCATCCAACTCGGGCCGACATTCCTGCACAACATGATGCCGTTCGAAAGGATGAATGGTGTCATCAAAGGATACGTTCGCAATATGTCACGTCCAGAGGGAAGCATAGCCAGGGGCTTTTCAATCAAGAGTGCATCTCCTACTGCATGAATTATCTAGGCATCGAGAACCCCATTGGTTTGCCCGTCAACAGGCACCTCGGTAGGCTCGCTGGATGGGGTCACCGCGATGGTCGCCGCAAAATGCATGTCGACTTCGAGGGTCGACTCGCCGACTTCGAAAGAGCAAACCTAGTCACGCTACAACACACAGACATGGTCGATCCCTGGGTGGTAGAGCACAAAACCTTTATTGGGAAGACGTACAATGACCGAGGCCAACAGAGGACGGACGTTGATATAATCAAAGAGCACAACTCATGTTTCACGCGTTGGTTCAAGGAGAAGCTTCTGTCGTACCCTTTACATGAGGATTCTTCCACAGAAGAAAAACTCATATTCGCCTTGTCACAGGGCGCCGATGACCTATGAGGCGTACGATATCAACGGCTACACATTCTACACCGAGGACAAGGACATGAAGAGCGATGGTTATCAGAACTCCGGGGTAACGATGGAATCCTACACCGGTAACGACAAGGATAGATACTACGGAAGGATCAAGGAGATCTGGGAGCCGAGCTACGCTGGAGAGAAGGTTCCGATGTTCCGTGTCAGATGGGACAAGAGCGTCCGAAAAGAAGACCGGTATTTCACCACCATGGTTATACCCGGTTAAATCCAAGATCATGGCGCAAACGTCACCACGAAAAAATGAGCCATGGGTACTGGCTTCCCAAGTGGACCAATGCTTCTTCGTTATCGACCCATCAAAGCCCAGTCGTGTTGTCGTGAGGAAAGGCAAAAGGAAGATCATCGGAATGGATGGAGTCGCCAATAAGCAAGACTTCGACAAGTACGGCGACCCGAAGATGGAACATGACAACGATGAAGTGCCATACACCACAAGAAGAAACAGGACCACCCTACCTAAAGGACGTCCGTTCAACAAAAGAACTCCATTTGCGAAAAAGAAGGGCAAGAAGATTGTGAAAAGATAGCTAGCTAAGGTCGATTGTATTTGAATTGTAGTCTTCATTTCTCGATTGTATTTCGACATATTGAAATGATATTTCTTCTGTTCTAGTCCTCATGAATATTTATTTAAGTTTATTCTGGTATACCAATTTTTATTTATGTTTATTCTGGTATTGAATTTCTAACTCACAAAAAGTATTGAATTTGTTAATATTTTTTGAACTCATGAATATTTTTAAATTTCATGGGCACCTTTTGAATTCATGAATATTTTTTAAAATTTGATGATATTTTTTCATGTTCATAAATGTTTTACGATTTCACAAACGAATGCAACTAAAAATCCAAAAAAACAAATTTGATGATATTTTCAAATAACAAATTTGATGATATTTTTTCATATTCATAAATATTTTCAAATAACGAATTTGATGATATTTTTTTCACATTCATAAATGTTTTCAAATTTGATCGTAATTTTCTAAAAAATTATTAGATGCAACTAAAAATAATAATAATAAGTTAGTAATGGCGCACCAAGGCAAGGTGCGCCATTACTATCACTGTGTTTATGGCGCACCCCTAGATGGTGCGCCATTGCTAACCTTCCCACCTCTATCCCTTTCCCACTTGCCCCACGCCAGATCCCCCTCCATCTCGATCGCTATCCCCCCTCGCCAGATCCCCCTCACCGCCGACGACTCCCTGCACCTTCCCCCGCTCCACCGCCGCCGATGACCCCCGCACCTCCCCGCTTCACCGCCGCCACGACACCTCGCACTTCGCTCATTCGCTGCCGCCAACCCCCCGCACCCTCCCCTGTCTCCTCGCTCGGTTCCCCCGAACGGAATCGGCCGAGCGCACTAGGGTTCCTCACCCCGCCGCCCGGTCCTCCACCTCCGACGAGCAAAGGCCTCCTCCGATCACATAAAGAGCCCGGCGAAGCGTGGCCGCTGACGTGCCACCCCGCCAGCCTGCGTAGCCCTCCGGCTGTCTCTAGCAGCAGCCGGCGAACCAACGGCGGACGCTGCCATGACCCTCGCCGCCACCTCCCGCCGTCTCTTCCTGCGCGTGGCCGGCCGCTGCTCTCCTTCGACGCGCTGCCCGTGGTGAGCCCCTCTTCCTTACTCACCTATATGCTCCTTGGTCATCTCTCTATTCCCTGTTCCTCTCCTGTTCATGCTGCTACTTACTACATGGATCAAACGGATGTTGGGTAGATGGATGTGTGTTGATGTCAGGTACTAGATGGCTTGCTTGATGGATGGTTGAATTGTGCTAGTTGCTTGTTAGATGGATGGATGAATGGACATCTTTTGCTACTGTGAAGGGTCAATGCTAGTGTAAAGGGTAGTAGTTGTTGAATTATATGGATTTTTGCTACTGTGAAGGGTCAATGCTACTGTGAAGGGTCAATGCTAGAGCCCTTGCCTAGAGCAGAGGACACTATTAACCCAGTCCTACTATCATCACCATTCATGAACAAATTAGCGTGTAGTTGTCTCTAAGGGTCTGTTTGCTTTATTTGCCTTGATTGTGATATATATTGACCCGTGATCTTGTAGTTTCTTTGAAGTTTGATTTATTACTGTATAAGGAAAACTAAGGCCCTTGAAATTTAGTATAACTTGCGAAGAAAAGTTGCATACTCACATGGTATTCCGGTGGTTGATTGAATTAGTTATTTGGTAGATGGACTCCATTTCAATTGTAGATAATCTATCATGTCAATAATTGATGAAATAATACTATTTTTGTATTGATCCAGGCAAAGGCGTTTTCTGATCAAACGAAATTCAAAGGAGGTAATATTATTATATCATCTCTTTCTAGCCCGTATGACTTTTACAACTAGAACAATGTTAACATGCGACTATATACATTGACATTAATAAATATTAAATAATTATCTAAACAAATTGTCCTCTAGTAAATAGATTAGAGCGGTAGCATGGGGCCGGAGTTTAGTTGTGATAAGTGGGCCCTAGTGCCCCTTCTAAATATAAGTCTCTCTAGTAAGTATCATTACTTTCTACTTATACACCAACCAAAAGGAAGCTAGCAATAGTTTGTTTGAATTGTTTAGCATAATTTATTGGCTATCTCCATTCTGGTTCAGGCTCTGCCACTGGTAGCAGTTATTCAGTGTTGTGATGCATCAGTATGTCTTGAAAGCATGTTCCACTTAGGTTCTGGAAGTATGTGGAACCTTTTTTGTTCAAAAGTATTTTAGCCTTCAAAATAATCAGTGTCGCATGAAACAAATTCTGTTAATTATGAACCTTCTCCATGAAACACTTTGCACAGAGTGCTCCTGAAGCTCAAAATTTACAAGTTCCCAGTAACTATGCAACAAAGGCAGCTTAAGTATAGTCTTCTGGGGAAAGGAAATGAGTTGTTGACGAAACATTTTGGTTTATTTATATTTCTTAAAATATGAAAATGAAAATTATTTGTATCCCTCATTAAAGGTATTTGACTCTATAAAGCATACTAGTGTTAACTCTATAAATCATACTCATACTGATGTTAAAGGTATTTCTAGCAAAACCTGAAATGCTAGATGGATTGATTTTTCTGAGCTATTTGTGCTCCCTGCATCTTTCAGCTCTCATTTTCAGTGGAGTTGTTGAATTATATGCTCTTATTGGACATGTTTTACATGTTGATCCATCAATTGATCACATTGAGAAAGACTTGTAAAGATGATGATCATCTTTTACGTAAAACAATTTCTGTAAACACGCCAAGAACTTTGCTAGTTTGTTGGGCTTTGTCTCCCACCATCGTGTCGTGATGATTTTGTAGGTACCCGAGAGGCCCTTGAGTTTGCGGAATGTCGATTAAATTCCATTCCGACAAATTGGTATTTACTCCATATGTCCTATTTTCAGCAAAGGTCATGCTGAAATTTTCCGTGAATTTTAGCATGACTTTGCTAAAAATAGGACATATGGGGTACTTGAGACTAATGCATGGGCTGGGGTATCTTAGTACTTAATGAAGTAGGATCAACTGCCTCTTGTGTTATACATATAGAAGTGTGATATGTTTACTGTCTCTTGGTGTTTGTCCTTAATTAAGTAGGATCAAGAATTAAGTAGGACTAGTTCTAAATAGCTTCTATCAACGGCTGATATGCTTACTGTCTCTTGGTGTTTGTCCTTCGAGAAGTACCTAGTTGAAGTACTGCTCGCTCTTTGAGGTACTGTCTCTTGGTGTTCTGAAATAATCTGTTTGTTGAACTTTGTGCACTTTCTAGTTGAAAACTGCTAAATGGAGATACTAGATTAGCTTTTTGAGGTATCCCATTAAATATTATTCATTACTGCCCGCTCTTAAATTTTATTGCACAACTAATATGCAACTGCCATAGGTGGCAATAGAGCCAAGTGATTAGGCCCAACTTAGAATTCTCCTTCCCTTTTCTTGATAGGGTATTTTATTAGAAGATACCCATATATATCAGTCAACCTAGGGTGCCTCGGCATCGATAAACCCTAAATGATGAAAACTTAACTTAGCATTTAGGGTGCCTCAGCGTCGACAAACCCTAAATGATGAGACAATGATAATTCCTCACAAACCAACCCTTAAATAACACTGAGCCATTATGTCGTCACCCTTGAAGCCTTGCGGGCATTTGCAGCCCTTAGCTTGTTCATTCTATAGATTTCCAAAATTCAGTTTTGTACCTTGCTTGCCATGTGTGTGAGAGAGATAGTGAGAGGAGACAAGAAGAAGGGGGTTACGAAGGGACTTGGACCTTAGCAACAACACACTAACAGGTTCCATCCCAAAACACCTAGGCAATATCCCAAACATCTCTCAATTGTTCCTTGACAATAACCAACTTTCTGGCGACATTCCTCGAGAATTAGGTTATTTGGTCAACTTAGAGATCTTGTTCCTTGACAATAACCAACTTTTTGACCAAACTTTTTTCCTATTTAGAGCGAAACATGACCCACAATGATGAGGCCGACGGTTCGGGCACGGCATTCTGGGAGCTGTCCCAGGAGATGGAGGAAGAACCTCACCGTTATGAGGACGCCGCGGAAGACACCGATCCTGACTACACAACCCCTAGTGGCGTCGGGGATGAAACCACTGATGGTGCCACCGAGGATGCCACCACTGATAATGGCAGCGCACACACAGATGGCAGCCAACCGAAGAGGCAACGAAAGGACCGGCGCCCAAACATGCTCGACACCGTCAAGGAGGAATTTACTGAAGTGTCCTCCGAGGGGCATCCAACGGCGCCCAAAGAATTAGTCAAGGGGTACGCGGGACAGCTCGGGAGCATTCTCCGGAGCACTTTCTCGATCAACACCGAGAACCTAAGGCATCGTGACCGAGGGAATTTGCGCAACCTCCTCTTCACGAAGCTGCACGAACGATACAAGTTCCCCGGTGACTTCGCAAACACACGCCTCTCAGGGAATAAAGTGAACAGTACCGCCCTCACTAAGATGAGGACGGCCCTGGCTACTTGGAGAGCCGCGGTGAAGAGAATGATTGAAAAAGGTGATAGTTATGAGAAGATCAAGGAGAAAAATCATACGATCAGCAAAGCTGACTACCTGGAGTTCAAGATCAAGTGCGAGAGCAACGCAACCGTGGAATCAAGTCAGTGGGGAAAAGAGATGCGGGACTTGAACTTAGGGGTCCACAAACTCGGTCCCGACAGTTACAGAGTGGCGGAACCTATATGGGACAAGGAGGACGCGAAGCGTGCCGAGCAAGGCCTACCGCCCCTCTTTGATAAATACCGTCACAAGCAGACCGGGAACTATGTCAGGGCCCATTACAAGATTGACCCGGTAACCAAGGAGCTTACCACGGATCCGAATACCGGAGGCGCTTGAGCTTGTTCTGCTAAGGAATACACCCCTGCGTAATTAGCTCCATATGGTTGCATTCTAATTAATGAAGCCAAATTTCTAAATGGTTCACGTTCCTTCCGCAGGACACTAAAAGCAGTTGCACGGGGTCGTCTAAGAGCTCCCCTTGGGACACCCCTTTAAATAGGGCATTGAACATAATGAAAAACAAGGATAAGCTCCGTAAGCCGTCGTCAGCTGGTCGTGTGGCCGGCAAAGGCTTGTCCACGAAATGGTCAGAATACTATAACGCTGGTGGGCGAAGGAGAGAAAGACCAACTCGGAAAGCCAGGAGCGCGAGGTTCAAGAACTCAAGGCACAAGTGGCGCGGATTTTGGAGATGGTTGAAGAGCAAGTGCGAAACCAACTGGGAGCAACGATCACCGCCATTATACCTACCTTGGTTTCTGGGCTGCAGGCGTGGATTGCGGGCGGCCAATAGGGGCCGCCCCCGATTCCCAGCTTCACGGGCAGCAACTCGCGCAACGCGCTGGCGGCGCCATTGGTGTCTCCGACGGAGGTGACATTGGTGTCTCCCGCGGTGGCGCCGGCATTGCAGCTTAATGCACCCGGGTGTGGGAAGAATATGCCGGCCGGCACCTCGGCAGCAAGCGGCCCCTCCGTCACTTGCACGCCTGCCGTTGGCGGTGCCTCGACATTAGCCGAGCTCGACGCCATCACGGTAACTAATTAAGCCTCTCGGCCAATGACTTCATCTCCTTGCCTTTGACTGGGCATCCCTAATGCCCTACATGTTTTCGCAGGGTGCTGTCGACGTTCCATGCACTCTCCCGCACTTCATGGACGGCGAGTTGATCGATGTCGCCAAGGACAGAATCGTTCAACTAGGCAACCACCTATTCCACGGTAATCCGATGCCACCCAACGTGTATAGGGTTCAACTGGTTCGGGTGCTGCGGGGCTGCGACAACTTGTTACCTCCGTTTCGACCCCCTAGGGCCGACAAAGATGATGTGATGACCCTCAGCGCCTGCTTTGGCCGAAGAGCCAGATTCATTTGGGGGCGGGGGGCACCACCCCACAGACAACACCGCCAGTCGTGCCGGCACCAAGCCATGGCAAGACCGCCGCAACGCTACCGGACATGCCGGACATGCATATGGCATAGGATCCGGACATGCATATGGCACAGGATCCGGACGATGATGACGAAGACGGTACATTTACCAACGTTGATAAGTACTTCAGCGAATATGGGTACGGTGACGAATTCTTGGGGCCTCCTTCTCAAGAACTCAACCCTGCAAAATACGATCATGATCTAGCTGGTACCATGGAGAAACCCAATTGCAACAGGCGTCGTCTGGCGTTCAGTTCTCAGGAGAGGCCTCTAGCTGCCGCCTTCACCGAGCCTCAGATAGCCGAGATGCAAAATATTATCAGCCCCAACACATTCAAGAAGGCGGTCTCTGAGCAGAACTCGATCCCATTACAGGAGAAGAAGAAGGGACGGAAAAGAAAGAATAACAAGGGTGCGAGCCAGCCGGCACCGAGTACGATTCGTGCTCAGGACGGTCCACCTTCACCTAAGGATATCTCGAGGAGGGTGCATGTGGCGGGTAGGCCGATGCTACCGACTAATCTGCTCAATGCTGCAACGGGTGCTATGTGGAGTCTGCATGACAGTGTTCTTTCTTTGGAGAAGCGGCGTCTCTCTGAGAATGATGTGGCATACCCGGTTTTCATGGACAAGGTGCCAGAGGGCAAGGGCTTTGTGAATAGCACCATCGGGGGTATGATCGTCCTGCGGTTTGATGACATCTTCGCTATGTTTAACCTTCATGCGCTGCACTACACCTTCGTTCGGCTATTTCGCTGAGTATGGAGATGCGGATCATTAGAGACAAGACCCGGGACATCGTGATAGTCAACCCCTTCTACATGCGTGCCAAGATCTTGGGCAACGCTGGGGACCGGCAAGTCGCGAGTTCATACCTCGAAGGCGCTATTCGCAAACCCAGATAAGGATAACTTCCTCGTGCCTTACTTTCCCGAGTAAGTAATCCCCTCACCGCCCCGTAACATATGATTTCTTAGATTTCGATCGTTCTTTTTTTCTAACATTCTGTGTTTTGTGCAGTGACATTGCACACTCATCCTCTTAAGCCTGAAATATTCCATGGCCACGTATTTCGACTCGGACCGTCAGTTGAAGAAAGACTACACAAATATCAAGAAAGTTCTTGATGATGTTCTCCCCTGCTACGCCAGATCTGGAGGCACCTTCAGCAAGCCAATTCGTAGGTACGGCAAGCACGTGTTCACCCACAATACGACGTTCCCCTGCGTCAAGTAGTCGCCTGTCGATCAGAAGGATGCCTACTACGCCCTCCATCACATGCGGGCGATCGTACGGGACCATAATCACCTTCTGCTTCCAAATAATCTCAAAGATTGGGCCGCACGCTTGTCGGCAATCCAGGACGCGGATATCAGACAAGAATTCTTTCGCATCCAGTCGGAGTTTGCGGAAATTATCCATCAAGATGTCCTTCATACCTCGGGGCAGTTCTACCTCAGATATCAACCGTCCAACAGTGAGATAGAAACAACGCTACAAATGCAGGCTGACAACGCCCGCGATTTCATGACCATCTCGACAGACGGCGGCTTCATCCACGCTCCGGCCCTGAGTCGAGTCGAAAGTAGTGATGCTATGTAGTTCTGAAATATCGATTAGCTCATGTTGTAATTAAACTTTAATGAACTTGTATGTATCTTTGGTTTGGACAGTCATTCAACTTATATGTAATCGATGCTATTTATTAGTAGGACCATGAATCGTGCTATTAATGTCTTGCTTTTCTCTTCCGATCCTTTTGTGGCATACTTATATATTGCTTATGTATTGTCTGTGAATTGCTACTAACGTTTTTGTTTGTCTAGTGCATAGAGATGCCGTCGTATGTCGTGTACAAGGGTAAGGTTCCCGTAGTCTACGACGACTGGGAGGAGTGTCGGAGACAGGTTCACTGTTTCAGCGGTAACAATTACAAAGGGTACACCACTAGGGCGGAGGCGGAAGCTAGATATCTAGCGGGACAGAGGAGGGAGCGGAGGAGGAACCATATGAAGACCAGTTTCATCGCGATGATGCTCATCATGATGGCCGCAGCTCTCTTCTATGTGATGGTAGTTTAGATGATCGATATCGACTTGTAATGTGAAGACAAACTCGCTACTCGCGGTCTCGAGACTTGTAATGTTCTAACTTTGTTCGGTCTTTTGAATTCGGAGACTAATATGATGAATTGTATTAGGAGACTAATCTTCTATTGTATTTGATAAATCTATTTTTTTATATGTTGTGCTCTCTATATTCTGCGCAGTAATATATTTTGTAACCTGTGGAAATATCAGAAAAGAAAAGAAAATAATTCCTAATATTCATACTAGTGGCGCACCACACTGCACTTTAGTGGCGCACTGCAATAAATACACTAGTGGCGCATTATCTAGAAGTGCACCATTAGTAACCCAGAGAACAAGGTAAATATGGCCCCCTGGGAGGCATAGTAATGGTGCACCATTTGACATACTAATGGCGCACTCCAAGGGGCACCACTATTGTCTGGTATACTAATGGCGCACCAGGGGTGCGCCATTAGTACTAGTTACTAGTGGCGTGATGATAGTTGCACACCTGTAGTGCGCCATTAATGGCCAAAACAGGTGCGCCACTAATTAGCCTTTTCCTAGTAGTGTATGATGTAAGAGCTAGGGATACGACAGGACAACCAGGTAAAAAAATATTAGTTGAATGTAAAACTGTATGCTGGCGGAATATATACAGAAAAACACTAAGGCAACATATGCGTGTATGATTGGGAAACTAAGATAGCATTGCAACATACCACTAGAACAATACTTCAATGTAAAAAAACATGGTAAGGTAGACAGATGAAGTACACACAGATGAATAACAATGCATAAGATATTCAGAGCATGATGTCCAAACTAAGCAGATGACATTGCGATAGAGTAGAATGACAGTACTTGAATTTGAAAACATGTTATCATGAATGGAATAGGTACTGAAAAACAGGAAGGCATGACATATTTACATGCATGATCAGCAGGCTAAGCACATGGCATTGCAACAGAGTAGATGCACTCTAGGACATTATATGCATGTTGTACCCATATCACGGGCCACGTTAGAGCAAGGACCTTGTGGGGTGAATCGGATTCATCATCTTTCTGATAGTCTTCTAAAGAACTGCCTTTACATGTTCCATCATATTGGGTATCATTGATGTCAAGTTTGTTGGCCGTTACATTGCTCCGTGAGGTTCTTGGGGATATATCAGTGTGTGCAATTATATCTGACATGCATGGAAGACAACTAGTAGTTAGATTTATGTAATTAGTGCCTGTAGGAGACGACATAAATAGTAGGACGGGGGTTAACTAGCAGCAAAAGGCTCAAAAACTAAAGGGAGAACACAGATGAAAGCTACAGAATATGTATCATTTGTACTCGAGATTAACTAGATGGCACACAGAAGTAAGAATAACATAGGTAATACTAGAAGTGGTATAATACTATAATCACCAGCCTGTGGGATAGCATTGGCTGATGGATGATAACTATGGAACAACGTTACCTAAAGAACAAGTCTCTTAGCTGAACTGTGGAACAACGTTAACTCCTAAACAAGACCCTTAAGAGATCAACATGAATATACAGTGAAATGTGATAATCTATTTTCCATGCTTAGATGAATAACAAAGCCATAAATGTTGCACACAAGTAATATGAGGGTACAACCTATCTGGTCGCCATCCATAGGAGCGAGCATCATGTGCTGACTTGTCGATGGCCCTGCAGTTGTTGTGGCGTTCCATGTCGGGCACGCGCATTCGATGTAGGGAACTATTGAGTGGGGATTATAGCTCCCTTCTGGTGCAAGCTTCCTTTGTTGGAGTAGCTGCGGTGAGAAGGAAGACGGTGTGGCTGAAGAAGCAGAAAACGCATAATGTTAAGAACAACACATATCTCTGATATGAAGAAATACCCTAAGAGATCAAAAGTAAGGTACGAGAGTGGTCACACGTCTGTTGACTGAACACTAAATTGGGGTCACACGATTTTAATTTATTTTGGTACTGTCCGATCTACGCTGGATGGCTTGATGGCCGTCTTGTGCCTCCCGGCTGACACTGTTCAGAATCTTCCCGGAAGAGCTAGCGACCACCGGCAGAGCAGCCTGCCTCCACCGTTCCTCGCTGCGAGAGCTCCTACCAAAACCCTGATCCCCGCCCCACCGCACTGCCATGGTTGCGCCACCCCCGGCCAATCCACAAAGTATTGACGTCATCCAGATCCGGCGGCAACAGTACCTCCAACCCACGCAACTCTAAGATAGCCATCTAAGCGTTGCTTCCACGGCGAACTTGCGCCCCCGCACCCTTACGTTAGACACCAGCCAACCGGCAGCCTAGGAGCTCCGCCGCCTCGAGGGGTGCTGCTTCCCATTGGGAATCGATTGGCCTAGAATAAAAATTCAGACAACTGACACCTAAATAAAGTGATTTGAGATGAGTGTATGACCTATCTTGTGGCCCAGTGAAGTAGGCAGCTCCAGCTGCCGAGTCGGTGAGGCCCGCGTGGTTGCGGTGGCTACCAGCGGCAGGAAAGCAGAGATGTTGCGACGGTCGACGACTATGGGGAAGCAACGCCGGGGCCCTGGACGCATCCAAAGTTGGAGCTGCTCCGGCGCCGTGCACAACAGCGGGGGTGAATCGGCTCTGGTACGGTTCACGTGGCCGTCGTTGAGGCAGCTCTGGCAGCATGGAGTAAGAGGCACATGGCCCGCTGCACGACGGCAAATGGACAACGTCTCCGGCATTGGGGAGGAGGGCGGTGGTGAATTTAGTGCGTTGGGGGCGCCATGGAGGAGGGGCTGAGGTTTCGCGGCTGGGGAGAAGGGAGCTTTTGGGGAAAAGGTGATTTGGCGCCCACGAGGTATGAATGGGGAATTGTGAGGGGCAACCATGTCTTACGGAGGCATTTGTCTGAAATGTGGGGGGAGTTATAGTTCTACCCCTGCCTTTGGGCTTCTGGGCTTAGGTCTGTGTACTGAGGGTCAGGGATAGTAGAGTAACTTTGCTTCTCCCAAATAGTGGGCGTGAGCGATTTCGGGCGAGGAGGGCGTGTTTTGAAATAGTGGGGGTGAGCGATTTCAGGCGAGGAGGGCGTGTTTTGAAATAATGGACGCGAGCAATTTTGGGCGAGGAGGGCATGTTTTGAAATAGTCGGCGCGAGCGATTTCGGGCAAGGAGAGGGTGCTTTGCCGCCCATGGTTTATGAATTATTCGGCACATGTCATTTCGGCCGAGGAGAAGGCGCGCTTGGATGAAGTTGCGAACCTACCCTCGATGTACAACAGGCTAATTGATGCGTGTCCCACATAGGCCGGTAATTTCGCGTCTCCATTTATTTGCTCAAGCGAATTCCACCGAGCAGAGGGTGTTTAGCGGTTCATTCAAATTTTGGGAGAACGAGCATCCACGTCTACCTTACCAAGTCGATTCGAATGAAATTTTGAAATATTAGCTTGCCACTTCTGTTTTAGATGGAGAGATGATGCTCGGGATTAATGTGTTTTCACATGCTCGTTGCTAACGATTTACTATATGACAAATGGTTGACCCACTCAAAAATGGGAATCAAACCCAAAATGAAATATCTCGATTCAATGAAATAGCTCGTTCACCAGGTCAAAATAGTGAACTAAATCCAAAATTGAACAACTCAATCGAGTAGCATGTTGTAAAGTATTATAGTACTCGATGAACATGTTGAAAGTCAAATTAATGAACTTGTTTGATACGCATATCTCTGTTCATGTGTGGATTGCAGAGAATAGGTTCTCCAATTCAAATATTTGAATGCAAGTTTATATTGAAACATGGTTTATATCAGTCTTTGATGCATAAAACGCGACCTCCCCCTCTCCCAGACTCCTGCTCTCTCTCTCTCTCTCTCTCTCTCTCTCTCTCTCTCTCTCTCTCTCCCTCTCTCTCTCCCTCTCTCTCTCTCTCCGACAATCTTCAATTCTATCGCATGCATCCAAATACAAACCTTGTTGGTCCCTCTCCCTCTCTCTCTCTCTCTCTCTCTCTTTCTCTGTGTGTGTGTGTGGGGGGGTCTTTCTAGTTCGCATGCAGATCCATGTATAGGTCTCTCTCGCACACTATGTATGATTCTCTAGTCCAAGCTAAATATCTTGAGTGCACTCATCGTACGCACACAAATTCCCTGGCTGATTGCCCGTAACTCTCTCAAGCACCACTCTGCCGTCTCTGAGCTCTTCCCGCTCTCTCTCTCAAACTCTCCATCTCCCTGGGTCACACGTACACATGCATATCTCACTGGCACTCGATAGACCCATCTAAAACTCTCTCTCTCTCCCTTGTTCTCTCTCCATCTCACACGCACACACACACAATCTCACGCCTAGCCAAGTATGATGGTCTCTCACTCAATTGTAGGCACACGCAGTCCCCCCTATATGTATATGACTAGCTAATTCTTAGTCTCCATCACAAACATGTGCATGGTCTATCTCGATTTCTCTTGGGGCATCTTTCTATCGCACACGCACCTCGTCCCTCAATCTCCCACCCATATAGTCCCCTCAGGATCTCGAGGGGTCTCTCTATCACAAACACACCCTCTCTCCCTCCCCATGCGTCCATCTTCTCCATGCGTCCTTCTCGACCTTTGTCCCTTGTTGGCCAGACCTCTATTGGACATGTGCTATAAGGGTGTCTCTCTCCGTTGCAAACAATCACGCACTAGCTATCTTCGTGTATCCCCTCACCTTGCTTTTCTATCTCGGAGATGCATTTGTGATATGTTTGCATAAGAAACAAACACACACACTCTCTCTCTAATTTATTGTTTGTTGTCCCTTTCTCTTTCACACAAACACTCTTTTTGCACACTCACTCATTGTCCTTCACACGCACTTGATCTCTGTCGACTTAGGCACTCTCTTCGGTCCATAGCATATAGATTTATTGAAAAGTCAAACATCACAAAGTTTGACCATGTACGTGGAGAAAAAAATTTACATCTAGAACGGCAAACATATATCATTAGTTTCATCATGAGATGTAGTTTCGTGTGATGTATCTTTGGTATTGTAGATATAAATAATATTTATGTAAACCTGGTCAAAGTTTCCAAAGTTGGACTTCTAAAAATTTATATGCACTGCATTATCGAACGGATGGAATATATTTTTTCCCCTCTCGGCTATATAACGCATCACTCAGCCGTATCGGGGCTCCTCTATCTCTCTCAAACTTTATATCTCCCTGGTTCACACATACACATATCTCTCTCGCGCTACATAGACCCATCTAACACTCTCCGCCCTTGTTCTCTCTCTATGTGACACGCACCCCCCCAAGTAGCATAACCCCTCACTCCATCATAGGTGCACGCACTCCCCCCTAAGTACGACTGTCTCTCACTAGCCATCAGGAACACACGTATTGTCTCCTTCCATCCATACGTCTATCTCGATATCTCTCAGGGTATCTTCTATCGCGCACACACCTTGTCACTCGATCTGCCACCCATGTAGTCCCATCACGGTCTCTAGGGGATCTGTCTGTCACAAACATACACTCTCTCCTCCCCATGTCTGCATTTTCTCCATATGTCTCTCTCGACCTCTCTCCCTTGTTTGTCAGACCTCTCTTGGCCACGTGTTAGGGGTATTTCTCTCTCGGTTGCAAACGAACACACACTATCTTCACACCTCGCTTCCGCTGTTGAAGATGCATGTGTGATATGTTTGCATAAGACACACACGCTTTTTCCCTACTTTATCGTGTGTTGTCCATGTCTGTTTCACACACGCACACACACTTTTTTCACTCACTCTTTCTATTTCACTCACTCTCTCTCTCTCTCTCTCTCTCTCTCTAGTTAGGTACTCTCTCACGTCCAAAAGCATATGGATGTTTTGAAAAGTCAAACCTCAGAAAAGTCTGACCAGGTATATGTGGAGAAAAACATTTACATCTGGAATGATCATTAGATTCATCACAACATGTACTTACTTCGTACTATCATTTACCTTTGGTATTGTAGATATAAGTAATTTCTTTATAAACTTGGTCAAAATTTCAAAAGTTTGACTTTAAAAAAAATATAGGCACTACATTATCGAACGGAAGGAGTAGTTCTTTCTCTCTCTCTCTCTCTACTATCTCTCACGGGCCTCCCCGCTCACTCGAACTCTCTATACTAAGGGATTATACGGTCACTGTGTCAGCGTATAGCTTCGTATATTGTTTGATTGACCGGTCAACCAGTCCACATGCTGCCTCGTCACACTACAAAAAAAATACACTTCTGTGATGATACCTGTTTGTCACAGTAGGTCGCATTTTCTGTCATGCATGTACATCCATGACAATTTTAAGACAGAATCAAGATAGTCATACTCGTGTTGTCGTAGAAGTGTTCCATGACATTACCAAAATTATCATCACGGAAGTGTCCACTTCCATGACGATAAATCGCGCGTCACAGAAGTGCTTTCGTCAAGGGTGACCGACACGTGGCATCCACCGTAATGGAACGTCGTTAAGCTATCGGGTACGGTTTTGGATCCGATAACCCGCTAACAGCCCCGACCAATGGGGATTTTCCACGTGTAAAATCATCATTGGCTGGAGGAAATATGTGTCGGCTCACCGTTGGGACAGATGTCATCCACTCATTGGACAGAAGGCGCCACTGATACGTCGACACGTGGCATGGCCCAACGATGCTGTTAGCGGTTTATTGGATCCAAAATCGGGCCCATTCCTGTGAAAAGGCCGGCCCGTTTGACTTGGTCAAAAGGTGGCGGGCGGGCCCACGGAAAGCTTGTTAACGGCATGTTCGCATATAGCCCATTTACAGCCCGCTAACCCAGGGCCCGTTACGACCTATCCCAATTAGGCCCAGTAGCATCATCTGGCCCGTCCAATATGATTCCAGCCCATTTTAAGTTCCAGCCCATGTATCGCCCATGACATCTTTCGGCCCAGATGAGGCCCTTTGTAACTCTTGGCCCATTAACGGCCCGTGGTGAAACTGGATCGTAATGAATAGTGTATCACTTTATACCCATTAACGGACCATTAATCCATTGGGCCATTTGCAGCCCATGTTATCTTTCGGCATTCTCAGGGCCCATTTATTCTTGGGCTCATTTCCAGCATTCGGTTACTTACGGCCCGTTACTGCCATTTTGTGCTTCTGGGCCAAATTCAGCCCGTGGTTAAAGTCAGCCCCTTTGTGGCCCGTTAATACGTTGGGGCGTTTTCATAGCGTCATCAAATACGACCTATTAACGACGACCCGTTAGGGTCGGCCCATGAACGGACGACTCCAACTGTAGCCCGTTTACGGCCATAATGTGGTTTGTTTTTGGCCCATGTTTGGCCAATCGATCATACGACCCGTCTAAGGCCCATTGATGATACGACCCGTAGAAGGCCCATTGTTTCTACGGCCCGTCGAAGGCCCATAGTTTCTACGGACTGTAGAAGGCACATTGTTTCTACGGCCCATAGGAGGCCCAGTGTCACTACAGTAAATATGTAGCCCATGGCCTGTTAAACTCGGGAAACTACTATAGGTTTAGACCTGCTAATGGCCCAAGATGATTATAGGCCCACGTTTTGGTCCATATGAGTAACGGGCCAGCCTGAAGACTGACAACACTGAGATCCACTGAACCTTCCGGCCTAAATTACAGCATACCGACCAAAGAATAAACCTAGACTATACAACGAAGAAATTACAACATATTAGGAATCAAAGTTCGCTACCCGGTGATAATAAAGTGCAACATGACCGCAGATTACATACACTGGGCATCAAAGGTCGCCACCAAAGGCATATAAACGCTACCGACAAAAGAATATACAAAACTGAGAGCACTTGAAGGCACTAGACTCGCAAGCTCGGGCCTCAAGCGGCCGAACAAGCCGATGAGACCTCGGTTGTGTCAACGATAGATGCTTCATCCCTAGCTGTATGGCACCTTAGTGCGCAGCAGTCCCCCGACATCTTCATTACATCTTTGACTTCAAGTCGAGCCGAGCCAAGCAAGCCTTTTCCGCTTTAAGTTCGATCAAGAAGTCGAACTGATTGAGGCAATGATCACAGAAGCGGTTGTCTCACACCTGCTGGTGAGTAGCTTCAACTCACTGTCTTCATCAAGACAGGACCTTGGGATCATCTCACTGTCCTCAAGATGGTTTGGCTCACTATCTTTCCTAAAGTTCTGCCTGGCATAAGAGATACGACTCTGAAAGAGAAACAAGGAGACACATAACAGGTTTCACAATTATATAAGCAAATAAATGGATCTGTTTCAAGATAAGGAACATGTTTTTACAACTACAATTTAAAACTCGTAGTTGTTGCAAACATCCAATCAGATGTAAACAAAGAAGGAGGAAATGATGCCTATCCAAATCTATACTAGAACAAAGTTTGAAGGCTTGAGAAGGATGAACTTACATTACATGTTAATAGGGGCTGGACAAAGCCCTTCTCCATGTTGATGGAAAGATAATTCAATAAATTCCCCAAAGAAAATTCTTTATAAGCGTTGCCATTATTCTACATTTTGCAAAGAGTAAATATAGATCAAATACTCAGGTGCAGACTGATGATACATAATCAAATATCAATTAATTAAGTACATTGTTACAAGGCAAAAGTTACTGACAAGAGGAATGCAGACATCAACGTGTCCAGTGGCATTGGCTTTATTCAACATTTTGGTAAGAGTAAATGTAGATATGATAATTTGGAGAAAGTGGAGGGCAGGGCAGATAAGATGCAAAGTAATGCTAGACAATCAACTATCTCGCGATGCGTGTACAGTAATACCACCACCGTCCGTTATTAGTTGTCGCTCAAATGGATGTATCTAGCACTATTAAGTTCTAAATACATCCAATTGATCAATAATTAATTCGACACAGAGGGAGTACATGACAACAGGTACTTACATGAGCAATCCAAAACTTCATAGCCATTGTGTTAATTCTACATTTATCTAAGAGTAAATATAGATCTTATAATTTCAAGCAAAGGAACGATAAAGAAGCGAATATTTACAGTGATGCTACATAATCAAACAGCAATGAGTGTAAGTATGCTGACAAAGGGCAAGAGGTACTAACAAGAGCAATGTAGAGCCCAGTATTGTCGTGAGATCCTATGATCCTTTGAGCAAGGAGATTCATCTGAAATTAGTTTTCATACAAGAGAGAAGGTAAGGCACATGCAGAAATTTCGGAGTTCAAATTTTGAATTGATATCATAGACAATTACCTAACGCCGGGTCGCCAGCTCTAATAGGGGTTTGGCCACCGGAGTAGGGGTAAAGTCGATTCTGATTGGGCCTGTGTTTTCTGTGGTCACGATCTATCTGATTTAATGTATCACTACCTTTTCCAAATACCTAGTTTGTACTCCTTGAGGATCTGCAATCACCCTCTTCCTTTTGGACATCTATTACGAAAGAACAACATTTGACCGGAAAAATATAGTATGACGACACATGGAATAGGTACGTAAAATGGATAGGTATGGCATGTACTCATATATGATGCTTAAACTAAGGTATGGTGTAACAAAGTAGAAGTAATGCAAGAGGTCAGATGCAAAATATGTGCGACCAATACAACCTTGCCAAGTTAGAGCATGCACCTTGATGGGTGAATAAGATAGGCCATCCTCCACCATGCCAAGTTTGTTAGCCAGTGGATCATTCCGCAATATTCCTCTCATGCGCCCATTCTCATATTCATTTTGATAATGTTCAATACCGACATGCATGAAAACATAAAAACAAGTGAGATTATCTTTGTAATGCGTCTGACTCTAATCCAATACTTCCTCCCTGTAAACCCCTTCGTGCTATCTCTGCAATTCTTCTAAGAGGTGCCATGCATGCTGTAATTTGGTGTGTGCATTAATATAATGTGGCCTACTACTCAAAATACGAGAGCTCCAGAAGTGATTATACTTCGTAGATGATAGCTTCAACATATAGTAAAGAAGAACAAGTCAACCTGACCTGACAGGTTCAAAATATACTATGGGAGAATAACTCGACCTGACCAGTCGACCGCAAGAGAGGAGGGTCATCTTAAAGAAGAGTAGAAGAGCAAGCAGATTGAAGATATTACAAGTCTTTCTATACAATGTCGGTTGGCCACCCATGATGAACCAGAGCACACAGAGAAATACTATTCCTTCCGGTCTCTCCATATGTGGCTCACATGCATTTCCAAACTAAAGTAGGAACATTTAGCTGACAAATTAAACATCTCTCAGTTTTACTAATATCGGCATAATATCATATTTGAATTTGTACAACTATGCTTGTTTAGCTCGATGGGTGGAGCAGTGCTATTACGACACGAACCACGTAGGCTGATCGTGGTCATCATAAAATGGGGAAACCGTAAGCATGATGAGTATAGTGTTGACCGTGGCAGTGGGATGGCACATCCTAAGCTGCAAACCATGCAAAGGGTAGTTAGCAACCGATATTTGCTTTGAAATAACAACTAAGATTTGGTATGAACAATAAAATACAGTCAACAAGTGACAAAGAAATACAATTCTGCTGTCTCTCTATATGTCGCGACATGCATTTGGAAACTCAAGTGGGACCTTTAGCTAACCAATTAAATGTGTCTGTTAACTAATATCAGTATCATATCACAATCATATTTGAACATCTAAGCTTTGGAATTTTGAGTGTTGTTTTGTTTAGCTTGAAGGGTGGAGTAATGCTAGTATGACAGAAAGCACCTATGCAGATCATGGTAGAGTAGATAAAAGGGGAAAACCCTAAGCATCAAGAGTAAAATCAGGAAAGTGGAACTAGCTGGACCCGTGGGTGGCGCACATGCTTTTCGAAACGAATATAGGAACATTAGGTGACCAATTAAACATTCTCTGTTTTAGTAATATGAGCATCATATCAGATTCATATTTCAACACGTAAGCTTTGGAATTATGAGTGGCATGTTGTTTCGCTTGATGGGTTGAGGTCTTGAGGAGCAAGCTAGTAACGACACGAAGCGAGGAAGCACCTACGATGATGGTAGTGAATACAAAGAGGGGAAACCATAAGCTTTACGAGTATAGTGACCGTGACACGGCGGATCTGAAGGTGCAAACCGGCCAAAGCTACTTCGCAACCAAAGTTTACATTCAACTAGCCACTACGATTTGGTACGGACAAGAAAAGTACAGTAAACAATTTAAGATCTATTTTTCGGGTGAGATCAATAACTTAAGCACATATGGAAGAGTACCACCTCTCTTGTGGCGCCGTGTAGGCCCCTGCTGATACGTTGAAGGTGTTGTGGGTGCGATGGCTGTCGGCGGCGGGGAAGAAGACTTTAGATGGTAGACGGCCGGGTTGGGGGATAAATCATGTTGTCGTGGACGAGGCGGTCGTAGGAGCGGCAACGGCAAAGTGGACGACGGTGCCGATGAAGCGAGACAATGCGATGAAAGGATCATGGTCCGGCGCCGTGGATGAGAGACGTGCATCTCTTGCAGTGGACGGCGGGGTAGGGGTAGCGGCTCCGGCAAGGTGGAGGATGGGGTGGCGGACGGAGGAGGCTGGCCGCAGTGGGGAGGTTGTCGTGGCGCCGATGGTGTATGAATGGGGAAATGGAGGGGGAGGGGGGATCTCAAACTTTGGGACACGCTTGTCTGAAATGTGGGAAAGTTACGAACTTGTCCCGCGTTTAAAATTTCGGACATCACGTCGGTTGGGGATAGGATGGTAATATCGCATCTCCCAAATATGTGCCGGTAACGATTTCAGGCGAGGAGAGGGTGTTTTGCCGCTGACGGTTGGCGCCCATGGTGTATGAACGGGGCTGACAGGTAGGGCGGTTGTGTCACATCTGAGGGAAGTTACACATCTACCCCTATTTAAAATATTAGCCTACATCGATTTCAGACGAGGAGAGTTTGTTTTGCCGCCCACCGTGGATGAATGGGCTCAGAGATCATTGTGTCACGTCTGATTGAAGTTACTAGTCTACCCCTATCGACAGCAGTGTAAATCCGGTCAATAAGGATGTCAAATGTCAGCGGTAGACAGTAATTTCCATCTCGCAAACACTTGCTTCGGGCAGCCCACAAATGATAGTGGGTGTTTAGCCACTTCATTCAGAACTTGGGAGAATTAGCATTCACGTTTGCCCTGGGCCCTGGCAACTAAATCCAAATCCAATTTTTATTCGATTACGAATATCCACAGATAATTCTACGTTTTGTTATTTATTTCTTCAAAACCACAACAAAGATTTATTCCACCTTTATATATGATTATGATTTAGAAATGTCATGATCTTCGAATTCAGTAGGTTGGATACACTTTGAGTCAAACAGTTATTTCATCCAATACAATATGCTCACACGAAAACAGTTCACCTTATGTCAATCATACAAGTACTAAGGATTACCTCGCCTAAAAAATCCGGATCATTAAAACACATGGACAACATAGGAGGTCTTACAACATAATCCATTCAGAGACATGACACAACATGCAAGTACAATAATCTAATGACAATTTCAATGCTATCTAAAGAAGAACTGGGATTACCACAGGCTTCAGGATAGCGTAAGCAACAGGACCTCCTCCGTCTTCAAATGCAACATTCTTACTTCCTCCAATTCTTGGGTTGCTTGCATAATGCGTGCAGCTAATTGCATAATTTCCAGCTTCAAGATCGAGATTACCTCATTCATGGCAGCCACACCATTTCTTTCTGCCTCTAGTAGAGCCTCAATAACTATAATATATGTGCTCAGACTGCTCTCTGGCAGTGTTGCCTCTGAACTGCTACCATCTGGTAACATGGATGGTGCACTGCTTCCACAAATAGATTCTAGGGTTGTACATTGTGTCCTAGAGTGAACGGAATCCTGAAAGGTTTCCGCTGGACATAAGTAAGAGATAGTTATCGCATGATCCAGGCAGTAAGCTTACATGGTAAACGACATACGAATTATTGTCGAGCATGGCAAGCTATATTTAAATGGTTCGAAGCAGCATCAGCCGAAAAGAAATTAAAATGGTAAGATGAAACTAGGGATGTAAGTGGCAAATAAACGACATCCGCCAGTCCCATCTAGTTTGTTTTTGCTAGCTCCCTGGTTCATTTTCCTCAAAAAACAAAAACTCTTTTGAACTATCATGCGACTAGTGGACTTTAATCGGGATTAAACGGGACCCAGTTGACATCCCTAGTTGAAAGGGAGTGTACCACCGCTATATTTAAGTTGCCAAGGCTGAGAAAGCACTTACCATTGTGGCTTCATATAAACTACGAAGACAGTCTTGTGATGCAGTTTAGAGGAAAAGTCAATGACTCAAATGAACTAGGCATGCATTTCTTTATGATAGTACAGCAGTAATCACGACATATTAACCAACTCAGGTATAAGCGTAACAAGTAACAAACAAGCATTCGAATCAAGCAATACAGCAAAGCGCATAACCGAACTATTTGTTATTCTCAGAGGATTACAGGTTGAGGGCACAAGCCAAGAAAGCATCCCACACGCATTACATTTCACTTGTACTAAAACACACTGGCTTACCATTTGTTGCTGTGAAGCCTCGCTGCTGTTGCAATGTTCTCTGAAGATATCGTCAGTGATACGTCTCCGTTGTATCTACTTTTCCAAACACTTTTGCCCTTGTTTTGGACTCTATTGAATGGAACTAACCCGGACTGACGCTGTTTTCAGCAGAATTTCCATGGTGTTATTTATGTGTAGAAACAAAAGTTCTCGGAATGACCTGAAACTTCACGGAGATTATTTTTGGAAATAATAAAAAATACTGGCGAAAGAATCAAGGCTAGGGGCCCACACCCTTTCCACGAGGGTGGGGGGCGCGCCCCCTGCCTCGTGGGCCCTCTGGAGCTCCACCGACCTCAACTCCAACTCCATATATTCGTGTTCGGGAAGAAAAAAATCAGAGAGAAAGATTCATCGCGTTTTATGATACGGAGCCGCCGCCAAGCCCTAAACTCTCTCGGGAGGGCTGATCTGGAATCCGTTCGGGGCTCCGGAGAGGGAAATTCGTCGCCATCGTCATCATCAACCATCCTCAATCACCAATTTCATGATGCTCACCGCCGTGCGTGAGTAATTCCATCGTAGGCTTGCTGGACGGTGATGGGTTGGATGAGATTTATCATGTAATCGAGTTAGTTTTGTTAGGGTTTGATCCCTAGTATCCACTATGTTTTGAGATTGATGTTGTTATGAATTTGCTATGCTTAATGCTTGTACTAGGGCCCGAGTGCCATGATTTCAGATCTGTACCTATTATGTTTTCATGAATATATGTGAGTTCTTGATCCTATCTTGCAAGTCTATAGTCACCTACTATGTGTTATGATCCGGCAACCCCGAAGTGACAATAACCGGGACCACTCTCGGTGATGACCGTAGTTTGAGGAGTTCATGTATTCACTATGTGTTAATGCTTTGGTCCGTACTCTATTAAAAGGAGGCCTTAATATCCCTTAGTTTCCGTTAGGACCCCACCGCTTTAACGGTAGGACAAAAGATGTCATGCAAGTTCTTTTCAATAAGCACGAATGACTATATTCGGAATACATGCCTACATTACATTGATGAATTGGAGCTAGTTCTGAGTCACCCTATGTTATGATTGTTACATGATGAACCGCATCCGGCATAATTCTCCATCACCGATCCAATGCCTACGAGCTTTTCACATATTGTTTTTCGCTTATTTACTTTACCGTTGCTACTGTTACAATCACCACAAAACCCAAAAATATTACTTTTGCTACTGCTATCAATTACTATCATACTACTTTGCTACTAAATACTTTGCTACAGATACTAAGTTATCCAGGTGTGGTTGAATTGACAACTCAACTGCTAATACTTGAGAATTTTCTTTGGCTCCCCTTGTGTCGAATCAATAAATTTGGGTTGAATACTCTACCCTCGAAAACTGTTGCGATTCCCTATACTTGTGGGTTATCAAGACTATTTTCTAGCGCCGTTGCCGGGGAGCATA
Source organism: Aegilops bicornis (assembly GCA_021605145.1). Lineage (NCBI taxonomy): Eukaryota > Viridiplantae > Streptophyta > Magnoliopsida > Poales > Poaceae > Aegilops > Aegilops bicornis. Next base: position 562,427,536 of record CM038670.1, on the reverse strand, counting down.
GCTCTATTCTTTGAGTCACTTGGGATTTATATCTGCTGGTCACTATGAAGAACTTGAAAGACGCGAAAACTAAAATTTATCCCTCAACTACGAGGGGAGGTAAGGAACTGCCATCTAGCTCTGCACTTGATTCACCTTCTGTTTTGAGTAAGCTTGCGACACCTAAACCTGCTTCTGCTATTAATTCTAATATGTCGCATGTTATTGATGATGCCACTTCTGCTATGCATGATACTTATGATGAAACTACCTCTATGTTTGATACTACTGTGCCACTTGGTAAATTTCTTGATGAACAACTTGCTAGGGCTAGAGAGAATGAAATTATTGAAACTGATAATATTGATGAAAGTGATGATGAAGATTTTCCCCCTAGATATGAACTGCATGTTGTGCCTGAGGGCTATGTTATGGATGAAGAAACTGCTAGAGACTTTCTTGCTTGCAATGATAGAAGTGATCTTAAGAAATTATTAGCTAAGCTGAAACAAAAAACTCCGAATGCTAGAATGAAATATGATCCTGCTTATGCTACTTCACCTATCTTTGTTACCGATAGGGATTATGAATTCTCTGTCGACCCTAATATAATTACTTTGGTTGAATCTGATCCTTTCTATGGTTATGAATCTGAAACTGCTGTGGCACATCTTACTAAATTAAACGATATAGCCACCCTGTTCACTAATGATGAGAAAACTCGCTATTACTATATCCTTAAAATATTTCCATTCTCATTAAAGGGTGATGCTAAGATATGGTTTAATTCTCTTGATCCTGGTTGTGTGTGTAGTCCCCAGGATATGATTTATTATTTATCTGCTAAATATTTCCTTGCTCATAAGAAACAAGTTGCTTTAAGGGAAATATATTGTTTTGTGCAAATTGAAGAAGAGAGTCTCCCACAAGCTTGGGGGAGGCTTCTCCAATTACTTAATGCTTTGCCTGATCATCCTCTCAAGAAAAATGAAATACTTGATATCTTTTATGATGGACTAACCGATGCTTCCAGAGACCACCTGGATAGTTGTGCTGGTTGTGTTTTCAGGGAAAGAACACCAGATGAAGCTGAAATTTTATTGAATAATATGTTGACAAATGAAAATAATTGGACACTTCCTGAACCAACTCTTAATCCAACTCGAAAGAAAAGGGATGTTCTATTTCTCAGTCCCGAAGATATGCAAGAGGCAAAGAAATCTATGAAAGAAAAGGGTATTAAAGCTGAAGATGTTAAGAATTTACCTCCTATTGAAGAAATACATGGTCTTAATTTACACTTTGTTGAAGAAATACATGGTTTTAATCCATCACCTATTGAAGAAACACATGGTCTTGATAACTCGGCTACGTAGTAAAGGTAAATTCTCTCTATAGATATGATAAAGTTGAAATCCCTCCTACTAAGTTTGCTAGCCAATGTTTGGATGAGTTTGATAATTTTATGGTTAAGCAAGAAAATTTCAATGCTTATTTTGGTAGAGAATTAAAATGCCAAGTGATTATATGTCTAGAATTAAAGGTGAACTTAAACTCATTAGTAAACATGCTTCTATGGTTACCATTCAAGTAGAACAAGTACTTAAAGCTCAGAATGATTTGATCAATGAATTAAATAGTAAGAATAATGATTTTGCTGTTAGAGTGGCTACTAGAACTGGTAGAATGACTCGGGAACCTTTGTATCCCGAAGGCCATCCTAAGAGAATTGAGCAGGATTCTCAGAGAAATAATATTGATGCACCTAGCCCTTCTAAAAAGAAGAAAAAGAAAAATGATAGGACTTTGCATGCTTCTAGTGAACCTGTTGTAGACACACCTGAGAATCCCAATGATATTTCTATTTCTGATGCTGAAACACAATCAGGTGATGAACATGAACATAGTAATAATGTTAATGACAATGTTCATGTTGATGCTCAACCTAGCAATGATAATGATGTAGAAACTGAACCTACTGTTGATCTTGATAACTTACAATCAAAGAATCAACGTTACGATAAGAGAGACTTTGTTGCTAGGACACACGGTAAAGAAAGGGAGCCATGGGTTCAGAAACCCATGCCTTTTCCTCCCAAACCATCCAAGAAAAAGGATGATGAGGATTTTGAGCGCTTTGCTGAAATGATTAGACCTATCTTTTTGCGTATGCGTTTGAATGATATGCTCAAAATGAATCCTTATGCTAAGTATATGAAAGAAATTGTAACTAATAAAAGGACGATACCGGAAGCTGAAATTTCCACCTTGCTTGCTAATTACACTTTCAAGGGTGGAATACGTAAGAAACTAGGAGATCCAGGAGTAAGAACTATACCATGCTCCATTAAAAGAAACTATGTTAAAACTGTTTTATGTGATCTTGGAGCCGGTGTTAGTGTTATGCCTCTCTCATTATATCGTAGACTTGATTTGAATAAGTTGACACCTACTGAAATATCTTTGCAAATGGCTGATAAATCAACTGCTATACCTATCGGTATTTGTGAGGATGTGCATGTTGTGGTTGCAAACATTCCTACTTTAACGGACTTTGTTATTCTTGATATTCTGAGGACGATAGTATGTCTATTATTCTTGGAAGACCTTTTTTGAATACTGAAGGGGCTGCTATTGATTGCAACAAAGGCAATGTCACTTTTCATGTTAATGGCAATGAGCATACGGTACACTTTCCGAGGAAACAACCTCAAGTTCATAGTATAAATTCTATTGGAAAAATTCCATCAATTATTTTTGGAGGTTTTGAATTTCCTCTACCTACAGTCAAAGAAGAAATATGATATTCTTATTATTGGGGACGTGCATAATCCCGTTGAGGTAACATAGTGTTATTCAAAATTTCTCCGGTTCCATGTTATTCGGAATGAGTTTGTTAACAAGACATGATCAACCTTGTTAGTGGGTTCCTTTTGATGAGCATGAGATGGATGAAGTTAGAAAGCACAACCTTCTGTACCCTCCTTTTACTTTCTGTTATTTAGAATAAATAAAGCAAAAATAGTATTTCCTGTTAGTTTTCTGAATTATCCGTGTAATAAAATATACCCTAAAAATAAAAGTTCTCCAAATGCCTCGAAAATTAAATATGATTTTTTCTAGAATATTTGAGAATATCTCGCACTGAGAACACATTAGGGGGAGCAAGCACCTGGCCACGAGGGTCCAGGGCGTGCCCCCCTGCCTCGTGGGCCCATGGTGGCTCCCCTCCACTTATTCCTGCACCCACACACTCCTTCCTCCCAAAAAAATCACCAACCAGCTCAAGCACGAGTTCTAGCTCATTTAGCTGCGATTATTTATCTCCTTGCTCAAAGCACCTCTCACAAAACTTCTTTAGGGGATTATTCCTTGGTCTGTGACTCCTCCAATGGTCCAATTAGTTTTTGTTCTAGTGCTTTATTCATTGCAAATTTGTGCTTCCTAGGTGACCATGTTCTTGAGCTTGCATGTCAAATTTATATGGTTCCAAGTGGTTCTAATGCATGATATAGTCTCTAGGCAGTTGTGGGAGTAGTTGCTACCAATTTTGTTGAGCTTGGTTCACTTTTATTTGAAGTTACTAAAAAGTTCAGAAATTTTCAGAAAATGATGAAGAGATTTTTGAGGGGCTCTCCGAGCCGAAGCTCGAAGGATAAGCAAAGTGAAGAAGAAGAAGAGAGGCCCAAATATAATCTGCCTCGCACCACGGAGGTTCGGCCGTGTGAATGGACTTGTGATGATTTATTGAGAGCAGTTGGGAGTTATGATGATTTTTATGAATCGGCTGAGAATGCAGGCCTCACCGACTTCCTCTGCGACCAACGCGAACATTATCTCTTACTCACTAATACCTTTGTGCAAAATTTTCATTTCCATTCTAGGAGGTTGATACGTCTCCAACGTATCTATAATTTTTGATTGCTCCATGGTATATTATCTACTGTTTTGGACAATATTGGGCTTTATTATCCACTTTTATATTATTTTTGGGACTAACCTATTAACCGGAGGCCCAGCCCAGAATTGTTGTTTTTTGCCTATTTTTGCCTATTTCAGTGTTTCGAAGAAAAGGAATATCAAACGGAGTCCAATTGACCTGAAATTCCACGGAACTTATTTTTGGACCATAAGAAGCCCACGGAGTACCGGAAGCTCACCAGGGGAGTCTCGTGCTGCCCACGAGGGTGGGGGGCGTGCCCACCCCCCTAGGGCGCGCCCCCTGCCTCGTGGACAGCCCGGAGGTCCACCGACATACTTCTTTCACCCATATATACCCACGTACCCTAAAACTTCCGAAGACGAGAATAGATCGGGAGTTCCGCCGCCGCAAGCCTCTATAGTCACCAAAAACCAATCGGGACCCTATTCCAGCACCCTGCCGGAGGGGGGAACCCTCACCGGTGGCCATCGTCATCATCCCGGCGCTCTCCATGACGAGGAGGGAGTAGTTCACCCTCGGGGCTGAGGGTATGTACCAGTAGCTATGTGTTTGATCTCTCTCTCACTCACTCTCTCTCTCTCTCTCTCTCTCTCTCGTGTTCTTGATTTGGCACGATCTTGATGTATCGCGAGCTGTGCTATTATAGTTGGATCTTATGTTGCTTCTCCCCCTCTACTCTCTTGTAATGGATTGAGTTTTCCCTTTGAAGTAATCTTATCGGATTGAGTCTTTAATGACTTGAAAACACTTGATGTTTGTCTTGCCATGCGTATCTATGGTGACAATAGGATATCACGTGATTCACTTGATGTCTGTTTTGGTGATCAACTTGCGGGTTCCGCCCATGAACTTATGCATAGGGGTTGGCACATGTTTTCGTCATGATTCTCGGGTAGAAACTTTGGGGCACTCTTTGAGGTTCTATGTGCTGGTTGAATAGATGAATCTGAGATTGTGTGATGCATATCGTATAATCATACCCACGGATACTTGAGGTGACATTGGAGTATCTAGGTGACATTAGGGTTTTGGTTGATTTGTGTCTTAAGGTGTTATTCTAGTACGAACTCTAGGGCTGTTTGTGACACTTATAGGAATAGTTATATGATCCAATTGTGTTATTATTGTTGAGAGAACTCTAATCTCTTCGTTTGTTCTCCGCTACTAGTGACTTTGGAGTGACTCTTTGTTGCATGGTGAGGGATAGTTATATGATCCAATTGTGTTATTATTGTTGAGAGAACTTGCACTAGTGAAAGTATGAACCCTAGGCCTTGTTTCCTAGCATTGCAATACCGTTTGTGCTCACTTTTACCACTTGTTACCTTGCTGTTTTTATATTTTCAGATTACAAAAACCTATATCTACCATCCATATTGCACTTGTATCACCATCTCTTCGAACTAGTGCACCTATACAATTTACCATTGTATTGGGTGTGTTGGGGACACAAGAGACTCTTTGTTATTTGGTTGCAAGGTTGCTTGAGAGAGACCATCTTCATCCTACGGCTCCCACAGATTGATAAACCTTAGGTCATCCACTTGAGGGAAATTTGCTACTGTCCTACAGACCTCTGCACTTGGAGGCCCAACAACGTCTACAAGAAGAAGGTTGTGTAGTAGACATCAAGCTCTTTTCTGGCGCCGCTGTCGGGAGGTGAGTGCTTGAAGGTATATCTTTAGATCTTGCAATCGAATCTTTTTGTTTCTTGTTTTAGTACTAGTTTAGTTTATAAAAGAAAACTACAAAAAATGGAATTGAGTTTGTCTCATACGCTTCTTATGATCTTGAAAATCTTTTTGGCACTAAATCTTTGGATGATGAGCATGATTGTAATGTTGTTAGTATGAACTCCTTGAATATCCATAGTACTGATGATGATTGCACTAGTTATGATGAAAATATCTCCTATAAGCATGTCAATTTTTGTGGAGTGTATTGGCTTTGCAAGTACACACCAAATAGAGAAGATAGATATTGCAAGAGGCATAAGCATTTAGAAACTAAATGGTTGCAAGAAAGGCTAGATGTGTGTGCTGAAAATTTAAACTTTATTAGCCATACTTGTGAACTTTGCAATGAACATGATCATTTCAGTACCGAATGCAAATTGTTTCATGATCGTATCGTGTCCAAAAAATTTGATGACTTGATTTCCCTTGCACATCATAATCAACTTAGTTTGCTCTTGGATTATGAAGAAATGAAACGTATAACTAAGGATATTCCAAAATTTGCCCTTGATAGAGTTCTTCATTTTGATCTAGAGGAAATTTATATGTATTGTGCGGTGAATTTCATTGAAAATCCTTATATTGCCAATTACATAAAGAAAAGAAAACAAATAGAAGATAAATATAATACTAATGAAAGGGAAGAGACTTCCCAATATCCTCCTATTATTTCTTATGATGAATCAGGTAAAGAGGAGGAGCCTTCTATTCAACCAATCTCATTAATAAGGAGCTCCAAAAAGAGGATTGAACCCACACATGATGTGGTGAAGAAGAAGAAAAGAAAAAGGAAGATAGGCAAAAAGATATCTCTCCCAAATAAAGTTGCTCCTATTATTGTTGTGCCTCATGAAAATGAATCAAAAATAATTGTGGAAGATGATGCACTTGATGATGATCTCATTATGCCTATTGCTTGTTGTGATGATTATGATTGGGAAGATAATGATACTTCTTATGATCTTGAAAATCTTTTTGGCACTTGCTTGGAACAATATGATAATAATGTTTGCTATACTATTGGTGCTATCCATAATATTAATGATGAGAGTGATTATGCTTATGATATGAAAAGGCCCAAGCTTGGGGATGCTATGTTTGATGAAGATGATGTTTTTGAGAATATATTTGCTGCAATTAATGCTTGTGCCAAGCTTGGGGATGCTACGTTTAATGAAGATAATATTTTTAGTCTCCCAAGTTTTGATAAGCAAATTCATAATAATGATAGCATGCCTCCTACTTATGATGATTATATTGATGAAAGTGGGTTTGGAAGAGTGTCAACTTTAGGAAGTAGTGATCCCACAATATTGGAGGATGTTGAATCTTATTGTGATAATTATGAAAGTGGATTTGGAGAGGTCATGACTTTATTTAGTGATGTATCCACTATTTCGGAAGAGGTTTCAATCGATTATGATGAGAACAAAGTTGCTACTTATGATGATTATTGTGATAAAACTTATGCTATAAAATGTAGTGATGACTATACTTATAAAACTTGTCATGATTATGATTACCCTTTTTCTGAACATTACTCTTTTAATGTGGAAACGATTTATATTATTCAAGTCTCTTGTGATACTTCCACTATTCCGAATGAGAAGAATTTTGCTTATGTGGAGAGTAGTAAAAATTCTATGCTTGTAGATCATGAAAAGAATGCTTTAGGTGCTGGTTATATTGTTGAATTCATTAATGATGCTACTGAAAATTATTATGAGAGAGGATCATATGCTTCTACATATTGCAATAATATCAAGTTTCCTCTCTATGTGCTTAAAGTTTTGAAGTTATGCTTGTTTTACCTTCCTATGCAAGTTGATTCTTGTTCCCATAAGTTGTTTGCTCACAAAATCCCTATGCATAGGAAGTGGGTTAGACTTAAATGTGCTAGTAATATTCTTCATGATGCTCTCTTTATGTTTCAATTCTTATATTTTATGTGAGCATCATTGAAATCATCATGCCTAGCTAGGGGCGTTAAACGATAGCGCTTGTTGGGAGGCAACCCAATTTTGTTTTAGTTTATTACTTTTTGGTTCTTTTTAGGAATAAATAATCCATCTAGCTTATGTTTAGATGTGGTTTTGTGTTTTAATTAGTGTTTGTGCCAAGTAGAACCTTTGGGAAGACTTGGGTGAAGTCTTTATGATCATGCTGTAAAAAACAGAAACTTTAGCGCTCACGAGATTAGTTAAAACTTTTTAATGGAGTGTGCTATTTAGTTTATTCTTTTTGCATATGATTACTAGACAAATTACTCAGGTACACCAATTTATTTTAGAATTTTTGGAGTTCCAGAAGTTTGCGTTAGTTACAGATTACTACATACTGTTCTGTTTTTGACAGATTCTGTTTTTCGTGTGTTGTTTGCTTATTTTGATGACTCTATGGCTAGTAAAATAGTTTATAAACCATAGAGAAGTTGGAATACAGTAGGTTTAGCACCAATATAAATAAATAATTAGTTAATTACAGTACCATGAAGTGGTGTTTTGTTTTCTTTCGCTAACGGAGTTCACGAGATTTTCTGTTAAGTTTTGTGTTGTGAAGTTTTCAAGTTTTGGGTAAAGATTCGATGGACTATGGAATAAGGAGTGGAAAGAGCCTAAGCTTGGGGATTCCCAAGGCACCCCAAGGTAATATTCAAGGATAACCAAGAGCCTAAGCTTGGGGATGCCCGGAAGGCATCCCCTCTTTCGTCTTCGTTCATCGGTAACTTTACTTGGAGCTATATTTTTATTCACCACATGATATGTGTTTTGCTTGGAGCGTCATTTTATTTTCTTTAGCTTTGCTTGCTGTTTGAATAAAGTACCAAGATCTGAAATTCTTAAATGTTAGAGAGTCATCACATAGTTGTATAATTATACAACTACTCATTGATCTTCACCTATATCTTTCAGAATAGTTTGTTGTTTGCTCTAGTGCTTCACTTATATCTTTTATAGCACAATGGTGGTTTTATTTTGAAGAAATAGATGCACTCTCATGCTTCACTTATATTATTTTTAGAGTCTTAAATATCATGGTAATTTGCTTAAATAATCCTAATATGCTAGGTTTCAAGACTAGTAATAACTTTCTTATGAGTGTGTTGAATACTAAGAGAAGTTTGATGCTCGATAATTGTTTTGAGATATGGAGGTAATAATATCAAAGTCGTGCTAGTTGAGTAGTTGTGAATTTGAGAAATGCTTGTGTTGAAGTTTGCAAGTCCTGTAGCATGCACGTATGGTAAACGTTATGTAACAAATTTGAAACATGAGGTGTTCTTTGATTGTCCTCCTTATGAGTGGCGGTCGGGGACGAGCGATGGTCTTTTCCTACCAATCTATCCCCTAGGAGCATGCGCGTAGTGCTTTGGTTTTTGATGGCTTGTAGATTTTTGCAACAAGTATATGAGTTCTTTATGACTAATGTTGAGTCCATGGATTATACGCACTCTCACCCTTCCATCATTGCTAGCCTCTTCGGTACCGTGCATTGCCCTTTCTCACATTGAGAGTTGGTGCAAACTTCGTTGGTGCATCCAAACCCCGTGATATGATACGCTCTTTCACACATAAACCTCCTTATATCTTCCTCAAAACAGCCACCATACCTACCTATTATGACATTTCCATAGCCATTCCGAGATATATTGCCATGCAACTTTCCACCATTCCGTTTATTATGACACGCTTCATCATTGTCATATTGCTTTGCATGATCATGTAGTTGACATCGTATTTGTGGCAAAGCCACTATGCATAATTTTCATACATGTCACTCTTGAATCATTGCATATCCCGGTATACCGCCGGAGGCATTCATATAGAGTCATACTTTGTTCTAGTATCGAGTTGTAATCATTGAGTTGTAAATAAATAGAAGTGTGATGATCATCATTTTCTAGAGCATTGTCCCAAGTGAGGAATAAAAAAATAAAATAAAAAAATAAAAAGGAGAAAGGCCATAAAAAAGAGAAGGCCCAAAAAAGAGAAAGGCCATAAAAAAGAGAAGGCCCAAAAAAAAGAGAAAGGCCATAAAAAAAGAGAAGGCCCAAAAAAATGAGAGAAAAAGAGAGAAGGGACAATGCTACTATCCTTTGCCACACTTGTGCTTCAAAGTAGCACCATAATCTTCATGATAGAGAGTCTCTTGTTTTGTCACTTTCATATACTAGTGGGAATTTTTCATTATAGAACTTGGATTGTATATTCCAACAATGGGCCTCCTCAAGTGCCCTAGGTCTTCGTGAGCAAGCAAGTTGGATGCACACCCACTTAGTTTATTTTGTTTGGCTTTCATACTTTTATAGCTCTAGTGCATCCGTTGCATGGCAATCCCTACTCCTCGCGTTAACATCAATCGATGGGCATCTCCATAGCCCATTGATTAGCCTCGTTGATGTGAGATGTTCTCCTTTTTTGTCTTCTCCACATAACCCCCATCATCATATTCTATTCCACCCATAGTGCTATATCCATGGCTCGCGCTCATATATTGCGTGAAAGTTTACAGGTTTGAGATTACTAGAGTATGAAACAATTGCTTGGCTTGTCATCGGGGTTGTGCATGATGAGAGCATTATTGTGTGACGAAAATGGAGCATGACTAAACTATATGATTTTGTAGGGATGAACTTTCTTTGGCCATGTTATTTTGAGAAGACATAATTGCTTAGTTAGTATGCTCGAAGTATTATTATTTTTATGTCAATATGAACTTTTGTCTTGAATCTTTCGAATCTGAATATTCATACCATAATTAAGAAAAATAACATTTAAATTATGCCAAGTAGCACTCCGCATAAAAAATTCTTTCTTTTATCATTTACCTACTCGAGGACGAGAAGGAATTAAGGTTGGGGATGCTTGATACGTCTCCAACGTATCTATAATTTTTGATTGCTCCATGCTATATTATCTACTGTTTTGGACAATATTGGGCTTTATTATCCACTTTTATATTATTTTTGGGACTAACCTATTAACTGGAGGCCCAGCCCAGAATTGCTGTTTTTTTTTGACTACTTTAGTGTTTCGAAGAAAAGGAATATCAAACGCAGTCCAATTGACCTGAAACTCCACGGAACTTATTTATGGACCAGAAGAAGTCCATGGAGTACCGGAAGCTCACCAGGGGAGTCCCGGGCTGCCCAGGAGGGTGGGGGCGCGCCCACCCCCCTAGGGCGCGCCCTCTGCCTCCTGGACAGCCCAGAGGTCCACCGACGTACTTCTTTCACCCATATATACCCACGTACCCTAAAACTTCCGAAGACGAGAATAGATCGGGAGTTCCGCCGCAAGCTTCATTGCCACAAAAACCAATCGGGACCCTTCAAGACTCACGGAGGGGGAACCCTCACCGGTGGCCATCTTCATCATCCTGGCGCTCTCCATGACGAGGAGGGAGAAGTTCACCCTTGGGGCTGAGGGTATGTACCAGTAGCTATGTGTTTGATCTCTCTCTCTCGTGTTCTTGAGTTGGCACGATCTTGATGTATCGCGAGCTTTGCTATTATAGTTGGATCTTATGTTGCTTCTCCCCCTCTACTCTCTTGTAATGGATTGAGTTTTCCCTTTGAAGTAATCTTATCGGATTGAGTCTTTAATGACTTGAAAACACTTGATGTTTGTCTTGCCATGCGTATCTATGGTGACAATAGGATATCACGTGATTCACTTGATGTCTGTTTTGGTGATCAACTTGCGGGTTCCGCCCATGAACTTATGCATAGGGGTTGGCACATGTTTTCGTCATGATTCTCGGGTAGAAACTTTGGGGCACTCTTTGAGGTTCTATGTGTTGGTTGAATAGATGAATCTGAGATTGTGTGATGCATATCGTATAATCATACCCACGGATACTTGAGGTGACATTGGAGTATCTAGGTGACATTAGGGTTTTGGTTGATTTGTGTCTTAAGGTGTTATTCTAGTACGAACTCTAGGGCTGTTTGTGACACTTATAGGAATAGCCCAACAGATTGATTGGAAAGAATAACTTTGAGGTGGTTTCGTACCCTACCATAATCTCTTCGTTTGTTCTCTGCTATTTGTGACTTTGGAGTGACTCTTTGTTGCATGTTGAGGGATAGTTATATGATCCAATTATGTTATTATTGTTGAGAGAACTTGCACTAGTGAAAGTATGAACCCTAGGCCTTGTTTCCTAGCATTGCAATACCGTTTGTGCTCACTTTTACCACTTGTTACCTTGCTGTTTTTATATTTTCAGATTACAAAAACCTATATCTACCATCCATATTGCACTTGTATCACCATCTCTTCATGAACTAGTGCACCTATACAATTTACCATTGTATTGGGTGTGTTGGGGACACAAGACACTCTTTGTTATTTAGTTGCAGGGTTGCTTGAGAGAGACCATCTTCATCCTACGGCTCCCACGGATTGATAAACCTTAGGTCATCCACTTGAGGGAAATTTGCTACTGTCCTACAAACCTCTGCACTTGGAGGCCCAACAACGTCTACAAGAAGAAGGTTGTGTAGTAGACATCAGAGGTCACCACCTATGGTGGATTTTTATTTATATGATGAGTATAAGGAGATGACCCTTTGTGAATTTTGTGAGGTTTGCAAGTTGCCCTTTTCGGGCATCATAGAGGAACCACATCGTGCCGATGTGGATGGGTTTATTGATACCATTGTTGTAGGGGAAACGAGGAAGGTTTCCGATGCACGAACTACTAGCATGCACTTTCCTGTTCTACATTACTTTGCTATATTTGCTAGTAGATGCTTAAATGGTCGCAGAAACTGTGGCAACCTAAGTGCCCCTGAAATTGTTATTTTGTTTCATGCCTTGTTTCGTGATGACACATTTAGTATGGGCTCTATTGTTGCAAAGTGGTTAAATCTTAACCGTACTAAGGGCCCTATCTTGGGAGGCATCTTCGCCTCGCGTCTCACTGCATACTATAACATACCTATTGGGCATTATGAGAAAGAACAAAAGTTTCTGCCTCCTATTTATCTAGATTATAAGAGTATGGTAGCGCATGATTTTATTGTTAAGAATAGGGAAAAGGCCCTTAAGTACAAACTCTTATTTGATAAAAATCATCCTAAGACTATTACCTTGCCTACTCCTTCCCTGTTTGATTTATCTGCAGGCAAGTATCTCGTTCCGCTGGCGGCCATCCACGCCTACCGGAACCCTACTTCAGCTACAGAGCCTGAGCCGGAACCACAAATTGATCCTCCATGACAGTCTGATTACCAGTGGGATCCGGAGGTGATTGCCAACCAGTGGCAATTTGAAGCTTCTTCACAGTACAACCCCAACTATAACTTTGGATATCCGCCAGGCCAGCCATGGCCATAGACCAACTTAGGCCAAAAGCCTAAGCTTGGGGGAGTACGTATTTCTCACCGACATTACATTTATGTTCACACACGCATGCTAGTTGTCGGTGCTCATACTTTTTCATTGTACTATCCATGCTAGTTTACTTTCCTTTTCTTGCTTTCTTCTTGTGTGTTTGAAAAACCTTAAGAAAACCAAAAAAATTAGTAGTAGCTTTTAGCTAGTTTACTTTCTTGATGTAGTAGTAGTAATTAAAAGAAACCCAAAAATATTTCTTGTTCTTCTTTTGCTTGTTGGGAGCTTTCCCGTGTATATAGTTTTATTTCTTTTCTTTTCTTTGGGGGTCGATATGAGAAGACCGTAATAAAATTGTTGAAGTGGCTCTTATATGCATTATTGTTGATTTAACCAAGAGCCCATATTGCCTTGTCTTCTCCTGTTTATTGAATGCTCGCAGATTCCAGCTTAGTCCAATGCACGTGCACTATTATTATTATTCACATCATTCGGTCATGCAAAGTGAAAGGCAATTATGACGATATATGATGGACTGATTGAGATGAGAGAAGCTGGTATGAACTCGACCTCTCTTGTTTTTGTAAATATGATTAGTTCATCGTTCCTGATTCAGCCTATTATGAATAAACATGTTTGCAATGACAATTAGAGATTATAGTTGCTTATGCCATGCTTAATTAGCTAGGAGTTTATAATGGTTTACCTTGCGTGCCAACATGCTATTAAAATGGTTGTGATGTGGTACGATGGGGTGGTATCCTCCTTTGAATGATTTAAGTGACTTGACTTGGCACATGTTCACACATGTAGTTGAAACAAATCAACATAGCCTTCACGATATTTATGTTCATGGTGGATTATATCCTACTCATGCTTGCACTCAATGTTCATTAATTTTAATGCATGTTCATGACTGTTGTCGCTCTCTAGTTGGTCGCTTCTCAGTCTTTTGCTAGCCTTCACTAGTACTAAGCGGGAATACTGCTTGTGCATCCAATCCCTTAAACCCCAAAGTTATTCCATATGAGTCCACCATACCTTCCTATATGCGGTATTTACCTGTCGTTCCAAGTAAATTTGTATGTGCCAAACTATAAACCTTCAAATGAAATTCTAATTTTTATGCCCGAATAACTCATGTATCAACTAGGGCTGTCTGTATCTTCCATGCTAGGCGGGTTATTCTCAAGAAGAGTGGACTCCGCTCCTCACTCACGAGAAAATGGCTGGTCACCGGGATGCCCAGTCCCATGCTTTATGCAAATCAAATCAAAATAATTGCAAACAAAACTCCCCGGAATTTGTTGTTAGTGGAGGCACTCGTTGCTTCGAGCAAGCCATGGATTGATGCTTGTTGGTGGAGGGGGAGTATAAACTTTACCATTCTGTTTGGGAACCGCCTATAATGTGTGCAACATGGAAGAGATCGCCATCTCTTGGTTGTTATGTTGACAATGAAAGTATACCACTCAAAATATTATTTATCTCTGCTTTAAAACCGAGCTCTGGCACCTCTACAAATCCCTGCTTCCCTCTGCGAAGGGCCTATCTATTTACTTTTATGTTGAGTCATCACCCTCTTATCAAAAAGCACCAGCTGGAGAGCACCGCTGTCATTTGCATCCATTACTATTAATTTATATTGGGTATGACTATGATTGGATCTCTTTTACCATGAATTGCAATGTCTAGTCAGACCTTGACCTTTAAAGGCGCTCTGCACTTATGTTTTGAGGTCTCAGAAAGGGCTACCAAGATACCATCTTTTTATATCATATCATGATTTTTTTGAGAAAGCGTTGCCATCCGAGAATTATTATTATTTCTCGCTAGTTGATTATGCCATTGACATGAGTAAACATGAGACCTAAGTGTTATTGTGAATATGGTTAGTTCATAATCTCCGCTGAAAACTTGAAAGTTGGCTCTACATATTTACAACAACAAGAGCAAACAGAGTTTTTAAAAGTTTTTCTTTATCACTTTCAGTTTGTCAACAGAATTGCTCGAGGACAAGCAAAGGTTTAAGCTTGGGGGAGTTTATACGCCTGCATCATATCTACTTTTCCAAACACTTTTGCCCTTGTTTTGGACTCTAACTTGTATGATTTGAATGGAACTAATCCGGACTAACGCTGTTTTTAGCAGAATTGCCATGGTGTTATTTATGTGCAGAAACAAAAGTTCTCGGAATGACCTGAAACTTCACGGAGATTATTTTTGGAAATAATAAAAAATACTGGCGAAAGAATCAAGACCAGGAGGCCCACACCCTTTCCACGAGGGTGGGGGCGCGCCTGCCCCCCTGGGCACGCCCCCTGCCTCATGGGCCCCCTAGAGCTCCACCGACCTCAACTCCAACTCCATATATTCGTGTTCGGGGAGAAAATAATCAGAGAGAAAGATTCATCGCGTTTTACGATATGAAGCCGCCGCCAAGCCCTAAACTCTCTCGGGAGGGCTGATCTGGAGTCCGTTCGGGGCTCCGGAGAGGGGAATCTGTCGCCATTGTCATCATCGACCATCCTCCATCACCAATTTCATGATGCTCACCGCCGTGCGTGAGTAATTCCATCGTAGGCTTACTGGACGGTGATGGGTTGGATGAGATTTATCATGTAATCGAGTTAGTTTTGTTAGGGTTTGATCCCTAGTATCCACTATGTTCTAAGATTGATGTTGCTATGACTTTGCTATGCTTAATGCTTGTCACTAGGGCCCGAGTGCCATGATTTCAGATCTGAACCTATTATGTTTTCATGAATATATGTGAGTTCTTGATCCTATCTTGCAAGTCTACAGTCACCTACTATGTGTTATGATCCGGTGACGCCGAAGTGACAATAATCGGGACCACTCTCGGTGATGACCGTAGTTTGAGGAGTTCATGTATTCACTATGTGTTAATGCTTTGGTCCGGTACTCTATTAAAAGGAGGCCTTAATATCCCTTAGTTTCCGTTAGGACCCCGCTGCCACGGGAGGGTAGGACAAAAGATGGCATGAAAGTTCTTTTCCATAAGCACGTATGACTATATTCGGAATACATGCCTACATTACGTTGATGAATTGGAGCTAGTTCTGAGTCACCCTATGTTATGATTGTTACATGATGAACCGCATCTGGCATAATTCTCCATCACCGATCCAATGCCGACGAGTTTTTCACATATTGTTCTTCGCTTATTTACTTTACCGTTGCTACTATTACAATCACCACAAAACCCAAAAATATTACTTTTGCTACTGCTATCAAGCATTATCATACTACTTTGCTACTAAATACTTTGTTGCAGATACTAAGTTATCCAAGTGTGGTTGAATTGACAACTCAACTGTTAATACTTGAGAATATTCTTTGGCTCCCCTTGTGTCGAATCAATAAATTTGGGTTGAATACTCTACCCTCGAAAACTGTTGCGATCCCCTATACTTGTGGGTTATCAGTCAGCATCCCGTAGTTGCAAATCTACTTGTTGTAGTTTATTCTGCACCCTCTATTTAGGTAAAATTAATTTTAATCGCATGCACTGGTTCGAATTGATTATCAATGGTTCATCTAAACTAATGAAAGAAGGGTGTGTGCATATACGACAATATATCTGCTTCCCTCTATTTTTATGCTTGTTCGAGGTGCCAAATTTCAACAGAGCAAATATTTTGCTTGATGGGGTTGGCAGCTCCATAATTAATAAAAGCATCAAATTAGTCATGCAACTTGGGAATATCAAGAACACACAAAAAAGTAATGAACAGAGACTCGTAGCAGTGATGTAATAGCTAGCATCAGAAAATGTAGGGTAAAACGATCAAAAACTAGCGGAACCACATGCTAGTTTGTTCATGTGTAATTAAGCATAGAGAACATGAAGCAGTTTGATGGAACCAACAGGTGGCATCAGAACAACACCATTATCATCAATATAGCATGCAAGAAGTAAAATAGTAGGCAGTGATATCTAGGAAGTACAGTAATACTTAGGACAAAGCTAAAGCATATTAACTATATGTGCACTTTGGTATGTAATTTAGCACATGTAACATGTTCCTTTGCGTAAGTATGGCCCTACAGGTGCAAGCAGAATAACGCGTCTCATGAAAAACTGAATGATGCCCTGAAGAAATTCAAAGGTGTGGTGCTTATGCTAAGAAAGTGAACGTAGGCACCGGCCGTTGGATAATAGTACCTGATTCTCGGTGGCGTATGGATATCGTTGCCATACTTGATAGCTAAGGATTGTCGATGGTGCTCGTGTTGTGGTTCAGTTTGGGCCGGTTGTCGCCCTCGCTGAAGCGGCTCCGGTGCTACGGTTGCGGCGCCTGTCGACATAAAAGAAAGCTCATCTGTGGTAAGTAAACAGTTGCACGATAAAGAGAAAAACCGAAGGAGTACAGATCGAAATAACTTGATGAGGCTGCGGCGTCGGTAAAGCAGGGCCGGTGGAGTTGAATATGGCGTCCATGGAGTGGGTCGGTGCGATGAGCAGAAGGCTTCGTGGTAGCGTTATGCAGTGCTTTTGGTGAGGCGGATCTGATGCAGCGGACGAGGGCTTGTATGAAGGGCCAGCGAAGGGACAGACGAGGGAGTCAGTGAAGGGCCTATACTGTGGTGGACGAGGGCGTCGGTTAAGAAAATCCGGTGCGGTGGACCATGATGGTGGTCAAGGAGATCTGGAGCGGTGTACAAGACAGTCGCTGAAGCGGCTCCGGTGAAGTGGTGAGTTGGCAGTTGGGGGTTCCAAGGTGCGGAAGTTAGATCCGTCGGGGTGTGAGGTCCACCGCTACGGTGGAGGACTAGATTCGGCGGCTTGCCGTGGTTGGGGGGTCGGGAAGGGGAAGGGGAGGGGCTCTGGGGAAGAATGTTAGGTGCAAAGAGGTGGAAATATGCCCGTATGTGTATATCTTTAGGTTTGATATATGAATTTGAAATCACGAAAACCCGGCTTAAAAATGTACCTTCGTTTAAATGAATTACAAAAGCTAAAGATTGAGTCGAATTCCAAAATTCCAATCTTAGGTTTGTAATTCTGATACATCAAAGTATATCACGCATGTTCAAAAGTATCGTTATCTCATAGTCCAAACTGTGAAACAAATTGATCAACCTTGAGTGCACACACTATTGACCATGTATATCTCAATTACGCTAAAGTCCCTCAAATATAGACACATCACTCTTTATCTGAAGCAACCCCCCCCCCCCTCATCGCCCCCCCCCCCACACACACACACAGAGAAGTCGTTCTCTCCCCCAAACACCAACACACCAGCACATTAACACCCCTCTCTCTTCTAAAGTCCGGACCCCAATATAGGTCTCTATCACATTATCTCTTGGGCATGCATACATCTCTTCCCGCACTCTCTAGCTAGGTCTCCCGGCATCTCTCTTTCCCAAGCACACGCACTATGTAGAGTGTATCTTTCCCATACACACAAAACGTCGCCCCCAAACGTCTATCTCCCTAGTTATGTGGTTCTCGCACACTCACCTCACACACCACCCCACTGCAAAACAAGCACACTTTGTCTCCTTGTGCACCACTCTCCTCTTTCTATCTCTCCCACATGCGGACCCGCCTCCTCCTCAGATAATGATATGTCGTGACTCTTTCCATAGCCCCCTAATGTACCATCATACTCGATCTCGCACGTTGTTCTCTACACCATCTATTCTAGATCTCTCATGAAGTCCCTATCACACACACGATGACTCGCTTCCCTTGCGTCTCCGTACATAGGCCAATTTCAAACAACATCAACATTGTCTCCCTATCTATACGCCATTTATGGACACAAACGCCCCCTCTCTCGCCCCCTCTCTTCCTCTCTCTCTCTCTCTCTCCGTCGCTAGCTCTCTCTCTCTCTCGCTCGCACACCCCTCTCCCACACACAATCAATGTCTCTTCCAAATAGTCTGCTCCCCCGCCCGCACCCATGCTGTCCCGCTACTACACATGTCACACCATTCCCCCTTCCATTATACTAGGTTTACATCATTAGTGGTCTCTCTACTCCACATACACACACTCCCTCTCACACACAAACGCGCGCACAAACACCCATTAATCTGGATCCTCATCTCTCCCCATGTCCGCATGTGTATCTCGCACACTCACTCTCTAATTATGTATATATGTCTCCACGTTGCACAACACAAAGCCCCATGTACATGTCTCTCTCTATCCTCCACACACATAGACACAAAGAATATGTTATCATTGCCTCAGTCTCCAGACATATCACGCACGCACACTGTCTCTCTCTCTCTCGCAAACACGCTCAACAAGGGTTTCCCCGTGAATAACTTACCGTCTATTCATCAACAGTCGTGATAGTACGGCAAACACGAGACGTGAAAAAGAAAAAACCTACACGTGCTTAGACCACCTAGTATGACTACTAGGACTAGAGCAAGCCAAAAAGCGCGCCGCCATCACCCCCTCCTTATCAGCGACGGGAAAACCTTTGTTTTACACAGTCGAGAAGTCATTGTGCTAAGGCCTCACATGCTGAGGTGTTGAATAGAATGTAGATGCTAGTTTACGGAAACAAGTATCGATAATACGTTTGTATCTCCATACTTATATTTCTTCTCTTATAAAAAATCGAGTTGATGATGATGGTACGTGTGCCATCTTGCAATATAGACCGTCCGATCTATATCTGACTGATGGAAATTAAACTAAAAGATACCCGCACCCCTCTCCACATTTGCAGACAAGGCCTTCCCTCGTTCATCCTTACCTCCAACAAGCTCATTGTTGAGCAATTAAGAAAGGAAGCCTCTAGAACAAACTGGCCTGGTGGCCACTGCCGGCGTCATCAATCCCCATGTCTCCGCTCAGTCCGACCACCAATCACCACCACGCCCCACTCCTCTTCACCTTATCTCCTATTTCTCGAGATATCATTAGTTTTTACACATGGAATTACTCCCGCATGGGTCAATCACAACGAGTGTTTTTATAAAAAAATGCATCTTGATGATCCGTGCAAAGCACGGATCTTGCTAATACTGTGAGGTAAGTTGGTGATGATGGTGTATCTGCCATTCGTCGTTTGTGACCATTAGATCTACATCTAACGACTGTGAGGTAAGTTGTTGCCTTTTCTCACAAACATCCCACTTGTCTACCAATTTGCAGAAAAACCCATGATTAGTATCTTAAAACCAACCACATCCCTCCCTGACCTCACCAAAATAGCCCAAGGAATATATTCTAATTGAAACATAATATATCTCTAGTGATATATGTATATCAAAATAGAGTGTCTTGTATCAAGTTTGTGAATAAGTATTCTAATTATGATTCGTTGCAACGCACATGAACATTGCTAGTATTTCCAACCATGCAATTTTTTTCCCTAGTATTCCATAGTTTCGAGTTTTCCATCAAGATATTAGTCACTCATGGTTGATATTTACTTTCAATCATGTACACATATGCACTATGTAACTAGCCTTGCTTATTGGGTTCCAAAGCATAACTTTCACTCCTACTTACAATATGTAGAGTATTTAACAAAAAACTACCAGTTTCAACAAGCCCTAGGAAGAATCTATTGTACAAAAAATAGCAAAAACATACCCAAAATTTCTTAATCCACGCCAAAAACTACTACCTACCGATTAGGTTAGTTTAAACCCATTTATGACAGGGTTGGACCACACGTCCCTGCTGACGAGGCAGCTTAAACCAACATATTTTGTTTGACCGTTGACATGAGGGACCCACATCTGACCTTCTATCATATTATTCCCCCTCAAATCATTATTTTTCCTGAACATTACTTCAAACAGTACTGATGCGTCTTCGTCGGTGGCGCCGGTGATGAGCGAGTTGGCCGTCGCTCCAACGGACGGGCCGGACGCCGCGCTGGCCTCCGCACGGGTTGGCAGGCTGGCCCGAGCGTGACTCACGGGCGAGCAAGCTGTCGCGCCGCCATGCCAATCTAGCTAGCAAACCTTGTAGACAAGCAGTTGGACGGAGCTATCTTGGCTAGCTAGCGGCCGCGAGCACCGGACGGAGCTGGCATCCGGGCTGCCGCAAGATAGGCTCCACACCGCCGGCGGTTTTGACCTCGCCTTCTACCGGCGGCGGTAGCTGCGTCACATGGCCGAGGACGACTAGGTGGATAGGCCGGAGGTAGGAGGTCACTCGGGGATTTTTGTGCAGACTGACATGTAGGTCCCACAAGTCATAACGCCCGGTCGAATAGAAGGCGTTGACTTAATGGGCGACATGGGCCCTGTTTGGATACTCTAAGTCAGAGGTTAGATTCTAACCCTGAACTAACTCTAACCAAAGTGGTGTTTGGATGGCGGTCAGATTGACAACAAATGTATCCGAACAAGGCCATGGGTTGAAAGCGTGCCTATAACGGCACTTTGTAGAGTAGTCGTTTCTTGGTAGGGCTGGTTGGTAAGAGCATGTACAATGGTTGATAAGGTAGTCTTATCTTAAGTCTGCCACGTATGCAAGTGGTAGTAGTTTCTTGGCATTATTAGTGGTTTCTTGCATTATTAGGGGTTTCTTGTAAGTGTAAGTGCATCTAGTGCCACCCCTAGTTGGTTTTGGAGTATTGACGACAAACCTGGTTGAGGGACTAATGTGTTTGTGAGAATTGCAGGATAACATAGGTAGTAGTCCCTCATTGATTCAGTTTACCTATCGCAGATGACCCCTAAAAATGTATGAAGACACTGAAGACAATGGTGGTATGTGAAGATATTCACATTGAAGACTATGACAAGAGAAGACATCGCGTGAAGACTATGGAGCGCAAAGACTTAGTTGTTTTGTTGTTTCCTTTTCTTCTTTGTTCAGTCATAGGAACCACTGTACTGTTAAGTGGGGTCCTAGTGAACAAAGTCAGAGTGACTGAAGTGATGCTCAACCAAATCCTATGTCTTCGAGCGAAGACAATGAGAGCAAATCTTATCCAGAGTTGGATGAGTCAGCTTTACTTGTAACCCAAGTCAAGGTATCGTGTGTTTGAAATCGACCATTGGAACACGTGTCAGTTCCTTAGTGACCCAGGGTCATTTTGGACAAATCAGGTCGGGTTGCCTAGTGGCTATAAATAGCCCACCCCCTACACCATAAATTGGTGGCTGCTCAGAGTTAGTGCACGGCTTTTGTCGTTTGAGAGCAACCCACCTCCAAGCTTTTGAGAGAGAGAAATCCTTGCGAGGATAAAGCCCAAACACCCTGAGCCAAAGAGTGTTAGGCATCACTGAAGTCTTTCTGTCTGCGTGACCTGAAGACTTGTTACACTTGAGGACTGTGAATCCTCCAGCCGGTTAGGCGTCGCGTTCTGAGCATCCAAGAGTCATTGTGGATTGCCAGTGAACGAAGTCTGTGAAGGTTTGGAAGTCTACCTTGAAGACTTACCAGAGTGATTGGGCGAGGACTGGGTGTCCTTAGCTCAAGGGGAATAAGGTGAAGACACGGTCTTCTGAGTTAAATCTCAGCCTCCCTAACCAGACGTACAATTGTCACAGCAACTGGAACTGGTTCAACAAATCCTTGTCCTCATCAAGTGATTGGTTCTATCTTCTCCCTCTCTTTATTTACAGTTTGTCTTCGTGAAGTCATTGCCTGCTTGTGTTACCTGTTTGACTTCACGGTGTGACCTTTATTGTTGTTTGGCTTCACACTATCTTCCATCCTGATCTTTACTACCTAGCTGCTATTAGACTTCGTGCTTTCACTTCATTGAATACTTGACTATGGCTTGCCTAGTGTAGTCTACCTTCCGCTGCATGTCAATAGGTTCATTTCTATTGTTTGTCTTCAAAACTCCCATGTTTTGAAGACGTTCATAAAAATCGCCTATTCACCCCCCTCTAGTCGATAACTAGCACTTTCAATTGGTATCAGAGCAAGGTACTCCCTTGTTCTGTGTGATTCGGTTTAACCACCTGGAGTTTTAGCTATGTCGACTGCGGGGATAATCAAGGTCTCCGCTATGCGTGCCCGTCTTCGATGGGAACTGAATATCCCTCTTTGGAAGAATAAGATGCGCATGCATCTTGAAGCCATTGATGTCGACACGGTATGTCGTCAAGAATGGTGTTCCCAAAGACTGGTGAAGGTGTCACCCCTGCTGATGTCAAGAAGTTCATTCAACTGGATTCTACTACCAAGAACATCATCTGTGGTCATCTGACCAAAGGACAGTATGGCCGTGTGAGTGCTCTGGAAACTTCAAAGCTAGTTTGGGACTGGCTCTCCAAGGACAACGAAGGCGTCTCAACCCAGGGAGATTAAAGGATCAGTGTTCTTCGCAACCTCTTCAACCGCTTCAAGAGAAACGACAATGAGAATGTCCAGCTCACGTTTGATCGCCTCACTGACATCACAAATGAGCTTCGTGCTCTCGGTGCCACTGAGATCACCAAGCATGAAATCATCAAGACACTCCTGAGATCACTTGACAGCTCGTTCGACACCCTTGCCCTGATGATACAAGAACGCCCTGACTTCAAGACACTTGATCCGTCTGACATACTTGAGAGGCTCAACACACATGAGTTCCATCTATTGGAGAAAAGAGATATATATGGTCCAAACTATGGCCGAACTCGCGCTTTGAAGGCAAAAGTTGTTTCCTCATCTGAAGAAGAATCTGACTGCAGTTCTGGTGATCCTGAAGACATTGGAAAGGAGCTTGCTATGCTTGTGAAGAAGTTCTAGAAGTTCACTAAGAAGAAGGGCTTCAGAAAGTCTTCATAATCCAGCTCAAGAAATGATGAAGCTTCCACTCATGATTACAAGAAGAGAACATGTCACAAGTGCAAGAAACCTGGACACTACATCTCTGAGTGTCCACAGTGGGACAATGAGAACAAGAAGAAGAAGAAGAAGAGCAAGGAATATTATTCTGATGACAAGAAGAAGAAGAAATCCTCAAAGTCTTCTTCCAAGTATTAAATCAAGTCTTCATCACACAAGAAGAGCTCATCTGGCAAGGCTCGTGCTTTTGTTGGCAAGGAGATGGATTCAGAGGAGGAGTCTTCTTCTGAGGAGGCGGAGGTGGAGTCTGAGGAGGAGTCCGACTCTGGCGTTGCAAGTCTCGCTCTAGCTACAGCCTATGTTGCCAAGTCCATCTTCAACACTGAAGACAATGGCCCAGTCACCAACGCTGATGCTAATGGCAAGGATGACTCTGCTCCCACCTACTGCTTCATGGCATGTGGTGCCAAGGTAAAATCATGCGATGCTTACTTTCAAACATCTAGTGAAGATGACTCTGATTGTGAATCCAAACCCAGCTACAAAACACTTGCTAAAATTGCAACTGAACAACAGAAAGCTATGGAACATACTCAAAAACTGTTAGACAAAAGCGATGACCTGTTGGACACGGAAATGACCCGATCTCAATCCTTAATTGAAGACATAAAAAATCTTCATATTAAGTACCAGGAACTTGAAAGTCGTCATGAAACGCTCTCAACAATTCATGAAAAGCTTTCCTATGATTATCTTCAAAGAAGCAAGAACTTGAGAAATTGAGAGCGGCTCATGAAGATCTTCAAAAAGAGAATGAGTCACTTCGTGCTCAATAGATCAGTCCCGCTCAGGAAAGATTTGAACCACCATGTCTAAAATGCCTTGAGCGTGATAACGCTACTTCTGTTGTTGAATGTTCTCTGCTGCTCTTGTTGCAATATCTTCAATCGTTGATGTGGTAACTAACCCCTCTGTTGAGGATGCCACCACTATTGCTGATGAAAATGCTAGGTTGAAGACATTGCTTGAAATAGGAATGTACAAAAGTCTCAAAGGACATCATACACTGTGCGATGTCCTCAAAAAGCATATTCTGAACCGAAACCCTAGGAAAGAGGGTGTTGGGTTCGAGAGGAAAATGAATGTTGATGGTTCTTATTGGGAGCCTGAGCAGTATCCCAAAACCACATGGGTTACTGCAAAGGAACCTTCAGTGGATCCATCCACCTTATCTGGCTTCACTTGTGCTAACCCCGTTATCATTGATGAATCCTTTGATGCAAACTATAAACTGTTTAAGAATCAGAATGGTGAAGTGTTTGCCAGGTATATTGGTACTAACTGCAGGAATGGGCCACCTATGAAGAAGATCTAGGTACCCAAAAGCTGTCTTGGGAATCTTCCTGTGAATGTCATCATGACAACACAAGGGAAGAAGACAAACCCCAGACCAAAGTCTTCATATGGTCCAAAGGCTTCATACAGACACAGTACTCACCTGAGTTACCCTAATGCCAATGTTTTGCAGGGAAATCATACTCAGATGTATGAATATGAGCGTGTTTCCTCAAACCGCTATGTTCATAAGACCAAGAACTTTTCTGCTTATTCATATGAGTATTATTCTCCTCCTGCAAGGCTATTTGCTAAGGCTCCAAAGCCGAAGTTCTCAGATGTTGCACTTAGACTCATTGCTTCTAAGCCACCCCTGAAGATGTGGGTGGTTAACAAGAATTAACTTTCTTTTGCAGGGAAAGGTCTCCAGCCGGAAATCAAAGGCGTCCGATGCTATTGCTGGGGACCTAAAACATCTTGTAGGGCACAAGATAAAATGCCCAAATGGTCTCACTATGTATTTTGTTCCTGAATCACTTGCGATACATCCTATAAGTCCTAACCTTGATCTGAGCTTTGATAATCCTCTTCTCCGTCAAATGTTTATGCTTCACAATACTCTTGGTGAAGCCTATCCCCCTAACTGTACTGTAGGGTATGACACCAAAGTCTTCAGAATGGATATCACTACAAAAAAAAGACACATCCGTGACACTTTGGGCCGAACGGAATTTTTTTCTGTCATACATATGACACTTCTATGACGATAATTGTGACAAAACCCGGTATCATCATAGATGTGGTGGCCTCCTACTTCTATGAAAAAAAATCATGACAGAAAATGGGCTTTTCGTCCTGGGCGGGCCAGAGACGCAGCCTGCATGACATTCTTTGGGTCGTCCATGACGGAAAAAACCGTGGTAGAAGCGAGGCGAGGAAAATTTGAGGAGTTGCCGATTCGGTGGGAGGTCGGGGCGGCGATGCATGTTTCTCTCAGACACGACGCTGCAGCGTGTGTGCAAAGGCGTTGGCTCTAATGAACCCGGCGAGGTGTTGGGCTCTAATCAACCCGGCGATTGCACCGCAGTTACGCTACATCGAACCCGAGCGATCGATCGATGGTCGTTAATCAACCCGATGGAGCGATTCCTTCACTCTGCCGCTAATCAAGCCGATCGATTGGATGAACGATGGCGTTGCGGGGGGTTGGATGAGCGATGGCGGTGGCGTTGCCTCTAGATGAACAGGACCCCCCTGTGTGGAGGGTTGGATGAGCGATGAAGCGGTGGAGGGGTGCCCGTGGAGGGTGGTTGAACAGGACCCCGTGGTGTGGAGGGCTGGATGAGCGATGAAGCGGTGGAGGGGTGCCCGTGGAGGGGTGGTTGAGCGATGGCCGGTGGAGTAGGGCGCGGTGGAGGCTGGATGAACAGGAGCCCGTGGAGGCTGGAGGAGGTCGCCAGTAGCCCGTGGAGGCTGGAGGAGGTCGCGGTGGAGATGAACAGTATCCCGTGGAGTCTCGTTTTGTGGTACGCCACACCCCTCCCGATGAACAGGACCCCCGTTTCGACCGTAGCGCTCTAACACAAGTCCATTTCATCCGTTTTGCGGTACGCCACACCCCTCTCGATCAACAGGACCCCCGTTGCGACCGTAGGAGGTCCGTTTCCTCCGTTTTGTTGTACGCCACACCCCTCCCGATCAACAGGACCCCCGTTTCGACCGTAGGAGGTCCGTTTCTCTGTTTTGCGGTACGCCACACTGTTGGAAATATGCCCTAGAGGCAATAATAAAAGGATTATTAATATATTTCCTTGTTCATGATAATTGTCTTTTATTCATGCTATAATTGTATTATCCGGAAATCGTAATACATGTGTGAATACATAGACCACAACATGTCCCTAGTGAGCCTCTAGTTGACTAGCTCGTTGATCAACAGATAGTCATGGTTTCCTGACTATGGACATTGGATGTCATTGTGTCACAGCCCTAGATTAGCCTTGTTGTCTTTGCTTGATATTCATGTCATCATGTCTAAATTCAAATGAAATTTGAATTGAGGAATTTTCAAAGCCTCAGAAACCTTTTAAAAATGATCAATATTAAAATCTTCTCAAAGAAGTCCAAGAAAATGTTCCTCTTAGTCTCTGAAAATACTGCAAAGAGGTAAAACTCAAAACAATATTTTTGGTATCTCAGAGTTAATTATTTTGGGCCTTTGAATTAAATAAATAACTATTTGCATTGGATATATATTTGTTAATTAATTAATATATGTCCAATAATTCTGATCTTTGATGAAGGGCTTTGGAATAATCCAACTAGTCCCTACCATAATTATCAGAAGCAATAAAAATGATTTAGTGCTAAATCTGAATCAAAACAAATTACAGAAAATGCAAAACAGAAGAAAAAGGGAGAGAGAGAGAACTACCTGGGCCACTTACCTGGCCGGCCCAGCTGGCAGCCCAGCCAATAGGCCCAGCCCACCAGGGGCAGTGATGTCTCCTTCCTCCTGCCAGGAGGAGAAGCAGCCGCGTGCCCGACGCTCGCCGCGCCACCTCCTCCCTCCCTGCTTGCCTAGCTCCTCCTCGATGCGTCTGGACGCCGCCACGCAACCCCCTCGACCGCCTCTCACTCTCTCCCGTGCTTCTTCCCCCTCCTCTGATCTTTCCCGCGGCGCCACCGAACGCTGTCGTCGCCACCGACCGTCACCACCGCGGCCACCGCCTCCCCCTCGCCCCCTCGCCGCGCCTACTAGCTCCGCCTCGACGTCCCTGACCACCTCGACGACCTACGAGGCCCCATACGCGCCACAACGCCGCCCCCGTTGCCGTTTTCTTCGCCGGCCACCGTGGATCCTCGCCGTCGATTCAGGAGCTACCGGGCGTCCCCGACCTCGCTCTCGCGCTCTTTGGATTCGCTGTGAGCTTCTCCACCTCCTCCCCTTGCTCCCGTGCTCAGCTTCTCGCCGTAGCCGGCGTTTCGACGATGACCGAATCGCGCCGCCGCTTGAGCTCCTCGCCGTCGTGGCCACGGTCACCGTAGTCTCCAACCGAGCTCACCCACGTGCTCGCCGTGCCGTGTAGGTGCCGTGGGAGCCAAGCACGCAACTCCACGGCCACCATAGCCTCGTCCCCGAGCTCGGCCGAACTCCGGCCGCCGCTGCCGTTGCCACCGCCGTCGTCTTAGACCACCCCGGCCCAAGCTAACCCCACCAGTTGATGCGCGTGAGCCCTAGCTCCTCGTAGATGGGCTCAGCCGTCGATTTGGTCGCCGGAAGCCAAATCCCGAGCCCCTCCACCATCTCTGGCCTCGCCGGCGACGAGCCCCGGGTCAACTCCGGCGAGTTTGACCCGGGTTGACCAGTTGACCTCCCCTGGGTCCGGGTTAGTGGGCCCAGAGCCCTGCTAAATTAGTTTAGATACTAATTAAATTTTAGCTAACCACTGGCTCGCTGACTGTGGGCCCCATCCCTTCTAATTACTTTAGTTAGGATTTAATTAAACCCTGGTTGGTACTGAGTCAATGACTGGTGGGCCACACCTGTCAGGTTTGACCTGGACGGTCTTGTTGACCAGCTGACGCCAGCATGACCTAATGCTGACGCAATAACTCATTTTCTGGATTTAATTCAATTCAGGAAGTTTCAGAAAATACCCCAAACTTCTAAAAATCATAGAAATTCAACCGTAACTCCAAATAAAATAATTTATATATGAAAAATGATCAGAAAAATCAAATCTACCCATCTGTACCATTTTCATGCATGTTAGAATAACTTATAGCTACTGTTTAGGACAAATCAAATGAATGGCATTTAAATAACCATATGTGGAGTTTGAATTTGAACCTTGTGTTCAAACCAACGCCATTTAACTTGTTGCTAGATGCATTAGGCCAATCAACAGCATATTGCCATGTCATCTTCATGCATCATATTATTGCATTGCATTGATTGTGTTCTTCCTTGTTTGCCAGTATTTGTTCCCCTTCAGTAGATGTTGTTCCGGCGATGAGTTCGATGACACCGATGAAGAACTATATTATCTTCAGAAGTGTCAGGCAAGCAAAACCCCTTGTTCATTCCGATATAATCCCACTCTCTCGCTCCTGCTCTATTTTACGGCATTAGGACAACAACGACTCATGTGTTACTTGCTGCGGTAGTTGAACCCCTTTATCCTCTGCATGACCTAGCATTCCACAGTAATTAGATGAAACCCACTAGCATGAGTAGGAGTTGTTTGAGCCCTGTTGTGCCTACTCATTCATGCTTGCTTGTCATGCCTGCTACTGCTTAGAGTTGAGTCAGGTCTGATTCATCGGGAATGAATTGGAATGGTGTGTGAACATGTCCCTCGTGTGAGAGCTAAGTGTGTGAACACGATTTGGTAAAGGTAGCGGTGAGAGGCCATGTAGGAGTACATGGTGGGTTGTCTCATTGCAGCCGTCCTCAGGAACTGAGTTCTGTGTTTGTGATCCATGAAAAAGTTACTACCACGCATTGGGGCCGAAACCAATGGACCCTCTCGGCTTCTTAACCACCCTTGTTCTCTGTCCAGGAGTTGCAACTAGTTTCTGGTGTTTGTAGGATATGTGTTGGAGGCCGTGCGTGGCCGACCCTAGGGGTGGGCTATGATGCGGTAGATACACCGTGGCCCGTGTACCGAATGCCCGTTGGTATCTCGAGAACCTGCACACATCGTTCGGGGCCGTTAGTGGAAACCTCGGCTGGACTCCCTGCGGATGGAACCCGAATAGGCGATAAACCTGACTAGAGACTTGAGTGTTTAGGTAGGCTGTGGCCGACACCCACGTTGGGCTTCCACTTGAAGGTTGCCGAGTACATGTCGTGTAAACGGCGGTAAGTGGTGAGACCGTGTGTGAAGAAGTACACCCCTGCAGGGTTAATTTTATCTATTCGAATAGTCGTGTCCGCGGTAAAGGACTTCTGGGTTGCCTATAATAGTTCATAGACAAGTGAAAGTGGATACTCTAAAATGCGCAAGATAAGCGTGAGTGCTATGGATGGCGTTCTCGTAGGGAGACGGGAGCGGGTCCATAGTGGTGTATTGATATGGTGAATATGTGGACTCGTGTGCGCCACCTCAAAAGAGTTACTTGCAGTCGTAGTTCAGGATAGCCACCGAGTCAAAGCTGGCTTGCTGCAGTCAAACTCCACCACCCCCTTTGTTGATAATGATGCATATGTAGTTAGTTCTGATATAAGTCTTGCTGAGTACGTTTGTACTCACGTTTGATTATTTTATGTTTTGCAGAGAGACGTCAGTCTCGCTAGTAGTTCCGCTTGGACTTTGACGTTTAGCTTGTTACCTCAGCTACGATCTTGTGCCCTCGGCAGGATGTGGTAGATAGTCAGGCTTCTCAGCCTTTTTCATTTGTAGATGTCTGTACTCAGACATGTTAAGCTTCCGCTTGTGCTTTGACTTGTATGCTCTGAGTGTTGGGTCATGAGACCCATGTTTGTAATATCTCGCTCCTCGGAGCCTAATGAATAAATATTTGAGTCGTAGAGTTATGTTGTGATGCCATGTTGTGTTTACACATATTGAGCATATTGTGTACATGTTTGAAATGCTTGGTATGTGTGGGATCCGACAATCTAGTTGTTTATCCTTGGCAGCCACTCATATGGGGAAATGTAGTCTAGTGCTTCCTGAGCGATAGTAGTCCACTACAGCCCGGTTCACCGGAGTCTTGCTAGCCCAGCACTACTGCTTTGGACACTTGACTGGCCAGCATGTGTTTCACTTCGTTCCTATGTCTGTCCCTCCGGGGAAATGTCACGCGGTGATATCCAGAGTCCTGCCTAGCCCGCTACAGCCCGGGTTACCGGAGTCCTCTTAGCCCAGTACTACAGCCCGGATTCATGTATGCCTGTCCCCATGGGTTAGCGCCGCTTTGGGTTCACGGCTAGCCATGTCGGCCCGGGTTCTCTGTCATGTGGATGCTAGCGACACGATCATATACGTGAGCCAAAAGGCGCAAACGGTCCCGGGCCATGGTAAGGCGACACCCGTGGGAATACCGTGCGTGAGGCCGCAAAGTGATATGAGGTGTTACCGGCTAGGTCAATGTGACTTGGAACCGGGGTCCTGACACATTGATAACGGGATCACATCATTAGGAGAATGATGTGATGGACAAGACCCAATCCTAAGCATAGCACAAGATCGTGTAGTTCGTTTGCTAGAGCTTTTCCAATGTCAACTATATTTTCCTTAGACCATGAGATCGTGTAACTCCCGGATACCGTAGGAGTGCTTTGGGTGTACCAAAGCGTCACAACGTAATCGGGTGACTATAAAGGTATGCTACGGGTATCTCCGAAGTGTGTTGGGTTGACACGGATCGAGATCGATTTGGCACTCCGTGACGGAGAGCTATCTCTGGGCCCACTCGGTAATGCATCATCATAATGAGCTCAAAGTGACCAAGTGTCCGTCACGGGATCATGCATTACGGTGCGAGTAAAGTGACTTGCCGATAACGAGATTGAGCGAGGTATTGGGATACCGACGATCGAATCTCGGGCAAGTAACGTACCGGTTGACAAAGGGAATTGTATACGGGGTTGCTTGAATCCTCGACATCGTGGTTCATCCGATGAGATCATCGAGGAGCATGTGGGAGCCAACATAGTATCCAGATCCCGCTGTTGGTTATTGACCGGAGAGCCGTCTCGGTCATGTCTACGTGTCTCCCGAACCCGTAGGGTCTACACACTTAAGGTTCGGTGACGCTAGGGTTGTAGAGATATAAGTATGCAGCAAACCGAAAGTTGTTGAGTCCCGGATGAGATCCCGGGACGTCACGAGGAGTTCGGAATGGT
The DNA here is from genome assembly GCA_021605145.1 of Aegilops bicornis. Classification (NCBI taxonomy): domain Eukaryota; kingdom Viridiplantae; phylum Streptophyta; class Magnoliopsida; order Poales; family Poaceae; genus Aegilops; species Aegilops bicornis. The sequence goes on along the minus strand of CM038670.1, from coordinate 562,395,603 downwards.
CCGGAGGTAAAGAATTATATATGGGAAGTCGAGTTTGGCTATCGGGAAAGTTTCGGGGTCACGGTATTGTATCGGGACCACCGGAAGGGTCCTGGGTCCACCGGGTGGGGCCACCTATCCCGGAGGGCCCGTGGGCTGAAGTGGGAGGAACCAGCCTGGTGGGCTGGTGCGCCTCCCCGGGCCCCTCTGCGCTTAGGGTTGGGAACCCTAGGGAGGCGCCTCCACTTGCCTTGGGGGCAAGTTTCCCCCTTGGCCGCCCCCTAGGAGATCCCATCTCCTAGGGCAGCGCCCTAAGGGTCCCTATATAAAGAGAGGGAGGGAGGGCAGCCGCACTTACACTGGCGCCTCCCTTCCCCAGCTACACCTCTTCCTCCCGCACGCTTGGCGAAGCCTGCGGGATCCTGCTGCATCCACCACCACGCGCCGTCGTCTTCTTTGGATCTTCATCAACCTCTCCTTCCCCTTCATGGATCAAGAAGGAGGAGACGTCACGCTGACTGTACGTGTGTTGAATGCGGAGGTGCCGTCCGTTCGGCGCTAGGATCTCCGGTGATTTGGATCACGACGAGTACGACTCCCTCAACCCCGTTCTTTTGAACACTTCCGCTCGCGATCTACAAGGGTATGTAGATGCACCCCTCTCTCTCGTTGCTAGATGAACTCATAGATTGATCTTGGTGAACATAGAAAAGAAATTTATTTTATGCAACGTTCCCCAACACACACCCCTCCCGATCAACAGGACCCCGTTCCGAACGTAGGAGGTCCGTTTCCTCCGTTGTGCGGTACGCCAGGCCTCGTTTCCATCGCCTGTTCCTTCCAAGCCGGTTGGCTCCCAAGCGTTCCATTGCCTCCCGATGAACACGACGCATTCCGTTGCCTCCCCATGAACACGACGCACTCCGTTGCCTCCCCATGAACACGACGACGACGTTGTTTCTCCATTCCGACCCAGCCATGTACACGAGCCCTGGCCGTACATATGCGCGAGTAGGCGTTCGATACCCCGCCCGTATGTACACATATGTGGCCGCATTTTCTTTCTTGCACCCTAGCCATTGTACGTACGTGTACATGCTACGTGCGTGCCTCTACTATGACACGTGTGTGCCTCTACATCGACCAGTATATATGTACGTACACGTTCGCGACCAGAATGACAACGCTACGTGCGCTTGACCAGGTGGGTCCCGGTATCGAGCACTTCCTTTCCTGTGAAGATGTAGCTGGTGGGTCCCAGCAGTCAGGGGGCGAATCATTTGTTTTTTTTGCCAGGACGCACTTCCTTGCGTGGGAAGATGTAGCTGGTGGGTCCCGGCGGTCGGGGAAAGCGTTTTTTCGCGAAATATGGTGGCCCGTCTGGTGGGTCCCTCTGTCGGTGGAGGAATAATTATTTTGCGGCGTAATAAGGAGGCACTTCCTTGCGGTCGCCCGTGGACCCAAATTGTCGACCTCTCCACGCACAAGATTTCTTCGATGGAAGTCGATCGTTGACCACATTGACCACGCCACGCCGAGAGCACCACAGCGGTGGACGACGGCGAGCCTAGGAAGGGGCGACGGAGCCGGGAAGACGCAGCGGTGGATGCCCACGAAGAGGAGTACGAGGTGAGGCTGCCATCGCCAGCAGAATAACATGGGTGTGGGTGAGTAGAGGGATGGCCTGGCCAGCGGTGGGAGTAGTAGGGGTGGTGAGGCCTCCGCCGCGCCGCATCGCAGCCCGGCCACGGGAGGCGGGAGCACGAGGCACGACCGGCGCTGGTTTGGGCGGCCGGAGCAAGAAGACCAGAGGTTGAAGAAGCCTTACGGTACATTGGATGGACATCGTATGGTCGATTGGAGCTAGAATCATGCATATTGACTAAGTTGACAAAGCCCTCCGTCCCGTCAACTTAGTAGGCCCTAAGTCAGCCTGCCACTATACTGGGTCCCGGCTAACAGGCGGAGTATTCATTTTTTTTTGTAATAAGGAGGCACTTCCTTGTGTGCGAAGATAGCTGGTGGGTCCGACATGTCAGCGGGGGGCACATTTTTTTCACGAAATACAGAGGCCCTTCCGGTGGGTCCCAGATGTCAGGTAGAGGAATAATTATTTTGCGCGTAATAAGGAGGCACTTCCTTTGCTGCGGCCGTGGACCCAGCTGTCAGCCTCTCCACGTACAGTCCACGTTCGATAGAAGCCGTTCCTTGACCACGTTCACCATGCCGTGCCAAGAGCACCAGGGCAGTGGACGACGGCGAGGCCTAGGAAGGAAACGACACGGAGGCAGGGAAGGCTCGGCATTTGTTTCCCACGCGGAGAGGAGTACTGTTGTCACGAGGGTTTACCGTCTGCCCTCGCGACGGAGAATAACAGCAGTGTGGGTGAGTAGACGGATGGCTAGGCCAGCGATGGGAGTATGGTGGGGCGGTGAGGCCTGCTGGCGGCATAAGCCGGCCCAGGAGGAGGGAAGCGAGCAGTCCACTTGGCGCTTGTTTGAGCGGCTAGAGTAGGAAGAGCAGAGATTGAAGAAGCACGACGGCCGTTGGATGGACATCGTACGGTCGCTGGAGCTAGAATCGTTCATATTGACTAAGTTGACAAAGCCCTCAGTACCCGTCAACTTAGTAGGCCCACAAGTCAGCCTCCCACCATGGTGGATTCCAGCTAGCAGGGGGAGTATTCATTTTTCTGTGCGTAATAAGGAGGCACTTCCGGTGGGTCCGAGCTGACAGCGGGGGGAACGTTTTTTTCGCGAAATACGGTGGTCCATCCGGTGGGTCCCAGGATCGAGGGCAAAGCGTCTTTTTGCAAAATACGGTGGCCCGTCCGTGGGTCGCAGCGGTCGGGGAAAGCGTTTTTCCGTGAAATACCGATGGCCCGTCCGGTGGGTCCCTATTTGTCGGTGGAGTTATAATTATTTTGCGGCGTAATAAGGAGGCACTTCCTTGCGGTGCCGTGGACCCATTGTCGACCTCTCCACGTCTGATTACTCTTAGATGGAAGTCGGTCATTGACCACATTGACCACGCCGCCGAGAGCACCAGGGCGGTGGACGACGGCGAGGCCTACGAAGGGAACGACACGGAGCCGGCGAAGACACATCAGTGGCTGCCCACATGGTGGAGAGTACGAGGGTTGACTGGTTCGGCTGCCGTCGCCGGAAAATAACAAGAGGTGTGGGTGAGTAGAGGGATAGACAGGCCAGGGATGCGAGTATGATGGGGCCGTGAGGCCTGCCCGGCAGCACTGCCAACCACGGGAGGCGGTAGCATGCGGTTCCGACGGCGCTGGTTTGGGCTGCTGGGGCAGGAAGATCAGAGACTGAAGAAGCACGATTGCCATTAGATTGACATCTAACGGTCTGACGCTGGTAGAGTCGATTGTTGACCAAGTTTCTTTTTTAAGAAACCTTGTGTAGGCCCACAAGTCAGCCTCCAAATTTGTGGCAGACAACATAAAGCCCATTTGCTATTTTTTATAATTTGCAGCCCATTTGCTAATTCTTAAGTAATTTATTACAGCCCATTTTCTGCCCAGGACCACGGTCAAAAAGTTCAACCTTATTTTGCATATTTCGGTGGAGTCCAAACTGTTGTAATCCCGAAATGATAAAAAAATTAAGAACTTATTGATTTGCCAAAAATTGTTTTATTTTTGTAAGCAAATAAGGCGTGGGACAATTGAGTTGGTTTAAGGGAAAACCAGTGGTAAAAAATCAATATTTGGGTGGGAAAAAACAACAAAAATAAGGATGTAAATATGAAAAGGGAATTTTATGTGTTTTCATTATAATTATACGTGTATATGAACTAGTAAAACTATAGGTAGAGATTAGAAAACGGATGTAGGACATGCGTTTCAAGAGGAAAATAGAACTGGGTTGTGTGTTTGATTCAGTAAAAAAATGCCTGTGGATGTTGTAAGACAAAATATAACTAACGCTGGCGGGCTAGAGGCCAGTAGATACCTTCTGGATCTTTGTGCCACGTTGTCGTCATGGGCTGGGCCTGTTAAAAACAAAACCAACCCTGGGCAGTCTACAGCCCAGTTGAAACTTGCTCGACCTGAAAAAACAATATACGTGCTCCATAAACGAGAGAATTCTGCAAGCACAAACTGATAACTGGGATGCAGCACGGATATTGTTTCTTTATCGTCATAATAAGTGCATGCACTTGTTTCGAAAAAACTGCAGAACTGGGAATTTGAATGGTGGGTGCTTATGCTACCCATCAAATAAAAATCAGGTGTCTGAGAATTCGTTTTGAAACAAATGATTCAGCTTTATATCCACGTCGACCCTCGGCATGATGGTTGGAAGCAAATGCAAATTCATACCAAAAGATCATTAACAACAATACCAACTTGCGGACGACAACGTAGTACAACTACCAATACCAAACTAACTTATAATCTTTTTACTCCTGGCCCTAGTATTCGTCTGGTAGAAAATCTTGCAGAGGACCAGCTCCCGCTCCTTCTCTTGCTCCAGGCCCGAGGTGGTACTGGTGCATCACCCAGTTGGTCCTCTGCTGGTCGAAGTTCTTGTTGGTGTGTAGCACCAGAACCTTTTTTGCTGCCCGTCTGTCGGCCGTTGACCATCACCGGCAAGGTATTGCCGGTCTTGTGCCACATCGTGTGCATGCCGCACTCCGACTGTATCTTGCAACGCGTCCACGTGCCCCTTTTGAACACCCTGGAATTGCGCTGGAAGAAATGCTTCTGGCCACTCAGTGTGATACCTGCAGTATTGTGGAATACAGGTTTTAGTGTACCTAGTTGGCATTTTCATAACATCTTTGGCATGTTGCAGTCACTTGTTTCACTTTATATTAACTGTCAAATTGTAATTGCTTCACCGTGTCTGCGTCTAAAAAGAAAAATAGAGCTATAAAGAAAGGAATATGTTTGTGCAAGTAGACGGCCGATCGTTGTCTTACCTGGAAGTTTCTCAGGTTGGGTGTAGCATATGTCGTGCTCGCTATCGATGGTTGGTATGAACAAATCGATGAGAGACTTAAATCTCGCGCTGTCCGCACTCACTTTGGCATCAAGGTGCTCGATGAGCTCCTGATCCGTGGGATCAAACTTGACGCCAGCCGGCAGCACCGGCCAATCCTTCTTCGACTTGCATCGGTAATTCCAGTTATATGGTACTCAATGTATTATCAATAGATTGTTTTAAGTTAATGATGAAAGATATCGACAGATAAGTGGTACTCCAAATCTGAAGTCCGTAATACCCAAACACGCCAAGAGGATTCTTGTGTCACCTCACGCAGCATAGCGTGTTGTCATGTCAATTCAATGTGTGGACATGATGAATAATTTTACCGACGTATACTAGTACTGCTATTGTACTACTTACTAGTCGTATTTAGTGTCACAATTTATACATAGGTTTAACTAAGAAGTGCGCACTTGAAGCCTAACTGATATATATATATATATGGCTTCTACACAGCATCTCCATCATCATTATCAGTACATCCTAAACAGGGGAGTTAGGATGCACTTCATCCCAGGAAGGTATCTATCCTTCAAACCAGAGGAGTGCTTCAAACTAACAATAGTACATAATATCCAACAAAAGAGGGTCGTGCTACAGCAGCAGAATACATGGCTCAATCTAGATATCAGCATGAATCAAGTTGTGCATATTTGCTGTTGGCATGAACCACATCGCTGCATGTCGGGTTTGCAAAAGCCATCCATCGCATGGAAGCTTGATGCCTTTCACACACTGAAGATTATCTGGCAACAAGTTGTGTCGACGGATCTCTGGATATGGTGATTCATGAAACCCATGGTATGAAGTGTAAACAGAGCCCCCCTCGTGAATGGAAGTTGCATATCACAGTAATCATCGTCGGCGATCTGATCGATGATTGGTTGGATGATCGGATAATTGAGCCCGAGGAACAAGGAGTGGTTGCCGAGGCTGTAAACCCGCCTCCAGTTGAATACGCCTGGCCCAACGGAGCTAGGATCTTTCTCGAACACGAAGCAGCCATAGCCATCAATGTCACGAGCGCCCCATGCATTGTATTGCATGTGGTTTGATGTAATGGTTTGGTCAATTTGGTGCGTGAATGAGCATCAAATGACCACCGTCGGTGAACGAGCGATAAACCAGCACCCATCACTGGTATGATTCCAGTCCCGGAATCATGAAGGCCAACGCATTTGCATCTGCTGCAACAATTCAAATTGGAGACCAAAAGGACAAAAATAAACAATCATGTTCTAGTATGTGTAGAATTAAGATTATTATAACAGTGACACATATCATAGATGAGAATTGCAATGCCGTGGTCATAATCATACCCCAAGTTAAAAAAATAAGCCAATGGCTTTCATATTCTAGCAACATGTCATGGTTCAAACATCATGTAACAATGAGAGGAAAACAGCTATGCAGCGCCTACTCATATTCTACCATAGCACTTACTACTACTATTCTCATATCAACTCTAAGCAATAACATGCGTTGTTATAAAAATCTTGTAAACGAGAGTAACATATACTCACTCTGTCTAGGTGTGTAAGTCACCTTACGAAAACCAAATAATCCCAAAACACTTAGGCACGGTACATTAACTCACTCCTCGTTTCTTGTTTCGTGACATATAACCCAATATGAGATGTGGGCCGTGCATGCTTTGAATGACTTGAGACTACCAAACATTACATGCAGTGGTTAGTTCATTGCATGCAATGCTATTAATTAGCAAAAATGCATTAAGTTCTCTTGTTTTCCCCTTCGTCTTGGTCGCGGTGCACAACCTAAGATGACTTACACACCTAGACGGAGGGAGTAGCAATCATGATGTTATGCTCATAATATGTATTCTAACAATCATTAGATGCCAATTTTTCTCATATCAACTCTAACAATTGATCGTATGCATCGCTCTGATGTAGAGGCCGGGGAGAGCCCCCTTTTCGAAGAAAAAAACTCTAACAATAACATGTGTGGTCATAAAAATCTAGGAAATGAGAGGAACAGATAGCAATGATGTGGTTATAGACATGCTATGCATTCTAAATTTGTAACAAATGAGCAGCGATGCGTATTCATAAGGTAAAGATGAGATGAGATAGAACAATTACACGACGATAGATTCCACCAGTATAGGCAGCCAATCTGTGCGTCGACCGCGTAAACGATGCCATCATGCACTATCGCATCAGACAGAAATGTTGCCTCTACAGGATTGATGATGAGCCATAACCATGTAGGCAATCAGCTTGTAATCCATGTAGTCTTCTGATGGTGTGGGCACTTCGCATATTACAACTTTCTGCAAACAGAGGTCGAGCAAAAAGCTTGACGCGTCTCGTGCATAGTAGGCAGGAGTGTCCGGCGGGCCGCGAGGCTCGATGGCGGCGGTATCCAATGATGGAAGGGTGATCTTTTGCTGGGTGTAGATATCCACGAGACGCCACAAACTACCGGTGTGGTGGATGAGGACGATCTAGTTGGCCTTCATGCCTGATGATGGTCGCGCATGAAGGGACGGTGGGACGGTAGTGGTAGCATGTCGAGGGGCACCACGGCAACCTCCGTAGGATCGTCAAGTCGGTGCACAGGCCACTGCGAGGACCGAGCATCAACAAGCGAGGTGTCTTGAAAAGAGCCGGCGGTTGCGAGCGAGTAGGCGGTACAAAGACACCGAGCATGTGGCCGAACGGACGGTGCCGAAGTAGGTCCATACGACTACAGATCTGCTCCAAGAGAACATCGGGAAGGAATTCCAATCGCGGCCCTGCGTGTCGGTCGGTTACGCCATTGGGGTTTTCGGTGCTGCGAGCCATGAGGAAGTAGAATCGGTAAGCGGCGAAGAAGCTTCTCCTCGTGTGGCGAGCGGTGGCGGGGGATATGGTACGCGCGAGCTACCAAGGAAGATGGCGCGGGTGGGCGAGCGGTGAGTGGGGGTAAATGGTGTGCGGCCGACGATGGGGAAGAGAGGAGGAAAAAGAAGAGAGGAGGAATAAGAGTGGAAGACGGGGAAGAAAGTGCATTAAATCTCAATTCTACTAGTACTACTACCAGGATATAGGCACCGTCCTTCGGAGTGTAAATTGTTACACCGATGACATGTGGGTCTGCCACAAGAGGGCCCATATGTCAGTTAATGGAGGATGAGGTGCGTAGGGTTATTCTTGAGCGTGCTCTCTTGGCAAACATGATGGCGATCTTGGGTAAGGCTGATTTAGTAACACCAACACGCTGGTTCAGCTTATTAGTTTCGTGTCCCATCTGTTGCAGCGTGTATTGTCACTTCACTGCGAAGACTAGTTGAATAGTTCTCTCTGACCGAGATGGGGAATAATGGATCGCGAGGACTTCCTTTCTATAGTATCCCTATGCCTCTACGCTCACTTCACTCATTTTGCTCCGTACCTAGTCACTTGTTGAAATCTGTAGAAAGACAAATACTCCGTATTTGGGAACAGAGGGAGGCTTTTACTCCGTACTATTTGGGAACAGAGGGAGTATCACCATATGAAGGAGCAGAGGAAGCTTGAAATATGAACATGCCAATGGGAGGGAGTAAGCCCCATGCATGCATGCATGCATGCAACATGCAACACTCACACGTACTCCACATGGACGCACGCAACACTCACGCACCCATGCGGCACACAAAGACACGACGCAACACACATGCTCACGCTCAAGTGCTCAACCTACTCCCTACGTCCGTGAAAGACTGTACATTTAGAGATTTAGACATTGACCAGGGTATAATTAACGCCCAAAAGTAGCAGACTTATCTGTGCATGCGACCATTGAGATAAGAAGATTAAATGAAGGCCGTTGCATGCTGTAATTAAGGATAGACATGTAGCCTATACCTACAGCACAAGTTGGTTCATTAGTCAATCAATATCGATTTAGATTAAAGGCTAAATGCATTGGAAGTGTAGATGTACATCATATACTACTACATCATGTTTTATAGCCGATGTACACTGTTTGTTGGAAGACCGAGGGAGGACACGTGCATGCACTCACATACACAGCCAGGGCGGTTCGGGCGCAAGGGTTGGACTCGTGTCGCGCCTGCGTAAAGTTTTGTTTAACTGATTTCTTTGCTCGCTTAACCAGCAGTGGGACCTAGAAACCAGGTGACAATTTAACCAGTCAACAAAGTGCCACGTCGACTATGTGGCCGGTCAGTAGGGTGCAATACGGTGCTCTATGATGAGCTAGTGATCGTATAATCGACGCAAAACTATATATAGTGGTCGTAAAGAGTGTATTGTTACATACGTTGACCGCCAATGTACTTTTCTCGTTTGAAATTAAGCCATATTAATCGGAAAGGACGCAGTATGGACTACTACTACTACTCCCTCCGGCTAGGTGTGTAAGTCATCTTACGAAAACCAAATAATCCCAAAACACTAAGGCGCGGTGCATTAACTTATATCTCGTTTCTTTTTTCTTGACATATCAACCAATAAGAGATGAGGGGTGTGCATGCTTTTAATGACTTGAGACTACCAAGCACGACATGCAATGGTTAGTTCATTGCATGCAATGCTATTAATTAGCAAATAAACATTAAAGTCTCTCGTTTTCCCCTTCTCCTTGGTCACGGTGCACAACCCACCTAGACGGAGGGAGTAGTACTAGTACTGCTTTGATGTGTCCCGTCAACTCGCCGAACGAGGAGAAGCTTGCTTACTACGCCTCTCCCTCGCCCACGCGCGCGGTGGTTTGCAGGACGAGGAGAGGGTTTTGACTACAGCGCCCTCTCCCTCTCCCTCGCACTCGCCCTCGTCCTCGCGGTGGACGTGCAGCAGTTCAATCGGTGTCAGATTGCCAGAAGCATATTGTACTGTAGTATCATCATTATTGGACCTTCGAAGAGGCGAAGAGCCAGGTGCAAGGTTCACACGAGTACAAACTGTTGAACCTCCCGAAGAGGCAAAGAGCCAAGCGCAAGGTTTTATGGGAGTTGTCGTCCTAGTACACTATGTGATCGGTGTCTCATACATTAAAATATTACAGATTGGGCATCGATGCTCTGAGAAATTTCTATGGCACCGGTCACACTATGTGCCTTTGCAGCCCATAGAAAAGTGGGACCACATGTATACATAAAAAATGGAGCAAGCCAGCTTTCCCTCAATCCTTCGTACGAGTTCTCTAGTCCTCCTCTGTCCCATCCCCTTGATCCTTCACAGTTTAACATATTTTATTGCAATGCTAGAAGTGGGCATCGGTGCACCAACTTGCTCCGGTTCCCTGGAAAAATATTATGGCACGAAATTTGGGCAATGGAGGGCATCGGTGCCAAATGAACCAAAAGTGTATTTGGCACCACTTTTGGCCTACATAGTGGAGGGCCGTAGGAGTGTACTACAACTATAGTGAACGATGCTACTGTATGATGCCGCCACGTCACGTATATCCAAAGTTGTGCCACCTTTTTTTCTCAAAGAGCATGTTGGAGCCCGTGCAACAACCACACAAGTGCACATACACATAACACATTTACTAGTAATAAATTCTAAAGGAAAAATGCCAGTATGCCACACAAGTTCATCTCCAATTCATGTGATAATTTTGTGCACGACTAGTCTACATATATTCACAGCGCTACCGTTCACAATTACCGTACTCCACTTACACGTTATCGACGGGCTACATGTCCTCCTCCAGGTTCCAGTCCCAGGTGTTCTTCATGGATTGCAAAATCCATAGCGGTGGGCAACAGGAATCATTGTCGCAGCTTTCTAGTCCGGTTCCACACGATGGAGACTCATCCAAGCTGAAGCGGCATAAATCAGGGATATCGTGTCCCAAAGATGTCGTTCATCCGTGATGCGCTTTAAGACACAACCATGCTTCATGAACAGCAGGCCTTACGTATGCGTGCACGAAAGGTGGCATCCGCTTTGCAATGGGGTAGCTGTCCCCGATGAAAGCGAGTACTCTCAAGAGTGTTCCTCGGCACCAGCGTAGCATCACAGGTCGAACTCGGCTATTTCATTCATCCGGGTACACGCGGCATCCCAGATCTGGACACATGGTGGCGTACATAGTCAAGGTCCATGCATAATAATGTTGTGCTCAAATATGGCGGTCGATAATACTATGCAAAGCAAATAGTACTACTACTGGTATAGAGGAAGTAAAATAACCGGCTTATTATATATAGTCACTCTTGGCTACATGGATGAGATAGTAAGACATGGAAAAACAAAAATGGTGGCAGCTAGTGGGTTCAAGTCTTCAAGGGCCTAGCTAGCTATCTGGCGTCCTCCAAGGTAAAAATACTCCTACTAGTACTACTAAGTATACTACTAGTACAACAACGAAAGAGAAGGCGAGAGGGTTAAAAATGGAATACACAGGTAGATGGTGACGGTCCGATCGTGGTAGATTGTGTGACCATGTTGCACATCGGTGGTACCATGGGTAACGCATCGCTAAGATAGTTGATCCCAATATGCCAAAGTCAGCTACAAGGTTCCGTGTTAGACCGAATCACGGATGCAAATGCACATCCAGATCGGCGATCTTATTTTGATCATGGGATGACCGGTCCCTGCAAAATAATGGAGTACCGTTAGGGATGCAAATGATGGTTTGTGCATTCCGTTTGTAATCTCCCGTACCGTAGGATGGCAACCAGATGAAACAAGTCCCCTGGCTTGTCACCGCGAAGATGCGGCCTAGATGGCGCACAGCGTCTTCGAACGTGTAGGGGTACAAATCTGCCGCCGCCAACATGCGCCAGCCTCTGCCGTTACTGCCTCTTGCATTGATGGCAATCCTTATGTCGAACACCGCGATGAGATAGTAATCGCCGTAGCCGCGTCGCTTTGTCGGCGGGTCCGCAATTGCTATCGTCTTCAATCTCATGTAGGTATCATCATACGTATTCAAGCCCAGCCAGTCCGGAAGGCCGATCCCAATGGTGGAGAAGGGGTCTACCGGAACGGCCGCCTTCTTGTGGATGTTGTGCAAAATGATGGTGGTATCCGCCGAGGTATGCAAGCCAATCTTCGTTGGCACCGAGCCGAACCTATATATAAGATGGTGGGTAGCGGAGAAATTACGGGATGGAAATGGAATAACTAAGTACTACATGATTAAACTCCATTACTGACCTGCTCATCGGACAAAATCCGACTACCTCTCAACGTCGGCAACTCTAGCGGAGTCAACGTGGAACCATGGCCAGGGAGCAGTGGACTGTTTAAAGGATTGTCCCATAGAAGAACCTTCTCCTCGAGGACGCATGGAAGACCAACAAGCATGGCCTTTTCCCAAGCCTGTTTAAGCGGCGTCTTGAAAAAGTTGGTGCAGGAAGCACCGAGTCTAGCGGCGGTGAGGGCGTCGGGCGGCGTGATTTCTCCCAGAGGATCGTCGTCAAGGTCTCCCAGCCCGGCGAGGAGGAGAACCGCCTGGCGAATCCATGGGAGCAGCGGTGAACTGCCTTCTCTTCGGGGGGGAGGGGAACTGGCGAGGAGGAGATAAGAGTGCAGTAACCGCAAGGACTAGTCCCTTCCAACTGTAGATCGTTCCTCAGCGAAGGGGTGAGGCTATTATTTACTACTAAGTACTAGCATTATGGAACGTTATGGGATTGCATTATACTGTAAATAATAGCACTAGTAAGATATTTTTGTCACTAGGTAGTAGTTTTTGGCGTGGATTAAGAAATTTTGGGTATGTTTTTGCCATTTTTTGTACACGCCAACTAGTGTCAAAAAACGTCTTACATTATGTGACGGAGGAGTACGTACTCGTACTGTAGCAGTCTTAGTACTACTTTTCTCAACTAGTAGTGCGATGTACTGTACTTCTAGTTTAGTCTACTAGTAGTAGTATAGTGCACCAGTTTTGAACTCTTCAATCTTAGGGCCAAGGAGCTACATTTGGAAGTGGAGGGTACTACTGTTCTCTAGAACCATCGCTGTACTATCAATGCAGGGGAAGTACACCTGCGTAGTGGCCTAGTGGGTACTCTCGATGCTCTATTCAGCCGCTCCTCCGCTCCTCTCACGCACACACTAGCAGCCTGTTTATCGGCTGATTCTTATCAAGGCGAGAACATTTGAGTTATTTGATACAGCGAGACTAGGCTTTTCGCTTCCATTTGTGGAGGTGTAATGGATCTCGAAGAACTTTGTTTGTAGTTCCTTCTTTATGAATGAGATGAAGCAAAGCTTTTGCCTCCGTTTAAAAAACAACACGTCAAGAGGAATTTTTTTATAGTAGAGCCGATAATGGAGTGAAGTCCATGCGTGCAACGCCACAAGCTACAGAGTAGTAGTAGAGCACTTTACATACAGAGCCATATTGCACAGTTCCCAATGCCCCGCAAGGCTTTTCCGACTCCTCGGGCTTAATTGGGAGCCACTAGTTTAAATATGCTACTAGCTGATGGGGAAGCTGCAAGCGAGGTGCGGCTAGGGCGAGCACGCAAGCCACGGGATGCTGGGAAGGAAAACCCGTTCACGTGGCTAGGTTGTCCAGTGCACCCAGATTGTGGTGCCGCACGTCCATTTGACTTCAAAACTCAAACTACCCGTGTAAAATATTGGCTCACAGCGAAGTGTAGTAGTACTATTTTTTTTAAAAGGCCGCCGTGCGTTCGGCCTGGATCGAACCCACAAAACGAGGTATACACTCCCACGACCACTAGTAGTACTCGTTGGAGTACAACGCAACCTAGAATCGCGTTTTGTTGCTAGTAAATGCGTACATTGTTCCTTACAAGAAACCCCTAATAATGCAAGAAACCACTAAAATGCCAAGAAACTACTACCACTTGCATACGTGGCAGACCTAAGATAAGACTACCTTATCAACCATTGTATATGCTCTTACCAACAAAAATCCTCGAGTGACCTCCTACCTCCGGCCCGTCCACCTAGTCATCCTCAGCCATGGGGCCTTGACTACCGCCGCCGGCAGAAGGCGAGGTCAAAACCGCCGGCGGTGCGGAGCCCATGTTGCGGCAGCCCGGATGCCAGCTCCGTCCGGCGCTCGCGGCCACTAGCTAGCCAAGATAGCTCCGTCCAGCTGCTTGTCTGCAAGGTTTGCTAGCTAGATTGGCACGGCGGCGTGATGGCTTGCTCGTGCGCGCCTCGCTAAGGCCAGCCATCTGGCTCGGCGAAAACCCGGTAGCGGCTTGCTCGCTAGTGGGTCACGCTCGGGCCAGCGTGCCAACCCGTGCGGAGGCTAGCGCGGCATCCGGCCCGTCCGGCGGAGCGGCGGCCAACTCGCTCATCACCGGCGCCACCGACGGACACGTATCAGTACTGTTTGAAGTAATGTTCAGGAAAAATAATGATTTGAGGGGGGAATAACAGGATAGAAGGTCAGAAGTGGGTCCCTCGTGTCAATGGTCAAACAAAATGTGTTGGTTTAAGCTGCCTCGTCAGCACAGACGTGTGGGCCAACCCAGTCATAAATGGGTTTAAACGAAATGTTGGGGATATAACTACTAAGGGTAAACCACCCAGGAAGGACCGGTTCACCCTCAACAACATTGAAGCCCGTAAAGACCCAGAAGATGGCGCTTTACTGATGAAGCTTAGAGGCCCAGAGCCCAAAGGCGGATTAGGGCCCATGGTAGTAAACCGCTATGATTGTATAACTTGTGTTGTAAGATAGGAAAGGGGAGACCGAGGCGGACACTTGTATGAGCCGACCTCGGGACTCTGTAGACCGGCCGGGCGTCAACCTATGTATATAAAGGGACGACCCGACGGCGGTTCAAGGGCAGGAAAACAACAACTCGAGACCCAGGCAAAGCGTATTTGCTCCCTGGTCATCGAAATCCCAATAATCCCATCACAACTAGATGTAGGCTTTTACCTTCATCGAAGGGGACGAACTAGTATAAACTCTCGTGTCCCTTGTCCGGTTTAACCCCTTCAAGCTAACCCATCGCGATGGCTCCATGACTAAGTCCTTTCAAGAGGACATCTGACGTGATATTTCCACGACAGTTGGCGCCCACCGTGGGGCTATCGCACGATGGTTTCGAGTTCTTGAAGGGCAGCTTTGAAGGACTCAAAGGGTACGCGGTTGGCCGGATGACCAAGAGTCGTCGCGGCAAGCTCTACATTGACGATGAAGGATGGGGCCCTGAGGCCGGCTCAATCGAGTACGGGTACCGGGTCCCCTTTGGCAGAATTCATGTCTTCATCGGCAAGAGCGGCGAACCGGGCGCCGAGCCGGACATCTCCACCGACCTCGTCGAGACGGCTCAGCGTGCGAGTCCTGCCCGGGTTAGGCCCGCCATGAAGCGTGCGTTTGTAGGATGTGTCCATGGGATCGGATCTGAACAGGTCTCTGAAGGCGAGACGGCTGTTTATTCCGACGGCGAGTCATCCACCGGTGAAACCAAGTCCCTATACCAAGATCATGATGGTGTGTTCGAAGGATATTCCGATGTGGCAATGATTAGGACCTCCTTGAACCGCCAAGTCGGGTTGCTGTTTACATGGCCAGAACACAGCCCACTTTGCAGTCTTCATCTACAGCAGCAATGAATTCCGGATTAGCGGCCGCGGCAGGAGGCCCGGTGCGCCGACCGGCTCAAGTTCTCTCCGGTTTGATGGATGCCTGGGCGACCTTGTTAACCACGGCAGTTACCCCGGAGACGCAGGATCAGCACAATGCGGATGTGCAAAGCTGAAGGACCAGATAACGCAGGCTAAGGAGGACCTAGCAGCTGAGGATGCTAGGATGGCTGAAGAACGGGCCGCTTTAGATGCCCGATCCAGCGGTCTGAGCACAGAATTACCGGCTCATGTTGGATCAGAATGCATCAAACGACGTAATGCGAAGGAAGTACCAATTGCGTATGCAGCCGGTCTTCGAAGGATTGAATCTCTTTAATACGCCGGGGGCTGGGCTGAGCAATCCGACAGCTGCAAACCGGACCGACGCGCCTAGGGCACCGCCAGATCAACCACGGATGTCGGAACCACCTCGACGAACGGATAACCCACCGCAATATGTGTCAACACCACCGGGTCACTTTTCGAGCCCTTTGGATAACATGATTGCTGCAGCATCTCGCCTGGCGGCTATTCCGATGGAGGGCGATTCACTGGCGGCAATTGAGACGCGGCGGGCCAGGGATCTTCTTCAAACCGCCGTGGTGCAGCAAGAGGCTTATTGCTATAGTCGGGATAGAATTCATTCGACCCCCCGTCCGAGCAAAAGCTATAGCAGGCACATGGATGAACCGGAAGTGTCTAGCAGTGCGCGGCGCCTTAATGTCCCTCAAGGACCCAATCCGGCGCGTGGTGAGGTAAATGCTCAAGACGTGGTGGATAATGGCAGAGCATGAAGGGAGGCCGCTTTGGCAGCACAATATGCGGGTCGTTATCAACCCGCCCCGATTCAACCAGCGGCGTCAGTAGACCGAGGCATCAGGCTTGCTTTCAGTTCCTGGGGAGTGCCATGTCTCATTCCGGCTCTTCGTAATGTGCGACTACCCAAGGATTTCAAGGGTCCATGTAAGGTGCCTAATTACACCGATGATCAGCCACCTAAGGCGTGGGTCGAGAGTTATGAGATGGCAATGGAGATGTTGGATGTGGATAAAGCAAGCGCGGGGATCGAGGAGCCTGAAGCGGCAAAAGAGGGCGTAGCTGTCGCCTCGATCTTCGGGAGCAATTAATTAAAGGAATCTTTTTAATCTTTTTATACAGAGATGACGTCATGACAAGCCACTGTTGTATCCAGAGGATGACGTCACGGCGGTTTAACAAAAGTTTACAGGAGAAGACATCGTGGCGGTTTACGAGGAATGTGAAAGATGTTCACAGGATTTTTCTAAATATTGGAGATTGACATGAACTGGTTCAAATCAACCTGGGGCCTAATGTTGGGGATATAACTACTAAGGGTAAATCTCCCAGGAGGGGCTGATTCACCCTCAACTACATTGAAGCCTGTAAAGACCCAGAAGATGGCGCTTTACTGATGATGCTTAGAGGCCCAGAGCCCAAAGGCGGATTAGGGCCCATGGTAGTAAACCGCTATGATTGTATAACTTGTGTTGTAAGATAGGAAAGGGGAGACCGAGGCAGACACTTGTATGAGCCGACCTCGGGACTCTATAGACCGGCCGGGCGTCAACCTATGTATATAACGGGACGACCCGGCGGCGGTTCAAGGGCAGGAAAACTACAACTCGAGACCCAGGCAAAGCGTATTTGCTCCCTGGTCATCGAAATCCCAATAATCCCATCACAACTAGACGTAGGCTTTTACCTTCATCGAAGGGGCCGAACTAGTATAAACTCTCGTGTCCCCTGTCCGGTTTAACCCCTTCAAACTAACCCATCGCGATGGCTCCACGACTAAGTCCTTTCAAGAGGACATCTGACGTGGTATTCCACGACATTATTTCACGATGATGTTGCAAGGGACAGCCCGTACTTGGTTGAAAAACCTACCAGCCAACTCCATCGAGTCATGGGATCAGTTGAAGGCCCGGTTTATAGCCAATTTCAAAGACACATGCAAACAGCCTATGTCCATTGTGGATCTGGATGCCTGTGTTCAAGGGGAGAACGAGTCAACAACTCATTGGGTGCGCCGGGTTTCAGAAGTTTTGCATTCGCCAGACCGGATTAATGCTGGCCAAGCAATCATAACGCTGGAGCATAATTGCCATTTTAAGTCACTAAAGATGAAGTTGGGACGGCTCAAGCGCCACTGCAATGACATGGGAACACTTATGGCAGCCTTGGTCAAATATGCTGATTCTGATAATACCAAGGATCTCGATTCTGATAAGGAGAAACCGGAGAAGGGAAAGAAGAACGACGGTGCAAAAGGACAGCATCACAACCAAGGAGGCCATGGGAAAAATGGTAAGCGCAAAGCAGATAGTTCAGATCTTGTCGCTAACACCAATATGCAGCGCCGTAAAGGTAAACCGCCCCAGCATGGTGGAGGGATGAATCTGGAGCGTCTGTTAAACCAGCCCTGCCCAAAGCATGGGACCAAGGAGACCCCTTCCATACATCTTTGGAAAGATTGTTATATTATGAAGGAGTTTAAAAACTCTGATCTATACCGGTATGATCAGGGTCCATCGGGCGGTTCAGGTCCAGGTTTTCATGGTGGTGGCGGTTCAAACTCTGGATTTCAGAATAATCAAGGCAACTAGAACAACCAAGGTGGTAATAGCCAACAGAATAATCAAGGGCATCAGCAGCAGTCAGGTTATCAAAGTCACCCCAAGCAGTCGAATGGTGGGCAGTATCATGTGTTCACTACTAGCCTGTGCAAGCGCGATCAGAAGCTTCACAAGAGGGCAGTTAATGCTATTGAACCGGCAGTGCCACGTTATTTGCGGTGATCCGAGCAGCCCATTGTGTGGAGCAGAGAGGATCATCCGCCCCGGGTTGACAATCCGGGTCAACTAGCTTTGGTGGTAGCGCCTCAGGTGGGAGGTTATAAGTTTACCAAAGTTCTGATGGATGGAGGGAGCAGTATCAACATCCTGTACTATGAGACTTTTCGTTGCATGGGGTTGACAGACAAGAGTCTTAAACCATCCAACACTGTTTTTCACGGTGTAGTACCAGGTAAATCGGCATATCTTGTTGGCAAGATCGCTTTGGAGGTTGTGTTTGGAGATGAGCATGATTCTAGGTCTGAAACATTGACCTTTGAAGTGGTGAAAATCCAGAGCCCATATCACGCACTGTTTGGACGACTGGCTTACGCAAAATTCATGGTGAGGCCTTGTTATATCTATTTATAGCTCAAAATGTCGGGTCATAAGGGGACTATCATAGTACACGGAAGTCGAAAGATCGCTTTGGATTGTGAGGAAGGTGATGCGGCCTATGCTGAGTTGGTTTGTGCTATAGAGGAGCTGAAGTTTTATAAAGACAATGTTGAACCGGCAGACATGACCCCTCTGAAGAAGCCCACCACTGAGCATGACCCAACCCTGGCGTTCAAACCGGCTGATGAGACTAAACTTGTTGATTTTGTTCCTGGCGATTCATCCAAACAGTTTAGCATCAGCACCAATCTGGATCTGAAATAGGGAAGCGCGCTCATCGAGTTCATCCGTGAGAACCGGGACATTTTTGCATGGAAGCCTTCTGACATGCCAGGTGTACCGAAGGAACTCGCTGCACACACTCTCAATATTGATCCCAAGTTTAAACCGGTCAAGCAATTTCTTCGCCGCTTTAACGAGGAAAGACGCAAGGCCATTTGTGAAGAGGTAGCCCGGCTGTTGGCTGCTGGGTTTACCGTCGAAGTATTTCATCCCGAGTGGTTGGCTAATCCGGTGCTCGTTCCTAAGAAAAACGGCACTTGGCGTATGTGTGTGGATTACACAGATTTGAACAAGGCTTGTCCGGCAGATCCTTTTGCTCTCCCGCGTATTGATCAGATTATTGATGCGACGGCGGGTTGTGAGCGCCTGAGTTTTCTTGGATGCTTATTCAGGTTATCATCAGATTAAAATGGCAGTTAAGGACCAGGAGAAGACAGCCTTCATCACTCCCTTTGGAGCCTTCTTCTATGTTTCTATGCCCTTTGGGCTCAAAAGTGCCCAGGCAACCTATCAGCGTTGTGTGCAAAATTGTCTTCACACGCAGATTGGGCGTAATGTTCATGCCTATGTGGATGACATTGTGGTAAAATCCAGGAAGAAGGAAACCTTGATAGATGACCTCAAGGAGACGTTTGACAATCTTCGGGTTTACAAAATGATGCTCAACCCGGACAAATGCGTTTTTTGTGTTCCGGCAGGCAAGCTCTTGGGTTTTCTTGTGTCCAACAGAGGTATTGAGGCCAATCCGGAAAAGATCAAAGCGATCACATCCTTGGCTAAACTGAAATGCATCAATGATGTTCAGCGTCTGGCGGGTCGAATTGCAGCCCTCAGCCGGTTTATCAGCCGTTTGGGAGAGAAGGTGATTCCTTTATATCAGATGTTGAAGAAGACAGATGATTTTGTTTGGAGTAACGCAGCTAATGCGGCATTTGAGGATTTGAAGTGGCAGCTGGCTGAACCGCCGGTCCTTGCTGGTCCGGTTGATCAAGAGCCCTTGTTATTGTATGTTGTAGGATCTTGAGAAGAGGTGTCTAGAGGGGGGTGATTAGACACTAAGTACCAAAGTTGCAGTTTTTCACTTCTTTAGGTTTAACTGGAGTTTAGGCACAAGTTTAACATTCACAATACATATCAAGCAAGCATGCAAGGAGTATATGAGCAGCGGAAAGTAAAGAATGCAACTTGCAAGAATGTAAAGGGAAGGGTTTTGGAGGATTCAAAGCGCAATTGGAACCACGGATGTTTTTGTCGTGGTTCCAATAGGTGGTGCTATCGTACATCCACGTTGATGGAGACTTCAACCCACGAAGGGCAACGGTTGCGCGAGTCCATGGAGGGCTCCACCCACGAAGGGTCCACGAAGAAGCAACCTTGTCTATCCCACCATGGCCGTCGCCCACGAAGGACTTGCCTCACTAGCGGTATATCTTCACGAAGTAGGCGGTCTCCTTGCCCTTACAAACTCCTTGGTTCAACTCCACAATCTTGTCGGAGGCTCCCAAGTGACACCTAGCCAATCTAGGAGACACCACTCTCCAAGAAGTAACAAATGGTGTGTTGATGATGAACTCCTTGCTCTTGTGCTTCAAATGATAGTCTCCCCAACACTCAACTCTCTCACACAGGATTTGGATTTGGTGGGAAGAAGATTTGAGTGGAAAGCAACTTGGGAAGGCTAGAGATCAAGATTCATATGGTAGGAATAGAATATCTTGGCCTCACCACATGAGTAGGTGGTTCTCTCTCAGAAATAGGATGCTGGAAGTGTAGGCTTGTTCTGATGGCTCTCTCCACGAATGAAGAGGAGGTGGAGGGGTATATATAGCCTCCACACAAAATCTAACCGTTACACACAATTTACCAAACTTGGTGGGACCGAATCAACAAACTCGGTCGGACCGATTCAATAAACCTAGTGACCGTTAGAGTTTTCGGTGGGACCGACATGCAACTCGGTAGGACCGATATGGTTAGGGTTAGGGCATAACGTAATCTCGATGAGACCGATTACACAAACTCGGTGAGACCGATTTTGGTAATTAGCTAACCGAAGAGTTGGTCGAGCAAACTTCGGTGAGACCGATTACTCAAACTCGGTGGGACCGATTTTGGTAATAAGTTAACCAGAGAGTTTGCATTGTAATCTCGGTAGTACCGATTGCACAAACTTCGGTGAGACCCATTTTGGTAATGGACATACACGGAGAGATTACAATCCCATCTCGGTGAGACCGAGATCCCTATCGGTGAAACCGATTTGCCTAGGGTTTGTGGCAATGGCTATGACATCCTGAACTTCGGTGGCGCCGGATAGAAAGAATCGGTGGGGCCGAGTTTGACTTTAGGTCATATGTGTGGAAGTGGGAAAGTAGTTGAGGGTTTTGGAGCATATCACTAAGCACTGTGGAGCAAGAAACTCATTAAGCAACAGCTCATCCCTTCTTGATAGTATTGGCTTTTCCTATAGACTCAGTGTGATCTTGGATCACCAAAATATAAAATGAAGAGTCTTGAGCTTGAAGCTTGAGCCAATCCTTTGTTCTTAGCATCTTGAAGGGGTTCCCACATCCTTTAGTCCATGCCACTCCATTGTTGAACTTATCTGAAACATACTAGATAAAAGTGTTAGTCCAACAAAAGATATGTTGATATTAATTACCAAAACCACCTAGGGAGCACTTGTGCTTTCAATCTCCCCCTTTTTGGTAATTGATGACAACATACATCAAAGCTTTAGATAAAGATATAAAAATAGCAAGTAAAGCTTCGGAAAGACATGTAACAAGCATAGGCTCCCCCTACATGTATGCAATCATGTGAATATGGAATATAGAAGCATGTGAGAGCATAACCATGATAGAGTAGGCAATGTGTTACATGTATCTTGGCCGTATGCATCAGAGCAAAGAATATTAAAGAAAATACCTTCATGCTCATGAGTCCTTCTTGCAAACAGTATGTACATCAGCAAGAATTCCTCATACACATGAGTGTGATGCATATACTTACCTTGTAGTCTTGAGTTGGCTTAGGATGGAATGAATCTGCGTAAACAAGGTTAGATAACACATGTACATCTACTAGCCAGAGCAAACAGAAGAAACCACAAGAATACCAAGACTGGGATGACATGTAGAGAGTAAGTACTAAGTACTACATTGGATTAGACATGTCCCCAAGGGTAAAGGTATGCAATGAATTTAAATGATTTCTTTCCCTTAGATGTCTTGCTCCCCCTGAATCTAGCATGGGATACTGGGAGAAGATAGGGAATAGAAATGTAACATCCCAAATTTTGGAATGTTAATATAATTAATTGAATTGTTTGTTTGTTTGCTTGAGTGAATTAAACTTGAGTGAAATTTGAACCTTTACAAAAACTTTTGAATGAGAGGGAATAAAATGACTTTCCCTTCTCCAGTAAATTCAAATTCATCCTATTAAAATCAATGAGAGAAGATGACATGACTTCTTCAACTATAAAGAATTTGAACGGAGTTTTGCAATTTAATTCTTTCAAATATTTGCACTTGCTTCTCTATTTTCTTCCCGAGAAATACCCGAAAAATAAATTCTTGCAAGCAAGAAAGAGCGAAGGAAAATGACCCTCCAAAATCAGGGGCATTTTTGAAAATATTTGAGCCAAGAAAAACCAAAGTTTTAATTTAAAAATTATTTGCAAAAAGAAATAAAGCCTTTAGGGATTTTCTGAAAAACATTTTTTTTAAGTTTTTATTTTGGCCGTAGGAATAATGCTCATCATCTACATTTTATTTTTCTGATAATTTTAGTATATAAAAACTCTTTATTCGAATTGATTTGATTTCCTTTTTATTGTTTTAGTTTCCTAATTTTAAAAATAGGAATGGAATCGTTTTATTAGGAAAAACCTGCTGGCCCATTAAGCACTTTCCTATTCTAGCCCAACAAGAGATCATCTCCTTCCTCTGTTTCCTCTCACGTTCTGAAGCTTTCCATATCCATGGAGACAGGAATCTCCACCTTCCCGACCTCCCTCGTCTTTCCATCCCAGCGCCTCCCGAGACCGTCTATAAAACCCCCTCCCTCTCCTCGTTCCATTTTTCCCATCACCACGCCCCCTCCCTGCCCGTAGCCTTCTCGCCACCGTCCTCCTTTTCCTGCCTAGAAACGCTCACCAGGAGCTCTCCTGGAACCTCCCCAAGCGCCGACCCCCTCCTCCGCCACCCCACCCTCGCCGGCGACCTCGCCCCCTCGCCGGAGCAGCCCTCCACATCGCCGTCTCCTTCTTGCCATCTCTGTCTCACGTACAGGTAACTCCCTTGTTGTTGTTTTTTCATTTTCAGATTTATTTCCGTAACAGATTTAGTTCCGTTCTTGTTTAGCTTATAACTTTTGATCTAGAAGTCCAATGATGCTGATTCTTTTTGCGTTAGATCACAATTTTCTTGTAGTTTCCAAAAATATATTATTTGTCTATGTTTGGATTTATAAAAATTGAGTTAGATCAGATTTGAATTAAAGCTTGTTTTGCTTATTCCGGGAGTTTAAAAATAGATTTTTAATTAATTCTTCTTGCTCCTGGTCTCTAGGACCTTTGTTTATCCAGTAGTATTTAGTATTTTATTTTCAGGTTAATTTAAATTAGGTTTTTAGCAAAACAGTACTGTTTTAATATTAGTTCTGTTTTAGCTTTTTATTTATTGTTTTTATTAGTTTTAAATTATTTCTTTTTGTCACTTTTGACAAAATTAGTTGTGTTTCTGTTAGACAACAGGAGAAAATTTATTTTTACTTTAAAAAAATTTTATTTTCCTTAGTTTTGTATGAAACCTTCTATAGGTCATAGTTAGAGTTTTATAAAAGCTTTTTATTTGTTTCTTTTTGCAAATAAAATTTTATGGAAAAAAATACTTTCTGTTAAATTAGTTATTTTACATTTTATTTTCTGTTAATTTATTAGTTTAGTATTTTAATTGTTGTTAAGTTTTTACTTACGGCAAAACTATATTAGATGTTTGTAGCAAAGTCATAGATCTTCGTTAGTAGTTTTTCTTTGTAGTTTTATTTGAAGTTTCTTTTGATTTTGTTTGAGTTTTATTATCGATTTTCCTTGCTGTTTTGATTGTTATTTCGAGTGCTAAAATTGTTTGCTAGGATGTTTGCTTATGTGAATGCTATGTTTGACTATATAGATTTTCAGCGGAGTGACGATTAGTTCTACCAAGTCATTTTACGTGACGTTGTTATCTTCATCAAGTATTACCAGCAAGTTCACTTTGACCATTGCTTTCATACCTATGTTTTTATTGCATTTAGTGGCATCCTTGCAACCACACCTCAAGAGTGTTATTGAATCCTTGTAGTTGAGTAGTATGCATGAGGTAGGAACCCATCACCTGTTACCAAGCCCGGGACGTTTTATTTAAATGCTACGCTATAGTAGACGGGGTTTGGTATGAGTGTTCGGGAGTGGTGTGAGAAAGGAGGACTCTACGTCAATGATGACAACTCCATGATGGCATCTGCAAGGACTGCATCTTCAAGGCCTCAAGACTTCAAGACTCGAGACAAGAATTCAATACACACTCTTTGGGTGAAGGACGGTTGGACGGGCACCTGGAGAAACCAGTGGTTGGCGGGATGCATGGAGAAGCGCCATGACATCTTGGAAAGCTTCACCCAGACTCAAAGAGGCGGAAGAATACTTCATGCACAGAAGCTTACCTGCAACCGCAAGTCATTATGGGCTCGCTTGGTTGACCTTAGTTGTGACTCTGGCTGGGGACGGTACTAGCGGATGTAGAACTACGGTAGGATGGGTTGAGTACGGACGGTGGTCGAGGAACTCTTTGGAAGACCATGTTTGGTCATCTTGTTCTCAAACACCACGAAGTGCGAGAACGTAAAGAGAGGGATCGAATCTTGCGGGTAAAGTGTACAAACCTCTGCAGAGGGTTTATAACCTAATCGATTAGCCGTGTCCCGATTACGGACAATTTGAGCCTCTGGACTTGGATCTATCTCGGAACTCTCAACACCGGATTGATAACTTAATTGTGGGCAACTTATGATGATTTTGGGCTATGAGACATCGGTTGGTGGAACCATGTCATGATAGAAAACTCCTTAGTACAGACTTCATTCTATTCCTTTGATGTAGGTAAAAATAAAAATCAGCTTTTACATAAACAAAACTCGAATCTGAGCCATAAAGCCATATTGCATATAGTATAGTTTTATCATCTGTTTTCTCATATTGTGATCTTGCCGGTACATTCAATGTAATCGACCTACGGCTGCAACTTATCATGTTGCAGATATTTTACTTCCGACGGGTAAGAGTACGGTACAGGGTTACGGTCTACACTCAACATGCCGATGGCGTTAATGGGACTCCACACCCGTTTGATTGGTTCCGCTGAGTATTATGAGGTATATATCATTTTACGTTATTTATACATGTGATTGCACTTTGATATATACATTGATGTACTGTGTGTGCCCGATATCTTGATCCGAGGATGGCACAAGAATACGTAGGCTTGACCGTCTGAGGTCGGGTCGCTACAAGAAAATCAAAGCTGAAAGATATAAATGAACAGAGCTAATGCAAATAAGCACATATGAACATGTCTTTCCCCTCAAGAAGACATGTGGCATCTCTCCTCTTGAACACCAAGCATCTGGGATCCTTGAGAAATACTTTCTACTTGAGTATTCTCTCCCCCGAGATCTCTTTCTCCCCTATGGAAGTAGTACTCTCCCTTTGAAAGTGATGAGGTTTGATGTGATCTCTCTCTCCCCCTTTGACATCAATTTCCAAGAAGGGTTTGATCCTTGAGTCACAGCACAAAGCATTTATATAAATGTGATGCTTGTAGAGGACAAGATTCATTGAGTGGAGCTGGATCAGAGGAAACACAGAATAAGTGGCAAGCTGTTTTTCCTGTTGTGAAATCGGTGGCACCGAGTGGTATGCTTCGGTTGTACCGAAAGGATTCGGTTGGACCGAAAACAACAAATCGGTGAAGCCGAGTTCATCACAGAGAAAACACTTGTCACCTCAGCTCACTAGACTAGTAAGATCTCACAAAGATTTGCAAGGAATTTACTGAATGATATGCAATGAATTGGATGTAGAAAATGCAGAGCAAACAGAAAAGAAAAGAAAAGAAAGAAATCTAGATGAAGTTTTTTTTTGAAAGGGGAAACAAATATGCATGAGACAAATGCAAAAACTCAGAAAAGAACACGAGAGAACTTCATCTAGAGATGGTCGGCGACAAAGTCACCTATGTTAGAGTATATTGACTTAGGAGTCAAGTGAGATCACTTGATCATAGGTCATACTCATCGTTTAAGCTCAAAATGGGGTTACCATTTTTCGTTTAATCATCTTGATGTATTCACATCTTGTCGAGTTGCTTTAGCTCATGACTTAGAGTAAAGCTTCTCTAAGATGGAATAACATACCTTGGTTGGTGGTGTTGACCATGTAGTTGAACTTGTGTGGGTTGCTCAAGGTTGATGTAGCTCATCAAGAGTTGGGAGCACCACTTGGAATTTGAGTCCATCTACCTACATGGGTTAGTTCTTGCAAGGAGGAGCACTTGTGTATCCAAAATGTCAATCATGAAGCTCAACATAGAGTTTGTCAAAGGATATGTTTGAATGATTTCGTGCTTCCTTGTCTTCAACCACCATAGTGTAGAGACTTGGTGATGTAGAGATTGCTCAAGATGTGAGTAGATTACAATCTCATGGAATTTGATTCAACCAAGTACCTACATGGGTTATATAACATGCAAGATGCAAATATATCCAAGACATAAGATTTTTCATCATAAGAGAAATATCAAGGATTAGTCATAAGCTCATGTCTTGCATGTACCCAATGGAGTTTCTACTCCAAGTTTGAAGCATCAATGATGTTCAATTCTCCTCTCAACCTGCAAAACACTTTCTCATCAAGAGGTTTAGTGAATATATCTGCTAATTGGTTTTCAGTGCGAACATGCTTAAGATTAATGTCACTCTTAGCAACATGATCTCGAATGAAATGATGAAGAACTTCTATATGCTTAGTTCGAGAATGTTGTACGGTATTATGACCAATTTTGATAGCACTTTCATTGTCACAAAGCAATGGAACATGTTTCACATATATCCCATAATCTTTAAGAGTTTGGGTCATCCAAAGTAATTGAGCACAACATGAACCAGCGGCAATGTACTCCGCTTCAGCGGTAGATAAGGATACCGAGTTTTGTTTCTTGGAGGACCAAGACACAAGAGATCTACCAAGAAATTGACAAGTACCCGAAGTGGACTTTCTATCAACCTTGTCTCCGGCATAGTCCGAGTCGGAATAGCCAACAAGATCGAAGGAGGCCCTCTTAGGATACCAAATGCCAAAATTTGGTGTATGAATTAAGTATCTCACTATCCTTTTACGTCCTTAAGATGACATTCTTCAGGAGCAGCTTGATATCTTGCACACATGCACACACTTAGCATAATATCGGAACATGAAGCACATAGGTATAACAATGAACCAATCATAGAGCAATAAACCTTTTGGTCAACTGGTTTACCATCTTTGGTCAAATCAAGATGTCCACTAGTAGGCATGGGTGTAGACATACCTTTGCACTCTTGCATATTGAACTTCTTGAATAAGTCCTTAGTGTACTTCGTTTGAGAAACAAAAGTACCTTCTTTAGTTTCCTTGATTTGCAATCCAAGAAAGAATTTGAGTTCACTCATCATTGACATCTCAAACTTCTCCGACATTAGCTTTCCAAACTTCTCACTAAAATGAGGGTTAGTTGATCCAAATATGATATCATCAACATAAATTTGGCATACAAATAATTCTCCATTAACCCTTTTAGTAAAAAGTGTGGAATCAATTTTCCCAATTTCAAATCCCTTTTCAAGAAGAAACTTGGTCAAGCATTTATACCAAGCTCTAGGAGCTTGTTTAAGACCATAAAGAGCTTTGTGAAGTTTGTAAACATGATTGGGTTTCTTAGGATTGATAAAGCCGGGAGGTTGTTTATAATAAACTTCCTCCTCTATTTCACCATTTAAAAAGGCACTTTTAATGTCCATTTGGTATAAGGTGATATCATGGTGATTAGCATAGGCAAGTAAGATGTGAATGGATTCAAGCCTAGCAACGGGAGCATAAGTCTCACCATAGTCCATACCTTCGACTTATGTGTAGCCTTGGGCGATGAGACGTGCTTTGTTGTGAACTACTTGTCCATCTTCATCTTGCTTGTTGCAAAACACCCATTTGTTACCGATGATGTTGTGGTTGTTGTCGGGCTTCTCAACCAATGTCCAAACTTGGTTTCTCTCAAAGTTATGTAGCTCTTCATGCATAGCATTTATCCAATCCGGATCTTCCAATGCTTCTTCGACCTTCATAGGTTCAATGCTAGAGATGAAAGAATAGTTTTCACAAAAGTTAGCTAAACAAGTTTTAGAGCGAGTGATTCTCCCGGTTTGAATATCATTGTATATTTGCTCTACGAGATGGTCTTTAGCAATTCTTGCTCGAACTCGTGAAAGCTTTTGCTTGGGTTTTGGTTGAACATCTTCTTCATCTTGTTCTTCTTATTCTTCTTGATCTTCTTCATTGTTGGCGTTGTTGTTTTCTTGTCGTGGTGGAGAAGGAGGTTGTTGACGTTCGTGATGTTCTTCCTTGTTTTCTGCATCTTGGTGTGTTCCACTTGTGGATGCTTCCGTATCAACTCTTGGTTCACCTTGTTGTGAAGTAGAAGCTTCCACTTGGACGGACGAGGTACTCTCGTTCACCTCCGTTGGACGGACCTTGCCAATAGACAAGTCTTGGATTGCTTCTGAAGGATCTTTGTCTCCTACATCAATTGGCAATTTCTCTACTTGCGAGCCGTTAGATTCATCAAACTTCACATCTACCATCTCTACAACCTTTCGGGTGAAATTGTTGTAGACACGGTAAGTGTGAGAGTTTGAGCCAGATCCTAGAAGGAAACCTTCATGTGACTTAGGAGCAAATTTTGAACGACGATGCTTATCAAGAATGTAGCACTTTTAGCCGAATACTCGAAAGTATCCAACTTGGGGTTTGTTACCGGTGAGGAGCTCGTATGCCGTCTTGCCGAGTAGCTTGTGAAGATACAAGCGATTTGTTGCATGACAAGATGTCTCAATCGCTTCTGCCCAAAAGTGCTTCGGCGTCTTGTACTCATCAAGCATCGTTCTCGCCATTTCGATGAGTGTCCGGTTCTTCCTCTCAACAACTCCATTGTGTTGAGGTGTGTACGTAGCCGAGAACTCGTGTGAAATCCCTTCTTCGTCAAGAAAGGTGTCCACATTTGCGTTCTTGAACTCCATTCCGTTGTCGCTGCGAACCTTCTTTATCTTTACTTCAAATTGATTTTGGGCCTTCCTAGCGGAGTTTTTGAAGATCTTTTGGACCTGCGATTTGTCATCGAGAAAGAATACCCACGTAAATCTTGAAAAATCATCAACTATAACTATACCAAAAGAATTTCCACCGAGACTCTTGTAAGCATTGGGACCAAAAAGATCCATGTGTAGTAGCTCAAGTGGCCTCCTTGTGGTCATGATGTTTTTCACGGGATGCCTTCCTCCAACCTGTTTACCTGCTTGACAAGCACTGCAAAGTCTATCCTTATCAAATATGACATTGTTAACACCAAGGATATGATTCCCTTTAATAAGCTTGTCAAGGTTTCTCATGGCAACATGACCTAGTCGTCTATGCCATAACCAACCTTTTGAGGATTTAGCAATGAAGCAAGTTTTAGGTTGTTCCTTTTTAGAGAAATCAACAATGTAAAGATCACCTCTCATTATGCGGTAAAGACCATTTTATGATTGTCTCGACGAAACACTTGGCAATCTACTTGATAAATAGGACATTGAAACCGAAATCAGCAAGTCTAGATCTTTGAAAGTAAGTTGTAGCCAAGAGATTCAATGAGCATAACATTCTGAATGGAGCTATCATGTGAGATGGCCACCTTACCGAGGCCAACCACCTTACCCTTTGAGTTGTCACCAAAAGTGGCATACTTTCGAGGACTATCATTTTCACCAAGCTCACGAAACATGTCTTTATCTCCGGTCATGTGATCGGTACATCCACTGTCAAGAACCCATTCCTTTCCTCCTGACATATATCCCCGAAGATTTTCCATAAGACCAAAATGTCTCATTGCATCGTCAAGATCGAAGTCACTATCATCATCCTCATCATAGTATCCATGTTCAACATCGTCATGTGGTGGATCAAGTCCTAGAGAGGATAATTCGTTAGAGTGAGTTTGATAATGATCTTGCTTATGAATTCTTATCGCTTCGGAAATAATATCACCAATAATTCCAACATCTCCTTTGGCACGCATAAGGTCTCAGAAGTTCAAATAGACGATCACCAAACATAGGATCACTAGTATTTATCTTACTCAAGGCAATAGACTTATGGAGAATTTCATCTAGATTTTTCTAGGAATAATTTGGAAAGCGTTCCTCAAGAAATTTCCATATAGTGTAGGCACACTCAAGAGTAGGTAAGTTTCTAATTAAGTTTCTAGGCAAGCCTCTAGTGATAAGATTAACAGTTCTAAGATTCCTAATCATGTCAATTGATTCATCAAGGGTAGGATGCATAGGATCAACATGAGCTGCACAAGGGCTAGCAACGTACTTGTTCAAATGATATTGATTGAAAATTACAAGCATCTCATTTTCCACTCATGAAAATACTCTCCATCAAGAATAGGCACTCTATGTATAAGACTTCCCAAAGTAGACTCATCCATCTTCCTCCAATGGTGATTAAACCAAGGCAATGGAGACCAATGCTCTGATACCACTTGTAGGATCTTGAGAAGAGGTGTCTAGAGGGGGTGATTAGACACTAAGTACCAAAGTTGCAGTTTTTAACTTCTTTAGGTTTAAGTGGAGTTTAGGCACAAGTTTAACATTCACAATACATATCAAGCAAGCATGCAAGGAGTATATGAGCAGCGGAAAGTAAAGCATGCAACTTGCAAGAATGTAAAGGGAAGGGTTTTGGAGGATTCAAACGCAATTGGAGACACGGATGTTTTTGTCGTGGTTTCGATAGGTGGTGCTATTGTACATCCACGTTGATGGAGACTTCAACCCATGAAGGGTAACGGTTGCGCGAGTCCACGGAGGGCTCCACCCACGAAGGGTCCACAAAGAAGCAACCTTGTCTATCCCACCATGGCCGTCGCCCACAAAGGACTTGCCTCACTAGCGATAGATCTTCACAGAGTAGGCGATCTCCCTTGCCCTTACGAACTCCTTGGTTCAACTCCACAATCTTGTCGGAGGCTCCCAAGTGACACCTAGCCAATCTAGGAGACACCACTCTCCAAGAAGTAACAAATGGTGTGTTGATGATGAACTCCTTGCTCTTGTGCTTCAAATGATAGTCTCCCCAACACTCAACTCTCTCTCACAGGATTTGGATTTCGTGGAAAGAAGATTTGAGTGGAAAGCAACTTGGGGAGGCTAGAGATCAAGATTCATATGATAGGAATGGAATATCTTGGCCTCAACACATGAGTAGGTGGTTCTCTCTCAGAATAGGATGCTGGAAGTGTAGGCTTGTTCTTATGGCTCTCTCCACGAATGAAGAGGAGGTGGAGGGGTATATATAGCCTCCACACAAAATCTAACCGTTACACACAATTTACCAAACTCGGTGGGACCGAATCAACAAAACTCGGTCGGACCGATTCAAGAAACCTAGTGATTTGTTAGGGTTTTGATTGGGACCGACATGCAAATCGGTAGGACCGGTATGGTTAGGGTTAGGGCATAACGTAATCTCGGTGAGACCGATTACACAAACTCGGGGAGACCGATTTTGGTAATAAGCTAACCGGAGGGTTGGTCAGGCAAACTCGGTGAGACCAATTACTCAAACTCGGTGGGACCGATTTTGGTAATAAGTTAACCAGAGAGTTTGCATTGTAATCTCGGTAGTACCGATTGCACAAACTCGGTGAGACCGATTTTGGTAATGGACATACACAGAGAGATTACAATCCCATCTCGGTGAGACCGAGATCCCTATCGGTGAAACCGATTTGCCTAGGGTTTGTGTGATTGGCTATGACATCTGAACTCGATTGGCGCCGGATAGAAAGAATCGGTGGGGCCGAGTTTGACTTTAGGTCATATGTGTGGAAGTGGGAAAGTAGTTGAGGGTTTTGGAGCATGTCACTAAGCACTGTGGAGCAAGAAACTCATTAAGCAACACCTCATCCCTTCTTGATAGTATTGGCTTTTCCTATAGACTCAATGTGATCTTGGATCACCAAAATATAAAATGAAGAGTCTTGAGCTTGAAGCTTGAGCCAATCCTTTGTCCTTAGCATCTTGAAGGGGTTCCCACATCCTTTAGTCCATGCCACTCCATTGTTGAACTTACCTGAAACATACTAGATAAAAGTGTTAGTCCAACAAGAGATATGTTGACATTAATTACCAAAACCACCTAGGGAGCACTTGTGCTTTCATACGTGGCTGCCAATGCCCATGCGGTCAGTGTGGCAATTGTGGTTGAGCGTAAGGAGGCTGGGAAGGAATATCCGGTTCGACGGCCAGTTTACTATATCAGCGAAGTTCTGATCGAGTCAAAACAACGATATTCGCATTGGCAGAAGCCGGTGTATGGAGTTTTTATGGCAAGTCGGAAGCTCAAGCAATACTTTCAAGGCCATCCCATCACAGTGGTTAGTTCTGCTCCTTTGGGCGATATAATTCAGAACAGGGAAGCAATTGGTCGGGTTGCAAAGTGGGCAATTGAGCTTGGTCCACATGGATTGAAGTATATGCCTCGAACGGCCATCAAATCTCAGGCGTTTGTTGACTTCATCAATGATTGGACCGAGTTCTGAGGCACCGGAGGACAAACCGGACAATACATACTGGACTATTCACTTTGATGGGTCCAGCAATTGGAAGGCTCGAGGCTGGAGTTGTCCTTACTTCCCTCGAGGTGATAAAATTTGTTATGTTCTCCGATTAATGTTTCCTTGTACTAACAATGCAGCTGAGTCTGAGGCCTTACTCCTGATGCTTGGCGTGGCTAAGGAAATGAACTTAAGCCGGGTTCGCTGTTTTGGAGATTACAGTGCGGTGGCTCAAAGCAAGTTTACGGTACTTGGGATTCTAAGGATCCACTCATGGCGGCTTATAGACGCCGAGGTGGATCTTGTGGCGAATCACTTTAAGGGTTATCAGGTTGAGCACATTGACCGGCGTGAAAAAGCGAAGCCGCAGATGCTTTAAGCCGGGTGGGGTCTCAGTAGAACCGGTACCACCCAATACCTTTTTAGATATCTTGCATAACCCGTCTGCTAAATTACCTCTGAGAGGAGGATTTAGCTGTTCACGATCCGAGGCCCAATTGGTAGCCGCTTTACATATCACTCCGGATTGCACGGTTCCATATTTGGCGTATATGAACCGGGGTGAGTTACCAGATGATGAGGTCCTCGCCAGGCAGATAATCCGTCGGTCCAAGTCCATGGTTATTCACAATGGCGAGTTACACTGTTGCAGTGTTTCAGGCGTATTCCAACATTGTGTTTCTCCTGAAGGGGATTGTGGTCACCATGCCGGTTCAAAATCCTTGGTGGCTAAATCTTTTCGTCATGGGTTCTATTGGTTGACAGCTCATGCTGATGCGGAGGATCTGGTAAAGCGGTGTGACGCTTGTCAGAAGTTTTGACATCGAGCTCATGTTCCGGCTCAAGAGCTACGGATGATTCCTATCACTTGGTCGTTTGCCACTTGGGGGCTTGATATGGTGGGACCTTTTAAGCGCTCCAAGGATAAGAAGACCCACATGTTGGTGGCGGTTGACAAGTTCACTAAATGGGTTGAAGCGCAGCGCGTCAGCAAGTGTGATGCAGCCATGGCAGTTCAATTTCTCAAAAAGATCGTTTTCCGTTTTGGCTTTCCACACAGCATCATCATAGATAATGGCATGAACCTTTCTAAAGGTGAGATGGAGGAGTTTTTTCAACGAGAGCACATCCGGCTTGATGTAGCGTCCGTGGCTCATCCCCAGTCCAATGGTCAAGCTGAGAGGGCGAATCAAGAGATCCTGAAGGGTATCAAGCCCCGGCTTATGGTTCCTTTGAAGCGGACA
Organism: Aegilops bicornis; assembly: GCA_021605145.1. NCBI lineage: Eukaryota > Viridiplantae > Streptophyta > Magnoliopsida > Poales > Poaceae > Aegilops > Aegilops bicornis. The sequence goes on along the minus strand of CM038670.1, from coordinate 562,361,342 downwards.
CCGGGTTGTTGGGTGGAAGAATTACCATCTGTGTTATGGAGTATAAACACCACTCTGAATCGATCTACGGGTTATACACCTTTCTTCATGGTTTATGAGGCTGAGGCTGTCCTCCCAAGTGATATTCGTCATGACTCGGCCCGGGTTGCCAATTATGTTGAAGCGGACAATGAGCAAGCGCGCCAAGAGGCGATGGACCTGTTAGATGAGAAACGGGACATGGCTTTGGCTCGATCGGTGGCTTATCAACAAGACCTGTGGCGTTATCATGGCCGCCGGGTTAAGACAAGAACCTTTCAAGAAGGCGACTTAGTGCTCTAGCTCATCCAGGATCAGACCGATATGCACAAGTTATCCCCACCTTGGGAAGGACCCTTTGTGGTCAGCAAAAATCTGCACAACGGATCATACTACCTCATTGACGTTCGAGAAGACTCACGCAGTTCGAGGAGGAGACCCGGCCATGGTACATAGCTCTCCTTCGGCCTTACTACACTTGAGCCATAGGCTTTTCTTATGTACATATTTCAACAATGTATATATTATGATCAATATAATAAACTGGCATCCTTGCTATAAGCAGGGTCTCTGCCCTTTTCTTCAAATCTCTTTGTTTACATGGGGGCTTTAGTTGACAAAGCAAAGTATTACCTGTTAAACCGACTATCATGCCACAAAACACCTTGGGAGCTTCACACCCAAGGGGCCAAAGAGAGTTCTATTACTAAAAGCACGACTCAAACATAGGCACCCATTGAGCACAGCTCAAAAAGTTACTTGGGGGCTCTTTGTGTAAAGTAACAAAGAGTTTGAAAGGACCCTTGTAATCGGGTATCGACCCATGGCTTGGAAGCCTGGTGTATTCACCTAAAACCCCGGGTTAACCTGCCTTCATCAAGTAAGCCACTCCTATCCAGGTAATCCTAGCATGACCATGAGCGTTTGACAAGTCAATCTTTTACAGACCACTGAACTTGTCAAAGGTAAAAGCAACGATTGGTTAGTTGGAGGCCCATCTTAAAAGGCTTTGCAAAAATGGTTTAACTCAGCGGCCTGGCAGCCCATGAAAAGCCTCAAATTTGGGCCTGGCAGCCCTTGAAAAGCCTCGACTACACGGTTTTTGTTTGCTTTTGCCAAGTTTTTGTTCTTTCGTAATATCATATTAACCCGATGTTTGTTGACCCGGCTTGGCTTTCAACTACAAGTTGTTAGATCATATTCATGTTAACCCGGTGTTTGTTAACCCGGCTTGGCTTTCAACTATAAGTTGTCAGACCATATTTCTTATCAAACCGGTGTTTCGCAACCCGGACTGGCTTTGATTACATATTACCAACAGAATCAAATGGTGTTATTCACAACACGGTATGGTTTAAAAAGTTTACACCAAAGACCTTGCATGGTGGGAGTTATCAATGCTTGATTTGGGTTTTTCACCCTTACTACAAATACAAGTTGGTAAACCAACTAAGTAATTTAATATCACGGTATGATTTATTTCATATTTTTGATTCAGCTTTGGTCATTTACCGAGGCTTTGTATGGGGCATTGTGACCCGTCAAATGATAAACCGCCCGGCAGATCTTTTTATGCGAACCACGTGGATTGCATAATATTATGAAGGTATGTAAGCCAGACTGAAATTATCACGGCGGATCAAACGATTTATATCCCGATTACTGCGATGGCGGCAGATCACGATATTTCAACTAGCCTATTACAATGCGCTTTAAGGCCCAAAATAAGCGATTGTTTTTACACAGAACACAATATGTGCCTATCAACTCAGTTGCCGAATTAAGATTCATTGCCGGGTTGACAAGAGGTTGATGGATCTTCTGGTGTCGGTTCAGCCTCCTCCTCCCCATCCAGTGGTTGGAAGTCAATGGTGGTCCAATCAATCCGGGTTAAAGCTTGAAAGACAGCTTCTTCATTTATAAGTTCGGACGGATCAGCGTCAGGAGCGTAAGTGTGCTTACGGATTGGCGGGATAAGATTTTGCACTTCCCTCACAGCAGTGTCAATCCGTTGGTTGTTGGCATCATAGAAGGACTGATGAACAGTCAAATTAGCCTCTTCCGCCAATTGACTTGCCAGTGGACGCATCTCCTTTGTCAGGACATTGAGGGCTTCATTATCAAATTCTACCCCGTTTTCTTGTTCAATAGGGAAGCCCTTGGCAATATCAATTGGATCCAGGTCAGCTATCCATGCTTTGGCTTGGGTAAGTGCCAACAAAGCGCCAGCCCTGGCATCGGATCGCTTCAGCTCTTCTATCTGCGTCGGTGTCATGGATAACCTTGCTAGAGTATCCTTGATCAATGTTGGGGTCGGTTTGTTGTATGAGGCTGCACAGATAACCCGTTGGGCACCGGTATACAGCTGCTCTATCAAAGTATATGCTGCCTTCAGCTTCATCTGCATGTCAGAGACCAGATGAGCAACACGGCTACCTATAACGGTTTAAGATTTTGATGTTAAACCGGAAATTTCACAAATGATTACTTAAGAAGTCTTGGCAAGAGTATTTACCAAAAATTGCAGAGGTCATCGCGTTTACTTGGCGTTTCAACCCAGTTAGCTCCTCTTCCACCGGTTTAAGAGCTGACTCCGCGTCTTCAGCCCGCTTCAGCAATGTAGTCTTTTCAGTTTCCCAGTTGGCACGCTCAGTCTTGAAGCTGTCCTTTAGTTGTTCCATAGTTGTTAAAGCGCCTTTCAGCTCTTATTTAGCTTTGGAAGTTTCTGCTTGTTGGGACTTGATATTCTCTTGAAGATCAGCAATTTTAGAACCTTGGTGATTTATATCAGCCTGCCACAGCCAGAGAAGGAGCATGTTAACATTCTTATCAAAAAGTCCCAAGCATATAACCAGTTATACACTTGGCACTTGGGGGCTAATGTGGATTGCTTCTTAACTACTAATTGTTTGAAGTCCCAAGGATCAATACAAGTTTTAATCTTGGCACTTGGGGGCTAATGTGTGTTTGATCAGAAAGTACACAGGCAAGGGAATTAAATAAACTGCACTATGAAACATAAAAGTCCCGGTTTGTCTTCAAGAGACAAACCAACCCTTGGGGGCTACAATGCAGTGCATATACAGAACAAGGACAAAAGTGTTTGGAAGATTACCTCATAGTGCTCATTCATCATATTCAGCAAACCGGCTTCATAATCCCGGCTTGTGTACAGGCGGTTCAGGAATCCGGAATGAAGCTCTTGGGCAGAAAGATTGGCATAGCTTGACAAATCTGTCTTCTCTTTCCCCTTGCCCATTGCAGCAAATTCCTCCTTGGTAGTATGCTTCGATAAGGCAACCGGATTGCCTGGGGCAGTATGACCAGTACCAGTGATAACAACATCATCATCGCTACCCTTTGGCGGGCTCGGAGGATTAACAGTTGGGCTTGACGGATTAGCAGCTGGACTCGGCGGGTCAGTAGCTGGGCTTGGAGGCGTAGCATGCGGACTTGATGGATCAGCATGCGTAGCCGGGTCAGCTCCAGTCGGATTAGCATCGATATTGGATCACGTAAGCAGAGTCATCCATGACATCAGTGTCTTTACCAGCATCTTCTGGAGTCTTCTCCGGTTCAACTTCATCAGTGGTGCCACTGGTCTTGGCTCTTTTGCTCAGACGGGCCTTGGCGCTACAATATCATAGCAAGGGTTAGTATGGTAAACCGACGCATGAATAAAAAAGCTGAAAGGCAATACTTAACCAGCGACGGTCTTGAGGGGAGGCAATTTCGTGGTTGATGAGTCGCCAGATGAATTAGAAGTTACCTGATAATTTGAATCGGACGGATTAAGTGGGTATCGGAAGCAACCCGCCAAGGGATAAGGCTTATTAAGAGAGGAAGAGACCCCTGGACGACGTTTCCGGGGAGGAGTGCCGGTAAACCGGAGGAAGTGACATGTTGGCCGCTATGCCGGGTTGTCCGACGGCCTTCATTTTGCCGTGTCTTCGAAGCAAATTTTGGACCCAAATAATCAAGAGAGTGAGAGCATTTTACTTTTCGAACTACACGAGAAATTTTTGAACCGGCACATGATCTAAATCGGAGGAAAGGGAGATTACCTCAACATGATCAGCGCGACTAGCTTCTGCTTCATCCTGGTAATAGTCATTGTCAACAAGGTGTACGAAAAATAAGCCAAGGGAGTCAAGTGCTACCTCTTGGTCTGAGTCTTCAATATCTTCAAGCAGATCAGCAGACTCGCCGGTTTTCTTCTTGGCTGGCCGCTTTGTGACTTTTCTCTTGACACGAGGAGCCCTGGCCGGCTTATCTTGAGTTTTCCTTTTCCAGAAGGAGCTATTGGCCTGCAAAATTAAACAAAGGATTATTATATCAGTGTTAAAGCGGAGACGGCTCAGAAAAGTACAAGGTCAAAGTTTTTACCACTGGCGGTTTGTTGGAGGCATAAAAAGGGCGCAGACCAATTCGGGTGCATGTGGCGATCGATTCGTCAAGCATCTTCTTCACACTTTCAGTGACTTCATCATCAGTCAGTTCTATTTCATTAAACCGTTGAGGATCGTTGGCGTTGCCGGTATATTCATACATCAATTCGGGGCGGCGGCTTAAAGGTAGGACACACCACGAAACCCAACAGCGGACGAGATCAACACCAGTTAAACCGTTGGCTAGGAGAGCCCGGAGCTTGGAGAGTTGAGGTGCCTAAGCTTGTCGTTCTTTGGCAGTTAATCATTGAGGTAAAGGGTGGCCATTGCTAAGCCGGTGAGCGCGGTAGCCTGGCAAAGGATTTTCTCCAACAGGGGCAGTGTTCTAACAATAAAACCATGTTTGGTTCCAGTCTTTAGGATGGCTGTGAAGTTTCGCATGAGGAAAATCAACTTCTTTCCTTTTTTGAATCGACACACCACCAAGTTCAGTATTGGGGCCGTCAGAGAACTCAGTTCGGCGGTTTAAGTGGAAGAAATCCCGGAAGAGATCAACAGTTGGTTCTTCTTGAAGGTAAACTTCACAGAACACTTGGAAGCTGCATATGTTGGACACAGAATTTGGTCCAATATCCTGAGGATGGAGTTGGAAGCTGGCAAGTACATCCCGGAAAAACTTTGATCCGGGAGGGCTGAATCCCCGGGATAGATGTTGCCTGAACACGATCACTTCTCCATCTTGAGGCTCAGGAGGGCATTCAGGGCCAGGAACTCGCTAGTGAAGGACATTTTTTGCGGCTAAAGCGCCCGTTACAACGAATCCGTTGATTTGTGTTTCCGTGATCTGGGATGGAACCCAGTTGCAAGCGGAAAATTTCTTGGTCATCTTGAGAAGCAAAACTGTAAAGGAAAAATGAAGGACGGTTTGCGATTGACGGTTCATGTGTACTGATCGGTGTTAAACCGGGAATTTGATCAAAGCATACATGTGAGGTAAACCGGAAATTGCTATTCAAGTCAAGATGGCGGTTTAAGTGAGGACTAATGGCATATGGTGTTAAACCGCCCTTAGGTGGAAGAGCCAGAGGTGAAAATCTACTAAGTGTTGACAGAAATAGGTTTCACAAAATGACAGCATAAATTTGGATCTACCGTAATTCAGTAAGAAAAATTATTCTAAGCCCTAAAATGGTGACGGCAAAACACCATAAATCCAGAAGGGAATTATCAAGGCAGGAGGAGATACTACGGCGAGGTCAACTAAAGTTACAACTTTGGCCGCAAGAGGAGGATGACAAGTTCATCTAGTTTCAACAGTAAGAAAAAAGGCAGCGAACAAAGATGAACACTTATGAACATGGATGAACACAGAAACCCTAAATACAGATCTAGGGTTGAGAGGAGGAAGCTTACCAGATGCGCAGGGATAGCGGAGAAGAGCCGCAGGTTTCTGGTACGATCAGGTTGATGCAGCGGCCTTTGTCGATGCAGTGCTCGAAGGTTGAGGTCGGCGGAGGAGCTTCAGAGCTTGAGCGTCGCGAGGAGGAAGAAGAGGCACGAAACGGGAAGAAAGAAAGGACCCCCGAGCCTATTTATAAGGCAAATGGATAAACCAAGTGCGGGGATCGAGGAGCCTGAAGCGGCAAAAGAGGGCGTAGTTGTCGCCTCGATCTTCGGGAGCAATTAATTAAAGGAATCCTTTTTATCTTTTTATACAGAGATGATGTCATGACAAGCCACTGTTGTATCCAGAGGATGACGTCACGGTGGTTTAACAAAAGTTTACAGGAGAAGACATCGTGGCGGTTTACGAGGAATGTGAAAGATGTTCACAGGATTTTTCTATATATTGGAGATTGACATGAACTGGTTCAAATCAACAGGGCCTAATGTTGGGGATATAACTACTAAGGGTAAACCGCCCAGGAGGGGCCGGTTCACCCTCAACTACATTGAAGCCTGTAAAGACCCAGAAGATGGCGCTTTACTGATGAAGCTTAGAGGCCCAGAGCCCAAAGGCGGATTAGGGCCCATGGTAGTAAACCGCTATGATTGTATAACTTGTGTTGTAAGATAGGAAAGGGGAGACCGAGGCGGAGACTTGTATGAGCCGACCTCGGGACTCTGTAGACCGGTCGGGCGTCAACCTACATATATAAAGGGACGACCCGACGGCGGTTCAAGGGCAGGAAAACAACAACTCAAGACCCAGGCAAAGCGTATTTGCTCCCTGATCATCGAAATCCCAATAATCCCATCACAACTAGACGTAGGCTTTTAACTTCATCGAAGGGGCCAAACTAGTATAAACTCTGTCCCTTGTCCGGTTTAACCCCTTCAAGCTAACCCGTCGCGATGGCTCCACGACTAAGTCCTTTCAAGAGGACATCAGACGTGATATTTCCACGACACGAACCTAATCGGTAGGAGTACTAGGTAGTAGTTTTTGGCGTGGATTAAGAAATTTTGGGTATGTTTTTGCTATTTGTACAATAGATTCTTCCTAGGGCTGGTTGAAAGTGGTAGTTTTTTGTTAAATACTCTACATATTGTAAGTAGGTGTGAAAGTGAAGCTTTGGAAGCCAATAAGCAAGGCTAGTTACATAGTGCATATGTGTACATGATTGAAAGTAAATATCAACCATGAGTGACTAATATCTTGATGGAAAACTCGAAACTATGGAATACTAGGAAAAAATGCATGGTTGGAAATACTAGCAATGTTCATGTATGCGTTACAGCGAATCATAATTAGAATAATACTTATTCACAAACTTGGTACAAAACACCCTAATTTTGATATACATATGTCACTAGAGATATATTATGTTTCAATTAGAATATATTCCTTGGGCTGTTTTGGTGAGGTCGAGGGAGGGATGTGGTTGGTTTTAAGATACTAATTATGGGTTTTTCTGCAAATTGGTAGACAAGTGGGATGTTGGTGAGAAAAGGCAACAACTTACTTCACAATCGTTAGATGTAGATCTAATGGTCGAAGCGACGGATGGCGTATACACCAAAGATCACCAACTTAGTCTTGTGTAGGAGTACTAGCAAGATCCTTGAATTGAACGGAACATCAAGATGCATTTTTTATAAAACAATTGTTGTGATTGAACCTTGCGTGAGTAATCCAATGTCTCAAATCTAATGATATCTCGAGAAATATGATATTAGGTGAAGAGGAGAGGGGTGGGGTGGAGGTAGGTGGTCGGACTAAGCGGAGGCATGGGGATAGACGACGCCGGGCAAATGCCACCGTGCCGCTTTGTTCCAGAGGCTTCCTTTCTTAATTGCTCAACAATGAGGTTTGTTGGAGATAAGGATGAACGAGGGAAGGCCTTATCTGCAAATGTGGAGAGGGTGTGGGTATCTTTTAGTTTAATTTCCATCCGTCAGATATAGATCGGACGGTTTATATTGCAAGATGGCACACGTACCATCATCACCAACTCGGTTTTTATAAGAGAAGAAATATAAGTATGGAGATACAAACGTATTATCGATACTTGCTTCCGTAAACTAGCATCTACATTCTATTCAACGCCTCAGCATGTGGGGCCTTAGCACAATGACTTCTCGACTGTGTAAAACAAATATTTTCCCGTCGCCGACAAGGAGGGAGTGACGACAGCACACTTTCTGGCTTGCTCTAGTCCTAGTAGTCATACTAGGTGGTCTAAGCACGTGTAGATTTATTTTTTTCACGTCTCGTGTTCGCCGTACTGCCACGACTGTTGATGAATAGACGGTAAGTTTTTCACGGGGAAACCCGTGTTGAGCATGTTTGCGAGAGAGAGAGAGAGAGAGAGAGAGAGAGTGCGTGTGTGATATGTTAGAGATTGAGGCAATGATAACAGATTCTTTGTGTCTATGTGTGTGGAGGATAGAGAGAGACATGTACATGGGGCTTTGTGTTGTGTAACGTGGAGACACATATACATAATTAGAGAGTGAGTGTGTGAGATACACATGCGGACATGGGGAGAGATGAGGATCCAGATAAATGGGTGTTTGTGCGTGTCTGTGTGTGTTTGTGCACGCGTTTGTGTGTGTGAGGAGAGAGTGTATGTGGAGTAGAGAGACACTGATGATGTAAACCTAGTATAAGGGGAGGGAATGGTGTGACATGTGTAGTAGCGAGATAGCAGGTGCGGGCGGGGAGCAGACTTTTTGTTAGAGACTTCGTGTGTGTGTGTGGTGTGTGAGAGAGAGAGAAAGAGAGAGCTAGCGACAGAGAGAGAGAGAGAGAGAGAGAGAGAGAGAGAGAGAGAGAGAGAGAGGAAGAGAGGGGGCGAGAGGGGTCGTTTGTGTCCATAAATGGCGTATAGATAGGGAGACAACGTTGATGTTGTCCGAAATTGGCCTATGAATGGAGATGCAAGGGAAGCAAGTCATCGTGTCTGTGATAGGGACTTCATGAGAGATCTACAATAGATGGTCTAGAGAACAATGTGCGAAATCGAGAATGATTATACATTAGGGAGCTATGCAAAGAGTCACGACATATATGTATATAGGGAAGGAGCTGGGGCGGGTCCGCATGTGGGAGAGATAGAAAGAGGAGAGTGATCCACAAGGAGACAAAGTGTGCTTGTTTGCAGTGGGGGTGGTGTGTGAGGTGAGTGCGCGAGAACCACATAACTAGGGAGATAGACGTTTGGGGCGACGTTTTGTGTGTATGGGAAATATACACTCTACATAGTGCGTGTGCTTGGGTAAGAGAGATAGTGGGAGACCTAGAGAGTGAGGGAAGAGATGTGTGCATCCCGAGAGACAAAGTGATAGAGACCTATGTTGGGATCCGGACTTTACAAGAGAGAGGGGTGTTAATGTGCTCGTGTGTTGGTGTTTGGGGGAGAGGACGACTTTCTCTATGTGTGTGTGTGTGGTGGTGGGGGGGGGTTGACTTCACATAAACAAAGTGAGGTGTCTATATTTGAGGGACTTTAGCATAATTGAGATATTGTGCACTCATGGTTGATCAATTTGTTTCACAGTTTGTACTATGAGATAACGATACTTTTGAACATGAGTGATATACCTTGATGTACCAGAATTACAAACCTAAGATTGGAATTTTGGAACTCGACTCCATCATTAGCTTTTGTAATTCATTTAAACGGAGGTACATTTTTAAGCCGATTTCGTGATTTCAAATTCATATATCAAACCTAGAGATATACACATATGGGCATGTTCAAACTTTATAATCATTCACTTTATTCATACACATACACATTTTTGCTTTGTCATCATATTTAGGATAAACACATTTGGAATTTCATTTGAATTGGACCGTATGATGGTATTTGCTCGTAGTAGCTCAATGATCCATATTTCAATTGAATAGACAATCTAAGTTTCGAGTTGGAGACATTGATTTACAAAACTTGCACATTTTTTTGCGTGCAAAACAAACAAATTGTCGGCCATGATATCATAGTCGGCCGTACGAGAGCAGAATACTTATAATTTAGGCGCCAAAAGCTTTCAAACTTCCCGCTCACATCGGAATATCACGCGCCCGAAAGTTTAGCCCTGCGATATTCCTGTTTTACCCCTGCCACATGAACGGAAAATGGCTGCTTTGGTAACTCCATTGTTTTCCCCTCTTTGCCCCCAACATTCTTCCCTAGAGCCCTCCCCTTCCCTCCCCGACTTCAACCACGGCAAGCCGCGAATCTAGTCCTCCGCCAGCGGTGGACCTCACACCCGCCGGATCTACCTTCCGCACCTTGGAAGCCCCAACCGCCAACTCACCACTTCACCGGAGCCGCTTCAGCGGCCGGCTTGTCCACCGCTCGGATCTCCTTGACCGCCATCATGGTCCACCGCACCGGATCTGCTTAACCGCGCCCTCATCCACCACAGTGTAGGCCCTTCATCGACTCCCTCGTCCGCCCTTCGCTGGCCCTTCATACAAGCCCTCGTCATGCAACAGATCCGCCTCACCGAAAAGCACTGCATAAGGCGCCCTACCAAGCCTTCGCCCATCGCATCGGACCCGCTCCACGGACGCCATATTCAACTCCACCGCCCTGCTTTACCGACGCCGCAGCCTCATCGAGTTATTTTGATTTGTACTCCTTCAGTTTTCTCTTTATCGTGTAGCTGTTCACTTACCACAGATGAGCTTTCTTGTATGTCGACAGCGCCGCAACCGTAGTAATCGAGCAGCTTCAATGATGGTGACAAATGCCCAAACTCAACCGCAACACGAGCACCATCGACGATCCTTAGCTATCAAGTATGACAACGATACCCATACGCCACGAGAATAAGGTACTATTATCCAACGGCGGCGCCTACGTTCACTTTCCTAGCATAAGCACCGCACCTTTGAATTTCTTGAGGCATCATTCAGTTTTTCATGAGACGCGTTATTACGCTTGCACCAGAGGGCCATACTTACGGCGATGAACATGTTACATGTGCTAAATTACATACCAAAGGCACATATAGTTAATATGCTTTAGTTTTGTTACGATGCCACCTGTTGGTTCCATCGATCGCTTAATGTTCTCTATGCTTAATTACACATCAGCAAACTAGCATGTGGTTCCACTGCTTTTTGTTCGTTTTACCCTACATTTTCTGATGCTAGCTATTACATCACTGCTCCGAGCCTCTGTTCATTACTTGTTTGTGTGTTCTTGATCTTCCCAAGTTGCATGACTAATTTGTTCTTTTGGGGCTGGCACCTCGAACAAGCATAAAAATAGAGGGAAGCAGATATATTGTCGTGTATGCACATACCCTTCTTTCATTAGTTTAGACGAACCATTGATGATCAATTCGGACCAGTGCATGCGATTAAAATTAGTTTTACCTAAATAGATGGTGCAGAATAAACTACAACAACTAGATTTGCATCCACGGGATCTTGTGATATCTTCAAAGAACATTGCAACAGCAACTAGGCTTCACAGCAACATATGGTAAGCCAGTGTGTTTTAGTACATGTGAAATGTAGTGCGAGTGGGCTGCTTTCTTGGCTTGTGCTCTCAACGTGTAATCCTACCGAATTACAAATAGTTCAGTTGTCTACTTTGTTGTATTGCTTGATTCAAATGCTTGTTTGTTGTTACGCTATACCTGAGTTGGCCAATATGTCAGCAGTGCCTATTATACTAATGTAAAGAAATGCATGCCTATTTCATTTGAGTCCTTAACTTTTCCTCTCAACTTCATCACAAGACTGTCTTCGTAGTTTATATGAGGCCACACTGTTAAGTGCTTTCTCAGATTATTTCAACTGCTTAGATGCCTTGGCAACTTAGATATAGCGGTTGTACACTCCCTTTCAACTAGGGATGTCAACTGGGTCCCGTTTAATCCCGATTAAAGTCCACTAGTGGTATGATAGTTCAAAAGAGTTTTTGTTTTTTGAGGAAAATGAACTAGGGAGGTAGTAAAAACTCACTAGATGGGACTGGCGGATGTCGTTTATTTGCCACTTACATCCCTAGTTTCATCTTACCATTTTAATTTCTTTTCAGCTGATGCTGCTTCGAACCATTTAAATATAGTTTGCCATGCTCGGCAATAATTCGTCCGTCGTTTACCATGTAAGCTTACTGCATGGATCATACGATAACTATCTCTTACTTATGTCCAGCGGAAACCTTTCAGGATGCCGTTCACACTAGGACACAATGTACAACCCCAGAATCTATTTGTGGAAGCAGTGCGCCATCCACGTTACCAGATGGTAGCAGTTCAGAGGCAACACCGCCGGAGAAGCGATCTGAAACACGAGATATTATAGTGCTTGAGGCTCTACTAGAGGCGTAAAGAGATGGTGTGGCTGCCATGAATGAGGTAATCTTTATCTTGAGGCTGGAAATTATGGAATTAGCGACACGTATTATCCAAGCAACCCAAGAATTGGAGGAAGTAAGAATGTTGCATTTGAAGACGAAGGAGGTCCTGCTGTTTCTGTTATCTGAAGCCGAAGGTAATCCCGGTTCTTCTTTAGATACCAGTTGAAATTGTCATTAGATTATTGTACTTGCATGTTGTGTCATGTCTCTGAATGGATTATGTTGCAAGACTCCCTATGTTGTCCCTGTGTTGTAATGATCCGAATTTTTTAGGTGAGGTAATCCTCAGTACTTGTATGATTGACATAAGGTGAACTGTTTTTCGTGTGAGCATATTGTATTGGATGAAATAACTGTTTGAATCAGAGTGTATCCAACCTACTGAATTCGAAGATCACGGCATTTATAAATCATAATCATATATAAAGGTGGAATAAATCTTTGTTGTGGTCTGGAAGAAATAAATAACAAAACGTATAATTATTTGTGGATATTCGTAATCGAATACAAATTGGATTTGAATTTAGTTTGCCAGGTCCCAGGGCAAACGTGAATACTAATTCTCACAAGTTTTGAACGAATCGGCTAAACACCCACTATAATTTGTGGGCTGCCCGAAGCAAGTGTTTGTGAGATGGAAATTGCTGTCTACCCCTGACACTTGGCATCCTTATCGACCGGATTTACACTGCTATCGATAGGGGTAGACTAGTAACTTCAATCAGACATGACACGACGGCCTCCGAGCCCATTCAGACATGGTGGGCGCCAAACGTATGACAAAACACATTTGATTCAAGCTCGTCCGAAAGACATGTGTCTCTTCCTCCATTTCCCCATTCATACACGGTGGGCGGAAAAACAAACTCTCCTCGTCTGAAATCGATGTAGGCTAATAGTTTAAATAGGGGCAGATGTGTAACTTCCATCAGACGTGACACAACCGCCCTACCTGTCAGCCCCGTTCATACATCGTGGGCGCCAACCGTGGGCGGCAAAACACCCTCTCCTCGCCCGAAATATTTACCGGCAAATATTTAGGAGATGCGAGATTACCGTCCTATCCCCAACCGACGCGATGTCCGAAATTTTAAATGGGGGATAAGTTTGTAACTTTCCCCCATTTCAGAGAAGCGTGTCCCAAAGTTTTAGATCCCCCCCTCCATTTCCCAATTCATACACCGTCGGCGGCACGACAACCTCCGCACTGCGGCCAGCCTCCTCCGTCCGCCACCCCATCCTCCACCTTGCCGGAGCCGCTACCCCTACCCCTTCGTCCACTGCAAGAGATGGACGTCTCTCATCCATGGTGCTGGACCAGGATCCTTTCATCGCATCATCTCGCTTCATCGGCGCCGTCGTCCACCTTGCCATTGCCGCTCCTATGACCGCCTCGTCCACGGCAATAGGATATATCCCCCGACCCGCCCGTCTGCCGTCTAAAGACTTCTTCCCCGCCGCCGACAGCCATCGCACCCGTAGCACCCTCAACGACAAAGATAGGCCTGCACGGGCGCCGCAAGAGAGGTGGTACTCTTCCATATGTGCTTAAGTTATTGATCTCACCGAAAATAGATCGTAATTTGTTTATCGTACTTTTCTTGTCCGTACCAAATCGTAGTGGCTAGTTGAAAGCAAACATTGGTTGCGAAGTAGCTTTGTCCGGTTTGCACCTTCAGATCTGCCATGGCACGGGCACTATACTCGTAAAGCTTATGGTTTCCCCCCTTTATATTCACTACCATCATCGTAGGTGCTTCGTGTCGTGCTATCGCTGCTCCTCAAGACCTCAACCCAAAGCTTACGTGTTGAAATACGAATCTGATATGATGCTCATATCACTAAAACAGAGAACGTTTAATTGGTCACCTAATGTTCCTATATTCGTTTCGAAAAGCATGTGCGCCACCCACTGGTCCAGCTAGTTCCACTTTCCTGATTTTTCTCTTGATTCTTAGGGTTTTCCCCTTTTATCTACTCTATTATGATCTGTGTAGGTGCTTTCTGTCGTACTAGCATTACTCCACCCTTCAAGCTAAACAACACAACACTCAAAATTCGAAAGCTTAGTTGTTCAAATATGATTGTGATATGATACTGATATTAGTTAACCAACACATTTAATTGGTTAGCTAAAGGTCCCACTTGAGTTTCCAAATGCATGTCGCGACATATAGAGAGACAGCATAATTGCATTTCTTTGTCACTTGTTGACCATTGTCGGTGTCAAAACCGGCGGATCTCGGGTAGGGGGTCCCGAACTATGCGTCTAGGCGGATGGTAACAGGAGACAAGGGACACGATGTTTTTACCCAGGTTCGGGCCCTCTTGATGGAGGTAAAACCCTACTCTGGCTTGATTAATATTGATGATATGGGTAGTACAAGAGTAGATCTACCACGAGATCAGAGAGGCTAAACCCTAGAAGCTAGCCTATGGTATGATTGTTGTTTGTCCTACGGACTAAAACCCTCCGGTTTATATAGAGATCGGAGAGGGCTAGGGTTACACAGAGTCGGTTACAACGGGAGGAGATCTACATATCCGTATCGCCAAGCTTGCCTTCCACGCCAAGGAAAGTCCCATCCAAACACGGGACGAAGTCTTCAATCTTGTATCTTCATAGTCCAGGAGTCTGGCCAAAGGTTATAGTTCGGCTATCCGGACACCCCCTAATCCGGGACTCCCTCAGTAGCCCCCAAACCAGGCTTCAATGACGATGAGTCCGGCGCGCAGATTTGTCTTCGGCATTGCAAGGCGGGTTCTTCTCCAAATTCTGTGTACCTGTTGAATAGTGTCCGGCTTCTTGTGAATATTGTGCTCCTTGGCTTCCACGCCCAATAATGGCCGTCTTCCATGTGTCAAACGAATGCGAAAAGCCAAGGTGTTTTTACTTTTACCCCCTAGCTGCGCAAATAAGCTGCCTTATAAAAGAGACGAGGATTTAGATCCGAATCACACCATCTTCCCTTCGCGAGCATTCATCAGAGCGCATCCGACAGAGATCCATTCCATCATGGCCAGTCGACGCAGCTCCTCCTCTCGGCTTCCCAGTCCTCGGGACCGGAGATTGGGAGAGATGTTCCGTCCCCGACAATGAAGCTAGTGACGCCCAAACCAAGGGATTTCTTCCCCAGCCTTCATGGTCCCGGTTCGAGCCGGACTCGCCACCTATAATGGCGGAAGCGCGGAGAGCGTCCCCAATCCCTCCAAAGGAGAGCGGGTATGCCTTGTCCCTTATTTGATAAGAGGGCTCGGATTTCCAATTCATCTGCTTTCTTGGGCTCACAGAGTTCTACGGCCTCCAGCTTGCACAACCCTTACGCCTGCCTCCATTTTGCATATTGCGGGCTTTGTAGCCCTTTGCGAGCTGTTTTTGGGCATCGAGGCTCATTTCGCGCTATGGAAGAAGTTGTTCTGCCTTGTGCCCCGTTCTCAGGAGGGGTCGATATATCGAGTGGGCGGAGCCGAACTATGGCGCATCGCCTGGACCGGATATCTATCCGGAACCCCAAGGAAGGCGTCCGAAGACTGGCCTTCAGAATGGTTTTATATAGAAGATGTCCCCCTGCCGGACCCTGTTCAGATCGGCCTCCCCGAGTTCAATAATGCCCCCTTGAAGAAGCGCCTAAGCTGGCGCCCACGGAGCCCTCAGTGGGAAAATGACAAGGACGTCCTTTACCTGATGAGTCGGATAAGGTTGTTAGCTCATTCCGGACTGACCATGATTGGAGTCATGGCACATGCATTATGCGGGGGGTGCAGCCGCTTTAGTATAGAGGTCACCCCATGTGGGATTTCAACAGGGACGATGATGCCACCCGCTGCGGCCGTAAGGGGCCGGGATCGGTTGCTGCTCTGACGAAGGCCTTGTCCGCATTGTACAAGGGAGAAGAGGAGGAGTTCCTCCGCGTCAATCCACAGGACGTATTTTCTATGTACAATCCTCCAAGCTAGGTAAGCGGACACTTCTTTTTGCCCATCCGTTCCATATTCCCATAGTTAAGTACCTTATCTTGTGATTTCGACGCAGGAATTGCGCTGGACCGTGAAGGATATAAACAGCCCTCCTCCACAACCCGAGGATCCGGAACGGTCCCCCGATCTGGCCTCCCAAGAGGATCCGGACATATCCGTGGAGCTGATTGATGGGGTATTTTACCAACTGAGCATCGACAATGCCTTGGTCGCCATTACGGCCGATTACCCCGGAATACTTCCAGCCTCCCAGGTAACTGAGACCGAAGTCCCAGTACTTTGAGAACGATCCATCTGTGCTTATTTTTTATCACCGTATACCAATGGTGTTTTGCAGGGGGAGCCCGTGAGGCGGAAGACCGAGCCTGCGGTGGCTAGCCAACAAGTGGCAGCAAGGCCCAACCGGTTGAAAAGAAGTGCGGTCCGGATTCAGACGCCGGCACAATGGTATGGCATGCCATCTTATTCCCAGGTTTTATTCCCGGAAGGCATACTAACGCTCAGGCTCTCTTCAGGAAGAAGAGCGCTCGCCGGACTATATCCGGAGAGGTTGCCAATCGAGCCTCCACCAGCCAGGCTCCAAAGCCAGGTCCAGAAGCGGAGGCAAACACGAGGCGTGCGTCGGATGCTCCTCTGACAGAGGATGCCGACAAACTGTCTGCCACCAATTCCGAGGTGGAGATTGCCATGAATCATAGGCGTCGACGGACAGTTCTTCGTGACGCATGTTTCTCCCAAGAGGCATTGGATGCCTTCAATTCGGGAGATGCGCACCTCCGTGCCGCTCAAAATGGTCTAGCCAGAGCCACGGAGCAGTATGTGAAAGACATACGGGTGAGAAAATTTGATGGTTATATATGCCTGTAGCCCCCGAGACTTGAAACAGTTATAGTAACTGATTTAAGGATCATTTGTTATGCAGGATATTACAAAAAAGAATACCCAACTATCCCGGGAGCTGGAAGAGTGCAAAGCCCAACTTGAGGCCGCACTAACCGCTGCAGGGGAGGCCAAGGAGACCCCCTCTGGTAATATATGCTTCGAAAGATAAGTATGTTGTGAAGTGCGGCGTGTGTGCAAATCTGACAATATCATTGCAGATGGCGCCGGAGTAGATCCGGACAAGCAACAACTCTTGCGTCGGTTAAAGGCCGGCGAGAGAGTACTTCCGAGGGTGAGGCAGGAGAAGAATAATCTCCAAGATGCCAACACCCAGCTGGGCGAGGAACTAAAGGATGTTCGTGCCCAGCTGTCGGACTCCGTGAAGGAGAATCGGCGGCTTCGATGCAGCATTTTTAGTAAGTGCTTGAATGAACTTTAAAAAAGAGTTCGGTGAGGAAGTCGACTAACAGAGTTATGTCTGTAGGTATGCTCACAGGTCGTCCTGCAGAGGAAATGCCCGGTTCTACGGGTGACCTTCTTCCCGTGCTCTTACAACCGCATTTAACGAAGTTCGGCAGTGATGAAAGGCGCCGCCAGAGCCTGTGGCCATCTGTCTCCCTGCCCGAAGGCCTTGGAGAGCTTGCAGAGAGGCTTAAGGGAGCATGGCGGCGCTTCCGATTACGGAAGATATCGGCCTGTCGTCAAGGCGCCAGGGAGGCTTCGACCATGGTGAAGACGCGGTACACGAAGGCTGACCCAAACCACATGGCCGAGGTCGGACCTGTGGGGCCCGATGGGAAGGAGATCCCTGTGAGCTTGGTGTATGGCCAAGTAGAATTGGCCGCAAAGTATTCCCAACAGGACTGTAAACTAGACAGTCTATTAGATGGTATTGAGGAGGAATACACCCAGTCAAATTGACTATGTAATTTTAAGATGACATGTAAAAATGCCTTCTAGCCGGATTGTAGATCGTTTGTCATGGCAGACCTTTTCGCTTCAACCTCGGGACCCTATAGTCTGGAGTGTGTCTGAATACCCTCACGGTTATGTATGAACCGGGGCATGCATGGAGACCAGGCGTAGGGGTCATTAGTGCTTGAACAGACAAGTGCCCAACTAGTTATGTTATATTACATGGTTAGTAAGAAACATCTTCCAGGGAGAATAGTTCCGTTAGGGGTTCCTTTCTCTGGGAGGCATGCCTTAAAGTGCATGTCCGGACTGCGAAAAAAGTAGAAAAACATCTGGGGGCGGATAAATAAATAAGTGTGAAATCATCTTTAGTTCACCGACCGAATATTCCCTTAAGAACGCTAGCTTTCGGCTTCACCTAGTCTGAGGTACACATCCGGCTGACCCGGTAGTAACAATCGCAGAGGTGCTCTCTTTACCACCTAGCCGAACAATCGGGAACGTAGGGGTAAGCACAGGAGCCAGGCAACCAAGCTTGGCCAAAACTTAAGTCATATCGATGCATATAATGGTGAATAAAAGGTACATGCGGAAGCGTGACACATGTGTTAGGCATGAAGCCCATACAAATAAGCTTCTGTTAAAGAAGCCCCCAGGTATAATGAGCGCGGATAGCGTGTCAAGTGTGTGCGAACAATGCATGAACAAGCCTTTGAAGGCTGTAAGAGAAAAAGAGGGAGAAGGAGAGAAATATAAGACAGCTAATGTGTAAAAAATAGACAGAGGAAGGAGACGAACTCAGAATCCGGCGCTAGGCGTAGAATCTTCAGAGACGGGCTGCGTTCCATGGGTTCGGCTCGAGTCGGTTATCCGATGCATCTCGCAGACGATATGCTCCACCGGTCGAGGACTTGGTCAATAATAAAGGGACCTTCCCATTTGGGCTTGAGTTTGTCCTTTTTCTTGTCCGCATGCGTAGAACTAACTCGCCAACATTGTAAGTTTTGGCCCGTGCTTCTACCTTTGATATCTTCGAGCCTCTTTGTTGATAGAATGCGGAACGGGCTTTTGCCACGTCACGCTCCTCCTCCAAGGCGTCAAACTGTCCCGCCGATCGAGCTCGGCTTCTCTTTCTTTGTACATGCGCACGCCGAGGTGAGTCATGAATTATGTCGCAGGGCAGAACTGCCTCTGCGCCGTATACCATAAAGAATGGTGTGAATCCGGTGGTGCGATTCGGCGTGGTCCGGGCCCCTAGAGTACGGAGTCGAGCTCCTCTACCCAATGCGTGATAGATTCCTTGAGGGACCGCACTAATCTGGGTTTGATGCCGCTCATGATTAGACCATTTGCTCGCTCGACTTGACCGTTAGTTTGAGGGTGATAGACTGAAGCATAGTCGAGCTTGATGCCCATGTTTTTGCACCGTAGTTTGACCTCGTCGACCGTGAAGTTCGTGCCGTTATCGCGATGATGTGTGGGGATGCCGTAATGGTGTACGACCCACGATATGAAGTCTATCATCGGTCCAGATTCGGCCGTCTTAACGAGCTTGGCCTCTATCCATTTGGTGAATTTATCCACCATGACCAGTAGGTATTTTTGCTTGTGGGTTCCTCATTTAAGGGGTCCAACCATGTCAAGCCCCCAGACCGTGAAGGGCCAGGTGATGGGTATAGTTTGGAGGGCGGTGGGTGGCATGTGGCTTTGATTAGCAAAGAGCTGGCAACCGACGCATCATTGGACTAAGTCCTGAGCATCTGCCCGGTCAAGGCCAATAAAATCCTGTACGGAAGGCCTTGCTTACAAGGGCCCGGCTGCGGCGTGGTGCCCGCCGAGTCCGCATGAATTTCAGCCAGAAGATTCCGCCCTTCCTCTTCGGAGATACACCTTTGAAGGACTCCGGTGATGCTTCTTTTATAAAGCTCTCCCTCATGGACTTTATAGGCTTTAGATCGCCGCACTATGCAGCGTGCCTTGTTTTGGTCCTCGAGAAGTTCCTGCCTGGTTAGGTAGGCTAGGAATGGTTCCATCCACGGGGCGATGACTGCCATTATTATGTGGGCTGAAGATGTTACTTCGTTGGCAGAGCCTCCAATTGTGTCAGAATGTTCGGTGTCGGGCAGTGTTGTTGGGTCCGGGCTGTTATTTCCGGACTCCCCTTCCCATAATACGGATGGCTTGAACAGCCTCTCTAAGAAGATATTGGGGGGACGGCATCGCGCTTTGCGCCAATGCATGCCAAGACGTCTGCTGCCTGATTGTTTTCCCGAGCTATATGGTGAAATTCGAGCCCTTCGAACCTAGCTGACATTTTTAGGACGGCGTTTCGATAAGCTGCCATTTTCGGATCCTTGGCATCAAAGTCTCCATTTATTTGGGATATCGCAAGGTTCGAATCCCCGTGCACCTCTAGGCGTTGAATGCCCATGGATACTGCCATCCGGAGACCATGTAGAAGGGCCTCGTATTCGGCTGCGTTGTTGGAGTCCGTATACATTATCTCCTGTTGGGGACGTCGGAACGACGCCAGCCGCCAGACCATCCAACATTTTGGAGCCATCGAAGTGCATGATCCAGTTGGAATATGTGCCGTACTCTTTAGGGAGTTCGGCTTCAGTCCATTCGGCGACGAAGTCGGCCAAAACTTGCGACCTAATGGCTCGTCGTGGCTTATAGGTTATGTCGAACGGGAGGAGCTCAATGGCCCATTTGGCAATCCGGCCCGTCGCGCCGCGGTTGTTTATAATGTCATTAAGAGGTACTTGAGGCTATCGTTATCGAGCACTCTTGAAAGTACTGCCGCAGCTTCCGGATGCCATAAACACCGCGTCGCTTATCTTTTGATAATGCGGATACCGTGACTTGCATGGAGTGAGGACAGTGGACACGTAGTAAACTGGTTTTTGAGGGTGGAACTTGTGTTCGTCCGTTTCTCGTTCGACAACGAGCACCGCGCTTACAACTTGATGAGTTGCCGCGATGTATAATAGCATTAGTTCGTCCATGTTAGGCGCGGCCAGGACCGGGTTTGTTGCCAATATGGCTTTTATTTCTTCGAGTCCGGCCGTGGCGGCATCCGTCCACTCGAAGTGTTTGGTGCGCCGGAGGAGGCGATAAAGGGGTAATGCCTTTTCTCCCAAACGGGAGATAAAGCGGCTTAGAGCCGCCACGCATCGAGTCAACTTTTGTATTTTTTTGAGGTCCTTTGGGATATCCAGTTGTGACAGAGCTCGGATCTTGGCTGGGTTTGCTTCACTTCCTCTACCGGATACAATGAAGCCCAAGAGCTTTCCGGCTGGTACGCCGAAAACGCATTTTTCCGGGTTAAGCTCGATGTCATATGTTCGGAGATTATCGAATGTGAGACTCAAGTCGTCTACTAGAGTTTCGACATGCTTGGTTTTGACGACCACATCATCTACGTATGCCTCCACTGTTTTGCCAATCTGGTTTGCCAGACATGTCTGAATCATGCGCTGATATGTTGCGCTGGAGTTTTTGAGCCCGAAGGGCATTGTGTTGAAGTAGAATGGGCCGTATGGGGTGATAAATGCCGTTGTGGCTTGGTCAGGCTCTGCCATCTTAATTTGATGGTAGCCGGAGTATGCGTCGAGGAAACACAATGAATCGTGTCCGCGGTAGCATCGATAATTTGATCGATGCGGGAGGGGAAGGGATCCTTTGGGCAAGCCTTGTTGAGGTCCTTGAAATCGACGCATAGGCGCCAGGATTTGTCCTTCTTTGGTACCATCACCAAGTTTGCTAGCCAGTCCGAATGTTTTATATCTCTGATGAATCCGGCCTCCAATGGTTTGGCTAGCTCCTCTCCCATGGCTTGCCTCTTAGGTTCGGAGAAACGCCAAGAGCATGTTTGATCGGGCTTGAATCCTTTTAGGATGTTTAGGGCGTGCTTTCGGCCACCGGCGTGGGATCCCCGGCATGTATGAAGGTGCGGGCAAAAATGTCCCAATTTTCGAGTAGGAATTCTCGTAGTGCGGCGTCAACATCAAGGTTTAATTGTGCCCCGATGGAGGCCGGTTTTGTAGGGTCCGTTGGGTGGACTTGGAATTTGACTATTTCGTCCGCTGGTTAAAAGGAGGTGGACCTGGATCTTTTATCGAGTATCACATCGTCCCTGTTCACCGTGGAGTGCAGCGCAGTCAGTTCCTCAGCCGCTAGGGCTTCGGATAGTGCCTCAAGGGCTAGTGCGGCTGTCTTATTTTTGGCGCAGAGTGCTATGTCCGAGTCACTAGCAAGAGTGATGATTCCGTTGGGCCCGGGCATTTTGAGCTTCGTGTACCCGTAATGGGGTATAGCTTGAAAAATTGTGAATGCCTCTCGCCCTAATAGAGCGTGGTATCCGTTGCTGAACGGGGCCACTTGGAACGTGACCTCCTCGGACCTGTAATTATCGGGCGTGCGAACACCACATCCAAAGTGTGATTTTTCCCTGCAAAGACGCTTCCACCGGGTATTATTCCTCTAAAGGTTGTGCTACTTCGCTCAATGCGGCTCCGATCTATTTCCATTTTTCAAGGGTTTCTTCATAAATGAGGTTCAATCCGCTGCCACCGTCCATGAGTACCTTGGTAAAGGCGAAAGCCATCCACTATTGGACCGAGGACCAATGTCTTTGGTGCTCGGGCTGTTCGAAATTTAGGTTCATCACTGGCATTAAAGGTAATAGCCGTGTCACTCCATGGATTTATTGTTGCTACTTGGTAGACTTCCGCAAGGCTGCGGAGTGTTAGTTTTCGCATATTATTTGATGCGAAAGTCTCGAAGACTGTTAATACCATACTGGTATCCCTGGGCTAGTGCTCTGTGGATGTTGGAGTTAGAAGCTCTTCGCCACTTTTGGCCACCTGCCGGAGTATCCAACATGCTCTAAGGCTATGAGTTGGTGTGGCGCCCTCTGTACTATGAATTTTACAGGGTCCGTTGAGCCATCCCTCCAGTACGGTTCCATGCCCCGTAGGGGGTTTTTGTTTTTTGGTGTTTAACCAGGGTGATTGCCTATAATGCACCCTTTTATTTCGGACTGGGTTTGTATTCAGGGCCGGATTGTCCCAAAATCTTACTTCGGTTTTCCAGGCGCTTTCCATCGCACAGTACTTTCGTACTATGGACGCCAAGTCAGCAAAGCGTGTAATTTCACGGCGACCTATGGCGTTGAGGATTCCCTTGTCCATGCAATTATTGCAGAAGAATGAAATTGTGTCTTCCTCGCGGCAGTCCTTTATCCTGTTCATAACCAGGAGGAATCTGGCCCAGTAATGATGTACTGTTTCCTCGGGCTCTTGCCTAATTTTGGATAGATCGCCTATGTTCGGGTGGGTGGGCGGAATTAGATCCGAAACCTCACCCAATCTGAGGCTCAAGGGCCAAGGAGTTTCCGAACTCGGAAGCTTGGATTCTTGGATGTTATCCAATGAATCTAGCCCGTTGCCTGACTCTAAGTTCAGGTCTTGAGTGACGTCCTCCCCTCTGCGGGTATCCGGCTTGGAGGGATCGGGAATCCGGACATAGCTAGTCCTTAAGATAGATGAAGGGTCGCCGCATTGTTCCTCCACCACCGCAACGTGATGGGTGACATGGGGAGAGTTAATCTCTCTCAGATCGGGTTTAGGCCCAATTTGATCGTAGTCATGGCGACTCCCGAGTGCGTCACGATCCAGAGCTCGTTTAAGGAAGAGAGCTCCGTCGGATCTAACAGCTCGGCGAGTTCTGAGTTGACGTGAAGATTGCTTTCGATGACCCGAGAAGTCATCGTCGGTAGCAAGCGACGACGAGCAATCATAAGAAAACCGCCTAGCCGGAGAGTTTGGCCGATAGCCAAAGCTCCTTTAGCAATAGTGTCGTCTTTAAAGACGGTATGAGGCATCCTTCCTGATGGCGACGGCACAGAGGAACTCTCAATGAAAGCACCAATGTCGGTGTCAAAATCGGCGGATCTCGGGTAGGGGGTCCCGAACTGTGTGTCTAGGCGGATGGTAACAGGAGACAAGGGACACGATGTTTTTACCAGTTGGGCCCTCTCGATGGAGGTAAAACCATACTCCCGCTTGATTAATATTGATAATATGGGTAGTACAAGAGTAGATCTACCACGAGATCGAGAGGCTAAACCCTAGAAGCTAGCCTATGGTATGATTGTTGTTCGTCCCTCTGGACTAAAACCCTCCGGTTTATATAGAGACCGGAGAGGGCTAGGGTTACACAGAGTCGGTTACAAGGGGAGGAGATCTACATATCCATATCGCCAAGCTTGCCTTCCACGCCAAGGAAAGTCCCATCCGGACACGGGACGAAGTCTTCAATCTTGTATCTTCATAGTCCAGGAGTCCGGCCAAAGGTTTTAGTTCGGCTATCCGGACACCCCCTAATCCGGGACTCCCTCAACCATACTTTCTTGTCCATACCAAATCTTAATTGTTATTTCAAAGCAAACATCGGTTGCTAACTATCCTTTGCGCGGTTTGCAGCTTCAGATCTGCCATCTAACTGCCACGGTCAACACTGTACTCATCATGCTTATGTTTTCCCCATTTTATGATGACCACATCAGCTACGTGGTTCGTGTCATAATAGCACTGCTCCACTCATTGAGCTAAACAAGCTTAGTTGTACAAATTCATATCTGATATTATTGCTGATATTAGTAAAACTGAGAGATGTTTAATTGGTGAGCTAAATGTTCCTACTTTAGTTTCGAATGCATGTGAGCCACATATGGAGATACCGGAAAGAATAGTATTTCTCTGTGCGCTCTGGTTCATCAAGGGTAGCCAACCGACATTGTATTGAAAGATTTGTAATATCTTCAATGTGCTTGCTCTTCTGCTCTTCTTTAAGATGATACTCTTCTCTTGCGATTATTTGGTCGGTCGAGTTGTTCTCCTTAGTATATTTTGAATCACGGTCGGTCGACTTGTTCTTCTTTACTATATGTTGAAGCTATCATCTGCAAAGTGTCATCACTTCTGGAGCTCTCATATTTTGAGTAGTAGGCCACATTATATTAATGCACACAACAAATTACAGCATGCATGGTGTCTTTTAAAAGAATTACAGAGATAGCACAAAGGGGTTTACAGGGAGACAGTATTGGATTAGAATCACTTCTGCATTACAATGAAAATCTGACTTGTGGTTTTGTTTTCATGCATGTCGATATTGAACATTATCAAAATGAATATGAGAATGGGCGCACGAGAGGAATATTATGGAGCGATCCATGGCTAACAAACTTGGCATGGTGGAGGATGGCCTATCTTATTCACCCATCAAGGTGCTTGCTCTAACTTTGCAAAGTTGTATTGGTCGCTTTATATTTTGCATCCGACCTCTTGCATTACTTCTACTTTGTTACACCATCTGCTTAGTTTAAGCATCATATATGATTATATGCCATACCTATCCATTTTCTGTACCTATTCCATGTGTCGTCACACTATGTTTTTCAATCAAATGTTGTTCTTTCGTAATAGATGTCCAAAAGGAAGAGGGTGAGTGCAGATCCTCAAGGAGTACAAACTAGGTATTTGGAAAAGGTAGTGATACATGTTAAATCAGATAGATCAACAGCCACAGAAAAACACAGCCCAACTGCACCACACTTTACCCCTACTCCAAGGGCCAAACCCTATTAGAACTGGCAGGAGCCCAAAGATCGTGTAATCGCCTATGATATCAATTCAAAATTTGAACTCCTAAATTTCTGCTTGTGCCTTACCTTGTCTCTTGTATGAAAACTAATTTCAGAAGAATATCCTTGCTCAAAGGATCATACGATCTCAAAACAATAATGGGCTCTGCATTACTCTTGTCAGTACCTCTCTCCCTTTTGCCTTGTAACGATGTACTTAATTAATTGCTATTTGATTATGTATCATCGATGCACTTTTGAGCTTGATATCCTCTGTTTCTTCCAATATTATTTGATCTATATTTACTCTTTGCAAAATGTAGAATAATGGCAACGCTTATAAAGAATTTTCTTTGGGGAATTTATTGAATTATCCTTCCATCAACATGGAGAAGGGCTTTGTCAAGCCCGTGTTAACATGTAATGTAAGTTCATCCTTCTCAAGCCTTCAAACATTGTTCTAGTATAGATTTGGATAGGCATCATTTCCTCCACTACTGTTTGCTTTGCTGTTTACATCTGATTGGATGTTTGCAACAACTACCGATTTCAAATTGTAGTTGTAAAAACATGTTCCTTATGCAGACCAGATCCATTTATTTGCTTATATAATTGTGAAACCTGTTACGTGTCTCCTTGTTTCTCTTTCAGAGTCGTATCTCTTACTCCAGGCAGAACTTTAGGGAAGATAGTGAGCCAAACCATCTTGAGGACAGCGAGATGACCCCAAGGTCCTGTCTTGATGAAGACAGTGAGTTGAAGCTACTCACCAGCAGGTGTGAGACAACCTCTGCAAATCGCTGCCTCAATCGATTCGATGTCTTCGATCTCAACTTAAAGCGGAAAGGCTTGCTTATTTCAGCTTTGAAGTCAAAGATGCAATGAAGATGTCAGAGGACTGTCGTGCGCACCATCATGCCTTAAATCTAGTGTTGATGCATCTATCGTTGACACAACTGAGGTCTACTCGGCTTCTTCAGCTGCTTGCGGGGCCTGAGCTTGCCAGGCCTAGTGTCTTCTGAAGTGCTCTCAGTTTTGTATATTCTTTTGTCGGCGCGTTTATTTGCACTGGTGGCGAACTTCGATGCCCAGTGGATGTAATATGTGATAGTCTTGATAGCCTCGCGTAAGTTGCTTGCTTATTTATTTCCTTGTTGTCTTGTTTATTTGTTTGCTTGTAGTCATTGCAGTTCTTTTTCCGTGGTTTGCTAGTGGCTGCAATAACCTATTTTTTAAAACTAGGCTACAATAACCATGGGCTAATATTTACTGTAGTGACACTAGGTCTTCCATGGGCCGTAGAAACAATGGGCCTTCTATGGGTCGTATCATCAATGGGCCTTATACGGGCAGTATGATAACATGGGCCAATAACAGGCCGCATTATGGCTGTAAACGGGCTAGAGTTGGAATCGTCCGTTCATGGGCCGACCATAACGGGCCATCGTTAATAGGCCGTATTTCATGACGCTATGAAAACGGCCCAACGTATTAACGGACCACAAACGGGCATCAGAAACCACGGGCTGAATTTGGCCCTAGCGAAAATGACAATAACGGGCCGTAAGTAAACGGATCTTTGAAATGAGCCCAAGAATAAATGGGCTCGAGAAGGCCGAAAGATAACATGGGCTGGAAAGCATTAGCGGAATAACGGGCTGTTAATGGGTATAAAGTGATACATTGTTCATTACGGGCCAGTTTCACCACGGGCCGTTAATGGGTGTAAAGTGATACACTGTTCACTATGGGCCAGTTTCACCACGTGCCATTAATAGGCCAAGAGTTACATAGGGCCTCATATGGGCCGAAAGACGTCATGGGCCATACATGGGCCAGAAGTGAAAGTGGGCTGGAATCATATTGGGTGGCCCAGATGACGCTACTGGGCCTAATTCGGATAGGGCGTAACGGGCCTTGGGTTAGCGGGCTGTAAATGGGATATATGCGAACAGGCCGTTAACAGGCTTTCGATGGGCCGGCCCGCCACCTTTTGACCAAATCAAACGGGCCGGTCGTTTCACAGGAATGGGCCTCTGTTGGGTCGTGCCACATGTCGACGTATCATAGGCGCCTTCTTTCCAATGAGTGGATGACATCTGTCCCAACGATGAGCCGACACGTGTTTCCTCCAGCCAATGATGATTTTAAACATGGAAAATCCCTATTGGTCGGGGCTGTTAACGGGTTATCGGATCCAAAACCCGACCGGATAGCTTAACGGCGTTCCGTTACGGTGGATGCCACGTGTTGGTCACCCTTGACGAAAGCACTTCTGTGACGCGTGATTTATCGTCATGGAAGTGGACACTTCCATGATGATAATTTTCGTAATGTCATGGAACACTTCTCTGACGACACAGGTATGACTATCTTGATTCTATCATAAATTTGTCATGGATGTACATGCATGACAAAAAATCCGACCTACTGTGACAAACACGTATCATCACGGAAGTGTATTTTTTTGTAGTGTATGGACAGCGGTTGCACTAATCATATGGCTGGTGATCGAAGTCTTCTCATGGACTCAACCTTACTTCCATCTGACAAGAGTCACATCACATTTGCTGACACTGGTAAGAGCAAGGTATTGGGTCTTGGTAGAGTTGCAATCTCAAAGGATCGGCACATGGATAAAGTGATGCTTGTTGAATCCCTTGGTTTCAACTTAATGTCTGTCTCAATGCTTTGTGACTTGAACATGATTGTGATATTTGGAAAATGTCGTTGCCTTGTACTAATGGAATCTGACAAGTCTATAGTCTTTGAAGGGTATCGAAAGGATGACTTGTACATGGTAGATTTCTCAGCAGGACCACAGCTTGCCATATGTCTTCTAGCAAAAGCTTCAGAGTGTTGGCTCTGGCATCAGAGGCTAGGGCATGCAGGAATGAGGAACTTGCACACTCTCGCAAAGAAGAAGCACGTCATAGGCATTAAGGGCGTCAAGTTCAAGAAGGATCACTTATGCGGTGCCTGCGAAGCTAGAAAGATGACAAGGGCCAAGCATCCCTCAAAGACAATAATGACGACATCTCAACCCTTCGAGCTGCTACACATGGACCTATTTGGCCCTACTCACTACTCTACTCTCACTACTACTGCTTGTCTCTATGGTTTCGTAATTGTTGATGATTATTCAAGATATACTTGGGTGCACATAATCTTCTACAAGACTGAAGTGCAGGATGTCTTCAGACGCTTCGCCAACCATGCCATGAACAACTGTGGCGTCAAGATCAAGCATATCAGAAGTGACAACAGCACAGAGTTCAAGAACACCGGCCTCGACCTTTAACTGGATACATTAGGCATCACCATGAGTTCTCCGCTCCATACACACCTCAGCAGAATGGCATCATGGAGCGCAAGAACAGAACACTTATTGAGATGGCTCGGACGATGCTTGATGAATAAAAGACTCTAAGAAAGTTCTGGCCTGAAGCCATTGATACTGCATGTCACGTCATCCACCATGTTTATCTTCACAAGCTTCTGAAGAAGACATCCTATGAACTCCTAACTGGTAAGAAACCAAATGTCAGTTACTTCAGAGTATTTGGTGCTAGGTGCTGGATCAAGGATCCACATCACACTTCAACATTTGCACCGAAAGCACATGAAGGTTTTATGCTTGGTTACGGAAAGGGCTCGCACTCCTACAGAGTCTTCAACCTCTTTCACTATAAAGTGGTTGAAACTATGGATGTCTTGATTCGATGAGACTAATGGCTCGCAAAGAGAGCACCTGCCAAATGTGCTAGATGAAGTTCCACCTACTGAATCCATGCTTATGGGAACTGGATAAATCATACCGTCTGAAGCACAACCTGATGAGGAACTTATCATTTCTGCACCTAATCAACCTGAAGACAATAATCAACCTGTAGACAATCAACCTAACGATGACAATGATCAGCAAGAGCAAAATCTTCGTCCAGTTCATCCTCGTGTTGCAAATGAAGTACAGATTGAGAAGATAATTGATAGCATCAATACGCCTGGTCCACTCAATCGTTCAAGAGCAACACAGCTAGCAAATTTCTGTGGGCACTTTGCATTTGTCTCAATATCTGAACCCAAGAAAGTTGCTGAAGTCTTCATGGAACCTGAATGGATTCAAGATATGCAAGAAGAGCTTCAACAGTTCAAGCTGAACAATGTGTGGGAACTAGTCAAGCGTCCTGACCCTCGCAAGCACAACATAATAGGCACCAAATGGATATATCGCAACAAGCAAGATGAGCATGGTCAAGCCGTCAGAAACAAGGCTCGTCTCGTTGCTCAAGGATACACTCAAGTTGAAGGGATTGATTTCGATGAAACATTTGCTCCTGTGGCTAGGCTTGAAGCCATTCGCATACTACTAGCCTACGCAAATCATCATAACATCCTTCTGTATCAAATGGATGTGAAGAGTGCCTTTCTCAATGGCAAGATTTAAGAAGAAGTGTATGTTGCACAACCGCCTGGCTTTGAAGATCCGAAACATCCTGACATAGTATACAAGCTTAACAAGGCACTGTATGGCCTCAAACAAGCCCCTCGCGCTTGGTATGACACACTCAAAGACTTCCTGAAGAGCAAAGCCTTCAAACCTAGTTCCCTGGATCCCACACTCTTCACGAAGACATATGATGGTGAACTGTTTGTGTGCCAAATATATGTGGATGACATAATCTTCGGCTGCACCAACCAGAAATACAGTGATGAGTTTGGACACATGATGCAAGAGCAATATCAGATGTCCATGATGGGTGAGTTGAAGTTCTTCCTTGGTCTTCAAATTCGTCAGCAAAGCAATGACATCTTCATATCTCAAGAGAAATATCTCAAAGATTGCCTGAAGAAGTTTGGAATGCAAGACTACAAAGGTTACATGACGCCAACGCCAACCAAGAGTCATCTGGGTCCTGACGCTAATGGTAAAGAGTTTGATCAAAAGGTATACCACTC
This sequence comes from Aegilops bicornis, assembly GCA_021605145.1. Lineage (NCBI taxonomy): Eukaryota > Viridiplantae > Streptophyta > Magnoliopsida > Poales > Poaceae > Aegilops > Aegilops bicornis. The sequence goes on along the minus strand of CM038670.1, from coordinate 562,330,722 downwards.
CATGATTGGTTCTTTACTTTATTTATGTGCATCTAGGCCAGATATCATGCTTAGTGTTTGCATGTGTGCTCGATTCCAAGCGGCACCAAAGGAATCGCATCACTTAGATGTGAAGCGAATTCTTCGATATTTGGCTTACACCCCAACATTAGGATTATGGTATCCAAAGGGCTCAGAGTTTGATCTAGTTCCATTCTCGGATGTTGATTATGCTGGTGACAAGGTGGATCGCAAGTCTACATCAGGCACATGTCACTTTCTGGGACGATCACTTGTCTATTGGTCTTCAAAGAAGCAGAACTGTGTATCACTCTCCACTGCTGAATCTGAGTACATTGCTGCTGGATCTTGTTGCGCTCAGCTTCTATGGATGAAGCAAACACTCAAGGACTATGGCATCCATCTGAAACAAGTACCACTCTATTGTGACAATGAAAGTCCATCAAGATTGCCAACAATCTAGTTCAGCACTTGAAGACAAAGCACATTGAGATACGTCATCACTTTCTCAGAGATCATGTTATGAAGGAAGATATTGATATCATTCACATCAACACTGAAGAGCAATTGGCAGATATCTTCACAAAGCCCTTGGATGAGAAAAGGCTTTGCAAGTTGTGGTGTGAGCTAAATATCTTGGAATCCTCGAATGTCCTGTGATCAGGCACACATCCTAACACTTATGCATGTTGATGACTTAGATGTGCAACACACGAAGTAGTGTATATCTTCAATCAATGAAGAATTACACTCACGAGTGTGAATACGATATCTTGAATTTGACTTCGGAGCGCCACGATAATTGTGCGCCGTGTCTAGGTCTAATACTTCCTATACGGTGGGTAACGCCACCACCAAACTTTTGTTTGGAGTGTTTTCTGTTGGCGTTATTTTCGTAAAGTCTTCGCATTTCATTTGTCTTCAATATTGACATGACTTCATGTTTATCTTCACAATGTTGATTTGGTCTTATTCTGATATATACATATATTAGTGTTATGTCCTCTACAACATTCACTTATAGCTATGTCTTCTCGTTTGAATCTTTTGAACTAAGTGAATGTGATCGTACCCTAACCTCTCTATGCTTCCTTCTCAAATCTATCTATCCAAATCATATGCATTCTATTGAAACCGTCGAATGTCTTCTCTACGTCCTTGTTAGCAGAAGCTACAGAGACAAACATTATATCTGTTTTAAATGCTCGATCCTATTGCCTGAAACCCGGAGAAGCCGGAACGACCACCCGACAGTTTAGGCGTGCGTGGGAACATGGAACAGCTCCCAAGGTGTTGCATGTTCGCCACATGTCCCTCAGATGTGAAACGCCAGGGGCACCTGCGTAATTGCGATGTGTCGTCCCTCTCCTTATAAATACACATCACATCGCGGTCAAAATACTTCTTCCACCTCTCCACCTCAGACAAACCCTAGCGCCACCGCTATCTCTCGACGATGCTGGCGACGAAGCGCTTAGCTGCCGCGACCTCACCGATGCCGTCTTCACACCGGCCGCGGACATCGTCTTCTCCGCCGTCGCTGTAGGTGCCCTCCGTCGCCAAGTTAGGGCACGGAAGATCGAACTGCTCGGCATCCTCTTCTACTCCGTCTAGCAGTTCATCGTGTGGTAAATTAAAACTCTCTTTTTACTGTCCTTTTTATCCGATATATTCATCCTTCCTACCAAAAGTGGTTTCTGCCTCCACAAATTTGGATCTATCATGTTCTGCATCTCATAATATGCCTAGTATATTCACTTATGCTTCACACATAGTTAGATTCCTCACTTGTACCTATTCTTGGATTCGTACAAATCTAGAACCAACTCTCAACATATAAGTGAATGTCTTCGCGCTATGAGGTCAATGTCTTCTAAACTGATTTATCTTCAAAATCTTCTGAGAATGCATATGACCTCTTCCCCTTCCCTCGCATCTCTAATGTTGTCACATGTACATGTCCGTGGGAGAATCCCTTGGTTCTCATAGTCTGCATTCATTTGCAGAATTCTTACAGCATCATATCAACTCTCCCAAAGCTAGTTCCTGTCTGACCAGCAGATGGAAGCCTTTGACTGAAGCCATTCGGTCCCGAACTACATATTACAGATAAGTCAGCAAGGAAGGGAGGCGAGACAACACCGTGGGGAACATCAAGAGATTTGCCACCGACCTCTATGAGATGTACAAGACAGATCCGTAAGAGGATTACAATCAGCGCAAAACCACGAATCCAATGGATTCGAAGATATTGGGCGAACAATGGTTCAAGTACAGGTTTCGTGACCCGTGAATATCTTGAAAAGAATGCCATCAAGCGACCCTGGGGAGACATCTTGTACAAAAATCTTCCACCCAGGTCCAGAACTAAAGCCATTGATCAAGGCTTCTACCCTTGCATGATCCGTGGACCACAGCCTGCTGATGCCGACCCATCTTCTCTGCTATGGTGTCGTGAAGACAATCTGTTCAAGCGCAACTATCGGTTTCCCAAGAACTCGGCCAAAGAGAACAAGAATTCGTGGGGATTAGACTTCAACCCCAGTCCCTCTGCTCCTCGTGTCGACAGCACACGCGATGCTGAACCCAATATTGTTGGGCCCTTCTACAACCTTGAAGGTCTCATCACTCACATTATGGTTCAAGGGGCTGCCGTGGATCACTCTCCCGAAGATGTTGATTCTGACGAAGCGCCTGCACCACCGAAGCCTAGGAAGCTGAAGAAATCCAAGGCTTCGAAGCCCTCCACTGCACCAAGAGCTTCACAAGAGAAGCCTCTGGCCACTACTCCTCCTGCACCAAGTGTGCATTTTGAAGATCTCTCACGCATCTCCAAGTCTAAGAAGAAGAAGAAGCCCATACAAACTACTGGTCAAGCACTGACCCTAGCTGCCGTTCTGAGGAATGAGAACGAAGCCATTGATCTGTCTAGTGACGACGATCTTGGCGATGATGCTCTTGAGCTGCCGATAAAGAGCAAGCAAGAGGCAGAAATCTTCAACGATCTTCCCCTTTTCGATGTGGACATTCTGAACAACTTCATTGATGAATGGTTTGACAGCCCAAACCTCAGCTTTGATGATCTTCAGCTTCCTGTTGGCCTCAGCGTTTCATTCCATGGAGCCATTGCTCCTGAGCTGGCTCTTGCTCAAAGGATTGTTGAGCTAAAGAACAAAATTGACTATGAAAAGGCTCAGTTCAAGAAGCATATGGCCAAGCTCAGTGTGGTGATGTCCAAAACTTCAAGTAAATGATGCATGAGCTCAAGGAGGCGTTTCACAAGAAACGTGATGAAGCTAAAGGTTCACGCGAGCGCATGAAACTCCTTGCTGCCAAATGTGTTCAAGCTTACAATGAAGCTGAGAAGCGAAAGGCACTTGGACGTCCTGGCATCGACCCCAAGATGGCTGCCAAGAAGAAGAAGAAGCCTGCTATGGACCAAGCTGAAGCATCCAGGTGGGAGGAACCTCGCATTGTCTTCCCCGCTAGTATGACCCGCGTGAAGCCAAACGTCCCCACAGTGGCTTCAGATCTCAAGAAAACAAGGACAGCTGAAGCCGAAGCCAGAAAGCGCAAGACCAAGAACACCACTAATGAGGCTCCTCCAACCAAGAAGAGAAAAACCAAGAAGAAAGATCGGGCTGCTCCCACAGAGCCCCTCGTCGTTGAGCCAATCTCAGTTGCTCATCCTGCGTCTGCACACCAAGAGCGTCGGTTGATAGTTCAGGAGCCTGCTACCACAGAGGCTCCTGAAACTAAAGAGATTCCAGCTGTTGACCCCACCACAGCTGAAGACATTGGTCACCAAGATAATGTAGAAGATGATGAGGTACTTCCTCAGATCGAGCACAACGTGGTATCATCGCCTGTTCTCACGAACAGCGAACTCATCAGCATTGGTCGTCCTTTGACGCCAATTGCTCAGGATGATTCATGGGCTGATCACCCTCAAGACTCCCCCCGTGAAGAAGAAACACCAACTACTCCCCCAACTCAAGTCACCACTCCGGTGCTTGAAGATGAAGACTTTGTGGCCCAGACAACTCCATCTCCACAAGCGTCGCCAGCATTTCGCAGGCTTCGTAAAGGACCAAGGCCACAAGTCACTCTTTCGAGTGTTCCAGAAGGAGAAGAGCACCAATCAGTATATCGCCAAGTATTTCCTGAAGCCTCTCCAACTGTTAACATCTCCCAGTCTGAAGCCAAAGCTGCTGAAGACATTCCGGCTGCATCAGCCGATGAACAAGAAGAGCCAAGAGTAGAAGAAGAACGTGTTGCTACACCCCCGTCCAACCCTGAAGCTGTTCTCAAGGAGAACGTGTCCGACCCTCCAGCTACTCAAGTGGAGGTTAACAATACTGAGGCGGCCACAAACAACACTACTGAAGCCGGTGACGTTGTCATTTGAAGGCGATGTGGCGCTGAAGCTAATGTGGTGCCGGTGAATGCATCTGAAGCCAATCTTTTTGATGCAAATTTGCAGCTGAAGTCAATGCCATCGCCATCGACATCGCTTCCTATACCACCTCCAAGGCCACACACCATCGAGCAAGCATTTGATCGTGGTCAGCTGGTTACTGTCAGATGGCCCATTCTGGTTCCTCCACCTGCTGTTGGTCCATAATTTAATTATCATGTCGAGCACAGGCCTCGGGTCCAGAAGCCTAAGCCAAGGTTGCCTATGTTTCTAGGTACTGCAACTTCACCAGGGTCGTTCAATGCAAACGGCTTCATTGCGCAAAACACCTTCGTTGATAGTGCCAAGAACCCCTACTCCAAGCCAAGAATTTCATCTGATCAGTTCTGGAGCTATCAGCAGCGCAGTTACTATTCTTGTGTTCTCTATGATCAAGGGCGCATCTTTCCACATATGCGTCTAGAATGTGAAGCTATTGCTGGGCTGCCTTGCTTAGAAGAAGCCCTTGACTGCTTCCGTGATGCTAGTCTTCTGAACTTTGTGACTGATAAAGAGCATTGGAATGAAGAGCTTCTGCTACAATTCTATGCTACCCTCCACATTCGCGGCTTCAATAGGGATCTGAAGACATGGATCGTTGAGTGGATGACAGGCAATGTCCATCATGAAGCCAAAGCTCTGGATATCATTGAGCTTACAGGCCTACCCACTCCAAGTGAACTCTTCGAGCCTGGTTGTCGACTTCACCGCAATGCTTTGGAGAGCATCTTTCAGAAGCCAGAGCCCAACATGAGCCAAATGCTGAGCATGATGAAGCTTCTGCCAAGCGTGTCTGAATACCCAAGATAATTCTTTGTTGAAGACCTAGAGCATCTGCCCCGAACAATTTATCATATCATCAGGCAAACTCTATGGCCCATCAAGGGACATTCTGCTGGAGCGAAGCTTGAAGGCCGATGAAGACATTGGTCTTTTATATCTTCAATGGCATCAGCTTCAATGCTCAAGACTTCTTTATCAGGCAATTGGCTGCATTAGGATCTGACCTCTTTGGTCTGAAATTCTACGCTCCATGGGTTATGCGCCTTATCAAGCTTCATTCAGCTGTCAACTATCAGCCTTCTGCACGCAACCATCTGATATTTTTGCCAGAGGTTGATATATCAGTTGAAGCCATATACCCAGAGCCTGCCAAGGAGCCAATTATCTTCACAATGCTGATCACCAAAGCTTCACACAGCCCATTGAAGGATTTCATGTCATCACTCGTGTTTATCCTTTAGCTGGCAATACACGTGGACCTCATCATGCCCATACTGTAGCCACTGAAAGCACTATTTCTCACAGGCCTCGGAAGAGATCTCGTGTTCTCAATGACCGAGAGCTTCTCGTCGCCCTGCATCAGAAACAGGATAATCATCACTACTGGCTGAAGCAACAGATGCAGAGCCTCTTGGTTGATGTCAACCGCATTCGCAACCTTGCTACCAAGAATGCATTTGTCACTCATGAAACCTGTCGGAGGTCATGGAAGAGTTTGACTTTGCTCAGTGTTGAAGCTGATCTTCAAGACGATGGCTTCACTGAAAGATTCAAGTTTGATTCCACTCCTCCAAGGAATGTTGTCTTGTGTCGAACTCCCTCTCTTGAAGACTCTGACTATTCCTCCTCGGTACCAACGGTGAATGCGAGTCATTGATGACCAAGATGATGCTACTTCACCACCTCCAACTTCGGTAGCGTGTCGACATTGCACCAAGTTCTTCTGCACCACCTAACCTCAACGACGACCCTGCTGCTTCACCTCCAACTCCTCATGGGAACGAGTAGAGGCTCTATGTCTTCAAACCTTTTTTGGTCCTTACTGACAAAAGGGGGAGAAGCATATGAGTTGATAGTCTTCAAGCGGGTCCATATGGGTGGTTGCTTTATATTTTGCCAAGTGCTTACAACTCTCGCTCTTGATACTTTTGGTTCTTTGAGTTGTAACACTTAAACTTGATGGTCGTCTGCTACTTTTTCTACTACTGTGTGATGCAATGATAAATTTCGCATATGCGATGGTAAATCCCGTATGAAGTCATATTGCAGATGTCCCTGCTGACGAGGCAGCTTAAACCAACCCATTTTGTTTGACCGTTGACATGCGGGACCCACATCTGACCTTCTATCCTATTATTCCCCCTCAAATCATTATTTTTCCTGAACATTACTTCAAACAGTACTGATGCATGTTCGTCGATGGCGTCGGTGATGAGCGAGTTGGCCGCCGCTTTGCCGGACGGGCCGGACACCGCGCTGGCCTCCGCACGGGTTGGCAGGCTGGCCCGAGTGTGACTCACGAGCAAGCAAGCCGCTGGCCTTCGCTCGAGCCAGATGGCTGGCCTTAGCTCGGCGCGCGCGAGCAAGCCGCCGTGCCACCGTGCCAATCTAGCTAGCAAACCTTGTAGACAAGCAGTTGGACGGAGCTATCTTGGCTAGCTAGCGGCCGCGAGCGCCGGACGGAGCTGGCATCCGGGCTGCCGCAAGATGGGCTCTGCATCGCCGACGGTTTTGACCTCGCCTTCTGCCGGCGGCGGTAGCTGCGTCACGTGGCTGAGGATGACTAGGTGGACGGGCCGGAGGTAGGAGGTCACTCGGGGATTTTTGTGCAGACTGACATGTAGGTCCCACAAGTCATAACGCCCCGGCCGAATAGAAGGCATTGACTTAATGGGCGACATGGGCCCTGTTTGGATACTCTAAGTCAGAGCTTAGATTCTAACCCTGAACTAACTCTAACCGAAGTGGTGTTTGGATGGCAGGGTTAGATTGACAACAAATGTATCCAAACAGGGCCATGGGTTGAAACGTTCCTATAACGGCACTTTGTAGAGTAGTCATTTCTTGGTAGGGCTGGTTGGTAAGAGCATGTACAATGGTTGATAAGGTAGTCTTATCTTAAGTCTGCCACGTATGCAAGTGGTAGTAGTTTCTTGGCATTATTAGTGGTTTCTTGCATTATTAGGGGTTTCTTGTAAGTGTAAGTGCATCTAGTGCCACCCCTAGTTGGTTTTGGAGTATTGATGACAAACCTGGTTGAGGGACTAATGTGTTTGTGAGAATTGCAGGATAACACAGGTAGTAGTCCCTCATTGATTCGGTTTACCTACCGGAGATGACCCCTAAAAATGAATGAAGACATTGAAGACATTGGTGGTATGTGAAGATATTCACATTGAAGACTATGACAAGAGAAGACATCGTGTGAAGACTATGGAGCGCGAAGACTTAGTTGTTTCATTGTTTCCTTTTCTTCTTTGTTGAGTCATAGGAACCACCGTACTGTTAAGTGGGGTCCCAGTGAAGAAAGTCAGAGTGACTGAAGTGATGCTCAACCAAATCCTATGTCTTCGAGCGAAGACAATAAGAGCAAATCTTATCCAGAGTTGGATGAGTCAGCTTTACTTATAGCCCAAGTCAAGCTGCCGCGTGTGTTTCAAATCTGACCATTGGAACACGTGTCAGTTCCTTAGTGACCCAGGGTCATTTCGGACAAATCAGGTCAGGTTGCCTAGTGGCTATAAATAGCCCACCCCCTACACCATAAATTGGTGGCTGCTCAGAGTTAGTGCATGGCTTTTGTCGTTTGAGAGCAACCCACCTCCGAAGCTTTTGAGAGAGAAAGATCCTTGCGAGGACAAAGCCCAAACACCCAGAGCCAAAGAGTGTTAGGCATCATCAAGTCTTTACGTCTGCGTGACACGAAGACTTGTTACACTTGAGGACTGTGAATCCTCCGGCCGGTTAGGCTTCGCGTTCTGAGCATCCAAGAGTCATTGTGGATTGCCGGTGAACGAAGTCTGTGAAGGTTTGGAAGTCTACCTTGAAGACTTACCAGAGTGATTGGGCGAGGACTGGGTGTCCTTAGCTCAAGGGGAATAAGGTGAAGACATGGTCTTCTGAGTTAAATCTCAGCCTCCCTAACCAGACGTACAGTTGTCACAGCAACTGGAACTGGTCCAACAAATCCTTGTCCTCATCAAGTGACTGGTCCTATCTTCTCCCTCTTTATTTACAGTTTGCCTTCGTGAAGTCATTGCCTGCTTGTGTTACCTGTTTGACTTCATTGTGTGACCTCTATTATTGTTTGGCTTCACACTATCTTCCATCCTGATCTTTACTACCTAGCTGCTATTAGTCTTCATGCTTTCACTTCATTGAATACTTGACTATGGCTTGCCTAGTGTAGTCTACCTTTCGCTGCATGTCAATAGGTTCATTTCTATTGTTTGTCTTCGAAAATCCCATGTTTTGAAGATGTTCATAAAAATCGCCTATTCACCCCCCCCCCTCTATCGATAACTAGCACTTTCAGTAAGGCTACTCATAGTGGGGAGTATCATATGCTAGTAACATGCGTATGATACTAGTGTATGATACTACCTCCATAGTGCATAGTATCATAAACTAGTATCATAGATGATCATATTTATTGCCATGCATGACACAAAATAGCATAGCATTTAACATGATACGGTATCTACCTATGTTACTCTAACACTCTCTCTCTTCTTTAATTATGTGGCACATAAGCATGTTTGCTAGTCCCAAGTGCATGTTACCACTTATGTTACCCCCACTATGGCCAGCCTAAGGAACAATGTACTACTAGCGACAAAAGGCGATTCTAGGTTGTGTTGTACTCCAACAAGTACTACTACTGGTCGCGGGAGTGTATACCTCGTTTTGTGGGTTCGATCCCGGCCGAACGCACGACGGTCTTTTTTTTAAATAGTAACTTTGCTGCGAGCCAATATTTTACACGGGTAGTTTGAGTTTTGAAGTCAAATGGACGTGCGGCACCACAATATGGGTGCCCTGGATAGCCTAGCCATGTGAACAGGTTTTCCTTCCTAGCATCTTGTGGCTCGCGTGCTCGCCCTAGCCGCACCTTGCTTGCAGCTTCCTCATCAGCTAGTAGCATATTTAAACTAGCGCCTCCCAATTAAGCCCGAGGAGCCAGAAAAGCCTGGCGGGGCATTGGGAACTGTGCAATATGGCTCTGTTCGTAAAGTGCTCTACTACTACTCTGTAGCTTGTGGCGTTGCACGCATGGACTTCACTCCATTATCGGCTCTACTATAAAAGAAATTCCTCTTGACGTGTTTTTTTGAAACGGAGGCAAAAGCTTTGCTTCATCTCATTCATAAAGAAGGAACTACTAACAAAGTTCGACGAGATCCATTACACCTCCACAAATGGAAGCGAAAAGCCTAGTCTCGTTGTATCAAATAACTCTGTTCTGCCCTTGATGGCAATCGTCACGATAAACAGTCTGCTAGTGTGTGCGTGAGAGGAGCGGCTGAGTAGGTCAGCTACGTGAGATGAGCGGCTGAATAGAGCACCGAGAGTACCCACCAGGCCACTACACAAGTGTACTTTCCCTGCATTGATAGTACAACGATGGTTCTAGAGAACAGTAGTACCCTCCACTTCCAACTGTAGCTCCTTGGTCCTGAGATTCAAGAGTTCAAAACTGGTGCACTATACTATAAGTGCAGTACATAGCACTAGTAGTACCCTCGCACTACTAGTTGAGAGAGTAGTACTAGTACTGCTACAGTACGAGTACGTACTCCTCCATCACATAATGTAAGACGTTTTTTGACACTAGTTGGCGTGTACAAAAAATAGCAAAAACATACCCAAAATTTCTTAATCCACGCCAAAAACTACTAGCTAATGCCAAAAATTTCTTACTAGTGCTATTATTTACACTATAATGCAATCCCATAACGTCCCATAATACTAGTACTAGTAGTAAATAATAGCCTCACCCCTTCGCTTACTACGCTCTACAGTTGGAAGGGATGAGGCCCTGTGGTTACTACGCTCTTATCTCCTCCTCGCCATTTTCCCCTCCCCTCGAAGAGAAGGCAGTTCATCGTTGCTCCCATGGATTTCGCCAGGCAGTTCTCCTCCTCGTCGGGGCTGGGAGACCTTCGACGACGATCCTTTGGGAGAAATCGCACGCCGCTCCGACGTCCTCACCGCCGCAAGACTCGGTGCTTCCTGCACCAACGATTTCAAGACGGTGCTTAAAATGGCTTGGGAAAAGGCCATGCTTGTTGGTCTTCCATGCGTCCTCGAGGAGAAGGTTATTCTATGGGACAATCCTTCGAACAGTCCACTGCTCCCTGGCCATGGTTGCACGTTGACTCCGCTGGAGTTGCCGACGTTGAGAGGTAGTCGGGTTTTGTCCGATGAGCAGGTCAGTAATTGATTGTGATCATGTAGTACTTAGTTATTTCATTTCCATCCCGTAATTTCTCCGCTGCCCACCGTCTTATATATAGGTCTGGGTCGGTGCCAACAAAGATTGGCTTGCATACCTCCGGCCGGATACCACCATCATTTTGCACAACATCCACAACAGTGCGGCCATTTCGGTAGACCCCTTCTCCACCATTGGGATCGGCCTTCCGAACTGGCTGGGCTTGAATACATATGATGATGCCCACACGAGATTCAAGAAAATAGCAATTGCGGACCCGCCGACAAAGTGACGCGGGTACGACGATTACTATCTCATCACGGTGTTCGACATAAGGATTGCCATCAATGCAAGAGGCGATGTGGCAGAGGTGGCGCGTGTTGGCGGCGGTGGATTTGTACCCTACATGTTCAAGACGCCGTGCACCATCTAGGCGCATCTTCGCGGTGACAAGCCGGGACTTGTTTCATCTGGTTGCCATCCTACGATGCGGGAGATTACAAACGGAATGCACAAACCATCATTTGCATCCCTAACGGTACTCCATTATTTTGCGAGGACCGATCATCCCGCGATCAAAATAAGATCGCCGATCCCTGATGTGCATTTGCATCCGCGATTCGGTCTAACCTGGAACCTTGTAGCTAACTTTGGCATATTGGGATCAACTATCTTAGCAGTCGTTACCCATGGTACCACTGATGTGCAACATGGTCACACAATCTACCACGATCGGACTGTCACCATCTACCCAGGTATTCCATTTTAACCCTCTCGCCTTCTCTTTCATTGTTTTACTAGTACTCTACTTACGTACTAGTAGGAGTACTTTTTACCTTGGAGGACGCGTATAGCTAGCTAGGCCCTTGAAGACTTGAACCCACTAGCTGCCACCATTTTTGTTTTTCCATGTCTTACTATCTCATCCATGTAGCCAACAAAGGATATATATAATAAGCCGGTTATTTTACTTCCTCTGCATCTGAGTAGTACTATTTGCTGCACAGTATTACTGACCGCCATATTTGAGCACAACATTATTATGCATGGACCTTGACTATGTACATCACCATGTGTCCAGATCTGAGATGCCGCGTGTACCAGATGAACGGCGTCGAGTTCGACCACCGTGATGCTACATGGGTGTCGAGGAACACTCTTGGAGAGTACTCGCTTTTCATTGGGGACAGCTACCCCATTGTGAAGCAGATGCCACCTTCCGTGCACGACACGGAAGGCCTGCCATTCATGAACCATGGTTGTGTCTTCAGTGCGCACCGCCGGATGAACGACATGCTGGGACATGCTATCCCTGATTTATGCCACTTCAGCTTGGATGAGTCTCCATCGTGTGGAACCGTACTAGAAAGTTGCGACAATGATTCCTGTTGCCCACCGCTATGCATCATGCCATCCATGAAGAACACCTGGGACTGGAACCTGGAGGAGGACATGTAGTCCATCTATAACGTGTAAGTGGAGCACGGTAAATTGTGAATGGTAGCGCTGTGAATATATGTAGACTAGTCGTGCACAAATTTATCACATGAATTGGAGATGAACTTGTGTGGCATACTAGCATTTGGCCTTTAGAATTTATTACTAGTAAATGTGTTATGTGTACGTGCAACTTGTGTGGTTGTTGCACGGGCTCCAACACGCTCTTTGAGAAAAAAAGGTGGCACAACTTTGGATATACGTGACGTGGCGGCATCATACAGTAGCATCGTTCGCTATAGTTGTAGTACGCTCCTACTAGTACGACAACTCCTATAAAACCTTGCGCTTGGCTCTTTGCCTCTTCGGGAGGTTCAATAGTTCGTACTCGTGTGAACCTTGCACTTGGCTCTTCGCCTCTTCGGAAGGTCCAACAATGATGATACTACAGTACACATTATGCTTCTGGCAATCTGACACCGATTGAACTGCTGCACGTCCACCGCGAGGGCGAGGGCGAGGGAGAGCGAGAGGGAGAGGGCACTGTAGTCAAAACCCTCTCCTCGTCCTGCGAACCACCACGCGCGTAGGCGAGGGAGAGGCATAGTAAGCAAGCTTCTCCTCGTTCGGCGAGTTGACGGGACACATCAAAGCAGTATTAGTACTAGTCCATACCGCGTCCTTTCCGGTTAATATGGCTTAATTTGAAACGAGAAAAATACACTAGCGGTCAATGTATGTAACAATACGCTCTATACGGTCACTATATATAGTTTTGATGTGATTATACGATCATTAGCTCATCGTAGAGCACCGTATTGCACCCTACTGACCGGCCACATAGTTGACGTGGCACTTTGTTGACTGGTTAAATTGTCACCTGGTTTCTGGGTCCCACCTGTCAGTTGGCAGAGCAAAGAAATCAGCTAAAAAACAAAGAGTGTAGATGACTTCCAATGCATTTAGCCTTTAATCTAAATCGATATTGATTGACTAATGCACAAACTTGTGCTCTAGGTATAGGCTACATGTCTATCCTTAATTACAGCATGCAACGACCTTCATTTAATCTTCTTCTCTCAATGGTCGCATGCACACATAAGTCTACTACTTTTGGGCGTTAATTATGCCCTGATCAATGTGTAAATCTCTAAATGTACAGTCTTTCACGGACGTAGGGAGTAGGTTGAGCACTTGAGTGTGAGCGTGTGTGTTGCGTCGAGTGATGTGTGCCGCATGGGTGCGTGAGTGTTGCGTGCGTCCATGTGTACGTGTGAGTGTTGCATGTTGCATTCATGCATGGGGCTTACTCCCTCCCATTGACATGTTCATATTTCAAGCTTCCTCTGTTCCCTCCATATGGTGATACTCCCTCTTTCCCAAATACGAAGTAAAATCCTCCCTCTGTTCCCAAATACGGAGTATTTGTCTTTCTAGAGATTTCAACAAGTGACTATGTACGGAGCAAAATGAGTGAAGTGAGCGTAGAGGCATAGGGATAATGTAGAAAGGAAGTCTTCGCGATCCATTATTCCCCATCTCGGCCAGAGAGAACTATTCACCTAGTCTTCGCAGTGAAGTGACAATACACACTACTGCAGATGGGACACTTAATTAATAAGTTGAACCAGCGTGTTGGTGTTACTAAATCAGCCTTACCCAATACTGCCATCATGTTTGCCAGTAGAGCACGCTTCTGTCCTCCATTAACTGACATATGGGCCCTCTTGTGGTAGACCCACATGTCATCGGTGTAACTATTTACACTCCGAAGGACGGTATATTCTGGTGGTAGTAGTAGAATTGAGATTTAATGCACTTTCTTCCTCGTGTTCCACTCTTCTTCCTCCTCTCTTCTTCTTCCTCCTCTCTTCCCCATCGTCGGCCGCACACCATTTCCCCAGCCACCGCCGCTCGCCATGCTATCTTCCTTGGTAGCTCACACGCACCATATCCCCATGCTCACTTTGCTCGCCACGCGAGGAGAAGCTTCTTGCTCGCCCGGAATCCACTTCCCCTGGCTCGCAGCACCGAAAACCCCAATGGCAGAACCTACTGACATGCAGAGCCGCGATTGGAATTCCCTCCCCGATGTTCTCTTGGAGCAGATATGTAATCTTATGGACCTACTCAGCACCGTCCGTCTGGCCGCATGCTCGGTGTCTTTGTACCGTCTACTAAATGCGCAACCGGCCGGCTCTTTTCAAGACACCTTGCTTGTCGATGCCCGATCCTCACAGGTGGCCCGGATAACCGACTTGACGATCCTACGAAGGTTGCCGTGGTGCCCCTCGACATGCTACCACTACCCGTCCACCTGTCCTTCATGCGCGGCCACTACTGGGCGGGCATGAAGGCCAACTGGATCGTCCTCATCCACTAATCCGGTAGTCCGTGGCATCTCGTGGATATCTACACCCGGCAAGAGATCACCCTTCCATCTTTGGATACCGCCACCATCGAGCCTCGCGGCCCACCGGACACTCCTGCCTACTACGCACGAGACGCGTCTAGCTTTTGCTCGACCTCCGTTTGCTGAAGGTTGTAATCTGTGAAGTGCCCACACCATCAGAAAACTACATGGATTACAAGCTCATTGTCGTGTTCAACATGGGATTAGTCTATCTGGAATCCGGTCGCCATATATGGTTATGGCTCATCGTCGATCCTCTTTACCCAACACTTCTGTCTGATGCTATAGTGCACGATAGCGTCGTTTATGCGGTCGACGGACAGATTGGTTGCCTATACTGGTGGAATCTATCGTCGTGTTATTGTTCTATCTCATCTCATCTTTACCTTAAGAATACGACTGCCTGTTCATTGTTACAAATTTGGAATATATAGTATGTCTATAACCAGATCATTGCTATATGTTCCTCTCATTTCCTAGATTTTTATGACCACACATGTTATTGTTAGAGTTGATATGAGAACAATTGGTATCTAATGATTGTTAGAATAGATATTATGAGTATAACCTCATGATTGCTATATGTTACTCTCATTTCCAGGATTTTTATAACAACGCATGTTATTGCTTAGAGTTGATATGATAATTGTAGTAAGTGCTATGGTAGAATATGAGTAGGCCCTGTCATATCTGTTTTCCTCTCATTGTTACATGATGTTTGAACCATGATATATTGCTAGAATATGAAAGCCATTGGCTTATTTTTTTAACTTGGGGTATGATTATGACCACGGCATTGCAATTCTCTGTCTATGATATGTGTCACTGTTATAATAATCTTAATTCCACACATACTCTGAACATGATTGTTTATTTTTGTCCTTTTGGTCTCCAATTTGAATTGTTCCAGCAGACGCAAATGTGTTGGCCTTCATGATTCCAGGACCTGGAATCATACCAGCCGATGGGTGGTGGTTTATCGCTCGTTCAGCTGACGGTGGTCATTTGATGCTCATTTGCACATACCAAATTGACCAAACCATTTCATCAAACCACATGCAGTACAATGCCTGGGGCGTTCGTGACATTGATGGCTATGGCTGCTTCGTGTTCGAGAAAGATCCCGGCTCCGTTGGGCCAGGCGTATTCAACTGGAGGCGGGTTTACAACCTCGGCAACCACTCCATGTTCCTCGGGCTCAATTATCCGATCATCCAACCAATCATCGATCATATCACCGGCAATTATTACTGTGCTACGCAACTTCCATTCGCCCGGGGGGACTGTGTTTACACATCATACCATGGGTTTCATGAATCACCATATCCAGAGATTCGTCGACACAGCTTGTTGCCAGATAATCTTCAGTGTGTGAAAGGCATCAAGCTTCCATGCGATGGATGGCTTTCGCAAACCCGACATGCGGCGATGTGGTTCATGCCAACAGCAAATATGCACAACTTGATTCGTACTCATATGTAGACTGAGCCATGTATTCTGCTGCTGTAGCACGACCCTCTTTTGTTGGATATTATGTACTGTTGTTAGTTTGAAGCTATATATATATATATATATATATATATATATATCACTTAGGCTTCAAGTGTGTACTTGTTAGTTAAACCTATGGTTAAAATGTGACACTAAATACGATTAGTAAGTAGTACAGTAGCAGTACTAGTATACGTCGGTCAAATTATTCATCATGTCCACACATTGAATTGACGTGAGAACACGCTGCGCATGAGGTGACACAAGAATCCTGGCGGCGTGTTCGGGTATTCTGGACTTCAGATTTGGAGTACCACTTATCTGTCGAAATCTTTCATCATTCACTTAAAACAGTCGATTGATCATACATTGAGTACCATATAACTGGAATTAACCCATGCAAGTCGAAGAAGGATTGGCCGGTGCTGCCCGCTGGCGTCAAGTTCGATCCCACGGATCAGGAGTTTATCGAGCACCTTGACGCCTAAGCGAGCATTTCTTCCAGCGTAATTCCAGGGCGTTCAAAAGGGGCACGTGGACGCTTCGCAAGATACATTCGGAGTGCGGCATGCACGCGATGTGGCACAACACCGGCAATACCTTGCCGGTGATGGTCAACGGCCGTGACGGGCAGCAAAAGGTTCCGTGCTGCACACCAACAAGAACTTCGACCAGCAGAGGACCAATCGGGTAATGCACGGTACCACCTCGGGGACTGGAGCAAGAGAAGGAGCAAGAGCTGGTCCTCTACAAGATTTTCTACCAGACGAACACTAGGGCCAGGACTAAAAAGATTATAAGTTAGTTTGGTATTGGTACTTGTACTACCTTGTCGTCCGCAAGTTGGTATTGTTGTTAACGATCTTTTGGTATGAACTTGGCATTTGATTCCAACCATCATGCTGAGGGTCGACGTGGATATAAAGCTGAATCATTTGTTTCGAAATGAATTTTCAGGCACCTGATTTTTATTAGATGGGTAGCATAAGCACCTACCATTAGAATTCCCAGTTCTACAAATTTTTTGAAACAAGTGCATGCTCTTATTATCACGATGAAAAAACAATATCCCTGCTGCATCCCGCTTATCGATGCAGACTTGCAGAATTCTCTCGTTTATTGAGCACGTATATTGTTTTTTCAGGTCGAGCAAGTTTCAACTGGGTTGTAGACTACCTAGGCTTGGTTTTGTTTTTAACAGGCCCAGCCCATGACGACAACGGGGCACAAAGATCCAGCAGGTATCTACTGGCCTCTGGCTCGCCAGCGTTAGTTATATTTTGTCTTACAACATCCGCATGCACTTTTTTTACTGAATCAAACACACAACCTAGTTCTATTTTCCTCTTGAAACGCATGTCCTACATTCATTTTCTAATCTCTACCTATAGTTTTACTAGTTCATATACACGTATCATTATATTGAAAATACATAAAATTCACTTTTCATATCTACATCCTTATTTTTGTTGTTGTTTTTCCTCCCAGCGCTGATTTTTTTTACCACTGGTTTTCCCTTAAACCAACTCAATTGTCCCACGTCTTATTTTCTTACAAAAACAAAACGATTTTTTGGGCAAATCAATAAGTTCTCAAAAAATGTTTATCATTTCAGGACTACAGAAGTTCGGACTCCACCGAAATATGCAAAATAAGGTTGAACTTTTTGACCGTGGTCCTGGGCAGAAAATGGGCTGTAATAAATTACTTAAGAATTAGCAAATGGGCTGCAAATTATTAAAAATAGCAAATGGGCTCTATGTTATCTGCCACAGATTTGGAGGCTGACTTGTGGGCCTACTAAGTTCATGCGTACACAAGGTTTGTCAAAAAAGAAACTTAGTCAACAATCGACTCTACCAGCGTCAGACCGTTAGATGTCAATCTAACGGCAATCGTGCTTCTTCAGTCTCTGATCTTCCTGCCCCAGCCGCCCAAACCAGTGCCGTCGGAACCGCCTGCTCCCGCCTCTCATGGCCGGCTGTGCTACTGGGAAGGCCTCACGGCCCCATCATATACTCACATCCCTGGCCTGTCTATCCCTCTACTCACCCACACGTCCTGTTATTTTCTGGCGACGGCAGCCAAACCAGTCAACCCTCATAGTCTCCACCGCGTGGGCAGCCACTGTCGTGTCTTCCCCGGCTCCGTGTCATTCCCTTCGTAGGCCTCGCCGTCGTCCACCGCCCTGGTGCTCTCGGCACGGCGTGGTCAACGTGGTCAACGAACGACATCCATCGGAAGTGGACTATACGTGGAGAGGCTGACAGCTGGGTCCACGGCGCACACAAGGAAATGCCTCCTTATTACGCGCAAAATAATGATTCCTCCCCCTGACATCTGGGACCCGCCGGAAGGGCCTCTGTATTTCATGAAAAAACGTTCCCTCCGCTGACAGGTCGGACCCACCAACTATATATTCGCACGCAAGGAAGTGACTCCTTATTGCGCACAAAAAAATGAATACCCCCTGCCAGCTGGGACCCACCACGGTGGGAGGCTGACTTGTGGGCGTACTAAGTTGACGGGGACGGAGGGCTTTGTCAACTTAGTCAATATGAACGATTCTAGCTCCAGTGATCGTACGATGTCCATCCAACAGCCTTAGTGCTTCTTCAACCTCTGGTCTTCTTGCTCCAGCCGCCCAAAGCAGCGCCGGTCGTGCCGCCTGCTCCTGCCTCCCATGGCCGGCTGTGCTGCTGCATAGGCCTCACCGCCCCCATACTACTCCCACCACTGGCCAGGCCATCCCTCCACTCACCCACACCCCATGTTATTCTGCGGCGACGGCAGCCTCACACCGCAGCCGAACCAGTTAACCCTTCTACTCCTCTCCGCGTGGGCATCCACTGTCGCGTCTTCCCCGGCTCCGCGTTGTCCCCTTCCTAGGCCTCGTCGTTGTCCACCGCCTTGGTGTTCTCGGCGCGGCGTGGTCAATGTGGTCAATGACCGACTTCCATCGGAAGAGTACTGTACGTGGAGAGGCTGATAGCTGGGTCCACGGCCACAGCCCAGGTTTTTGTGATTTGCCAAGTAAGTCGCTTTGTCAGGCCTGATGGGCTGCAAATCTTTCAAAACAAGGAGAGCTTGATTCGGATGATCGAGAAAATGGCCTATCAGTAATGAGAAATGTGCTGTACATTTTTAAAACACATCAAACCGGCAATTAGTTTCAAATTTCTTTTTTTCATTTCAAGATTTTAAATTGCATTGATTTTTATGCGTGGACAATTTGTTGGATTTTATATTGATATACATTTATTTTTTAAATCAGTTTGAATGTGACTCGAAATTTCAGGATTAAAGACAGTTCGGACCGCATCGAAATATGCAAAATTTCGTATAATTTTTAACCATGGCCACAATATGGGTTGTAATGCTAACAAAAAGAATATGGGCTCCAAGAAAAACCTTAAGAATTAGCAAATGGGTTGTAAATTATTAGAAATAATGGTAGATGGGTTGTATGATGTTTTCCACAGATTTGAGGCTTTCCTTAAAAAAGGTTGACGCCTGGCGGATCGTTGGATGTCCATCCAACGGCCATCGTCTTCTTCAATCTCTGCTCATCCTGCTCCAAATGCTCAAACAAGCGCCATGGACTGCTCGCTCCCTCCTCCCGTGGTCGGTGTGCTACCGCCTGACCTCACGCCCACCGTACTCCCATCGCTGGCCTATCCATCCCTCTACTCACCCACACCTGTTGTTATTCTCCGGCGACGGCAAACGAACCAGTAAACCCTCGTACAATCGTAGTCCCCTCCGCGTGGGAAACAACTGCCGAGTCTTCCCTGCCTCCGTGTTGTTCCCTTCCTAGACCTCGCCGTCGTCCACCGCCCTGGTGCTCTCAGCACGGCCTGGTCAACGTGGTCAACGATCGACATGCATCTGAAGTGGATCAGACGTGGAGAGGCGCATACCGGGTCCACGGCCGCACGCAAGGAAATGCCTCCTTATTACACGCAAAATAATGATTCCTCCACCTGACATCTGGGACCCACCGAAAGGGCCTCTGTATTTTGTGAAAAGAACATTACCACCACTGTAGCTCAGACCCACCAGCTATATCTTCGCACGCAAGGAAGTGCCTCCTTATTACGCACAAAAAAAAGGATACTCCCCCTGCTAGCTGGGACCCAGTATAGTGGGAGGCTGACTTGTGGGCCTACTAAGTTGACGGGGACGAAGGGCTTTGTCAACTTAGTCAATATGCACGGTTTTAGCTCTAGTGACCGTACGGTGTCCATCCAACGACCGCAGTGCTTCTTCAACCTCTGGTCTTCTTGCTCCAGCCGCCCAAAGCAGCGTCGGTCGTGCAGCATGCTCCTGCCTCCCGTGGCCGGCTATGCTACCGCGGAGGCCTCACCGCCCCCTACTATTCCCATCGCTGGCCAGGCCCTGCAGCGACGGCAGCCTCACACCACA
Organism: Aegilops bicornis; assembly: GCA_021605145.1. Lineage (NCBI taxonomy): Eukaryota > Viridiplantae > Streptophyta > Magnoliopsida > Poales > Poaceae > Aegilops > Aegilops bicornis. Next base: position 562,310,283 of record CM038670.1, on the reverse strand, counting down.
GCCGAACCAGTGAACCCTCGTACTCCTCTCCTCGCGGGTTTCCACTGACGCGTCTTCCCCGGCTCCACGTCGTCCCCTTCCTAGGCCTCGCCGTCATCCACCACCCTGGTGCTCTCGGCGCGGCGTGGTCAACGTGGTCAAGGAGAGAGAGAGAGAGAGAGAGAGTGAGTGAAAAAATATCACTAGCCTTAGAGCCAACCCTATCGTAAGAGCAAATAATATTGGTACCTCTTGATGACACTGCAATCTTATACAGCCAACTGCTCTAATATGTTCTCTTCTTTTGCAGATAAAAAGGATCCGAAAGTGAAAAATGTGCTGCACTATAACAATCTCAATGAATGCCTTGATCTCTATCTTACATAAATTGATTTGGTCAACTACCGAGGCAGCACATCTGAGATTAAATTGGCCAGGTTTTTGTTCTCTGGTGCAACAATGAATTGTGTGCTGATCACCGCGAGCGTCTAAGCCTAAATGACAAAGTCTCCGCAGAAGCTGAATTTGTTTTTGAAACATCAAGTTGCCAGAGACTAAAAAGTTTATTTGCCCATTAGTGACTTGTCAGGGCGATGGATTTTAGTTTGTACGATAATGCTGCATCCACCTAAAGTAACGAAAGTTTTTATGTAAACTTCGTAATAATTCCCTCTTCATAGGTGCAGCATTACTCCTAACATTTGTAATATCAGTTTGAAACTTGTAATATTGCCGTGTCATATTCCTGCGTTTTCAAAATCCTGCGAATCAAAGAGGTCCTGAGTTGGTGATGATGGTATTCCTGCCATCTTTCACCAATAGCCGTCGAATCTAGATCTGACACATACAAAGCAAACTTCTGCAGTTTTGCAAAAAGATGCCCGCACTTGTTCCCTATTTACAAACATCTCGTTGTCCCTGACAATCGGCCTTATCTCCTCCCCACCACATCTAGAAGGCCATGGAACAATCTGGCACGATGGCCGCTGCCGGCGCCGTCCACCCCCAATCTTGGTGTTCCGTGCAATGCACGAGCATCTTACTCATATAAGAAAAGAGTAGAGATACTCATGGCAATGCACGGGAAATTATGTTGAACACGGCTAGTTGTAAGCAGGCTAGCTCTACAGCCATGATGATAGTGACTGCACACGGTGAGGCTGACTTTGGTATGCCGAACACGGCGCCTACACTTAGGTGTCATCTCCGGTAGCAGGTCTTGTCACTTCACCGTGAGGAGTAATTTGACCAGCGGGTAGTACGATTACTAGTACTACATTGGTAGTATCTTGCTCTTGTTGGGGAACGTAGTAATTTAAAAAATTCCCTACGCACACAGGACCATGGTGATGGCATAGCAACGAGAGGGGAGAGTATTGTCTACGTACCCTCGTAGACCAAAGCGGAAGCGATCACAACGTAGAGGAAGTAGTCGTACGTTCTCCTCGCGATCCAGCCGATCCCAGCGCCGTTACTCCGGTGCCTCCGAGTCGATCACAACATAGAGGAAGTAGTCGTACGTTCTCCTCGCGATCCAGCCAATCGGCGCCCGTTACTCCGGCGCCTCCGAGTTCTTGGCACGTTCAGCTCGATGGCGCTCCTCGGGCTCCGATCCAAAGAAGCTCCGGGGAGAGGAGTTCCGTCGGACGACGGCGTGGTGACGATCTTGATGTTCTACCGACGCAGGCTTCGCCTAAGCACTGCTATGATATGACCGAGGTGGAATATGGTGGAGGGGGCACCGCACACGGCTAAGGAACGATCTCAAGGATCAACTTATGTGTTCTAGGGTGCCCCCTACCCCGTATATAAAGGAGGGAGGGAGGAGGTGGCCGGCCTCAAGGGGCGCACCATAGGGAGGGAAACCTACTCCAAGTAGGTTTCCCTCTCCTTTCCTTATCTTATTTGGAGGGGGAAGGAAGGAGTACTAGTATTAGGAAGTAGTACTAGTAGTAGGAATAGGAAGAGGGGGAAGGAGAAAGGAAAGGGGGGGCCGACCCCCCTCCCCAATTCGGATTGGGCTTGGGGGGCGCGCCCCCCTCCCTTGTTCCCTCTCCCTTCCTCCTACATGGGCCCAATAAGGCCCATATACCTCCCGAAGGGTTCCGGTAACCTCCCGGAGCTCCAAACTTCTCCGGAACCTTTCCGGTGTCCAAATATATCCGTCCAATATATTAATCTTTATGTCTCGACCATTTCGAGACTCCTCGTCATGTCCGTGATCATATCCGGACTCGAACAACCTTTGGTACATCAAAATACATAAACTCATAATATAACCACTATCGAAACCTTAAGCGTGCGGACCCTACGGTTCGAGAATAATGTAGACATGACCGAGACATGTCTCCGGTCAATAACCAATAGCGGGACTGGATGCCCATATTGGTTCCTACATTTTCACGAAGATCTTTATCGGTCGGAACCGCATAACAACATACGTTGTTCCCTTTGTCATCGGTATGTTACTTACCCGAGATTCGATCATCGGTATCCAATACCTAGTTCAATCTAGATTCTTTGGTAAGTCTCTTTACTCGTTCCGTAATACATCATCTCACAACTAACTCATTAGTTGTAATGCTTGCAAGGCTTATGTGATGTGTATTACCGAGAAGGCCAGAGATACCTCTCCGACAATCGGAGTGACAAAACCTAATCTCGAAATCGCCAACCCAACAAGTACCTTTGGAGACACCTGTAGTACTCCTTTATAATCACCCGATTCACGTTGTGGCGTTTGGTAGTACCCAAAGTGTTCCTCCGTAAGCAGGAGTTGCATAATCTCATAGTTATAGGAACATGTATAAGTCATGAAGAAAGCAATAGCAATATACTAAGCGATCAAGTGCTAAGCTAACGGAATGGGTCATGTCAATCACATCATTCTTCTAATGAGGTGATCCCATTAATCAAATGACAACACGTGTCTATGGTTAGGAAACATAACCATCTTTGATTAATGAGCTAGTCTAGTAGAGGCTTACTAGTGACTATCTGTTTGTCTATGTATTCACACATGTATTATGTTTCCGGTTAATACAATTCTAGCATGAATAATAAACATTTATCATGATATAAGGAAATAAATAATAACTTTATTATTGCCTCTAGGGCATATTTCCTTCAGTCTCCCACTTGCACTAGAGTCAATAATCTAGATAACACAGTAATGATTCTAACACCCATGGAGTCTTGGTGCTGATCAGGTTTTGCTCGTGGAAGAGGCTTAGTCAACGGTCTGCAACATTCAGATCCGTATGTATTTTGCAAATCTCTATGTCTCCCACTTGGACTTGGTCCCGAATGGAATTGAAGCGTCTCTTGATATGCTTGGTCCTCTTGTGAAATCTGGATTCCTTTGCCAAGGCAATTGCACCGATATTGTCACGGAAGATCTTCATTGGTCCCGATGCACTAGGTATGACACCTAGATCGAAATGAACTCTTTCATCCAGACTCCTTCATTTGCCGCTTCGAAGCAGCTATGTACTCTGCTTCACATGTAGATCCCGCCACGGCGCTTTGTTTAGAACTGCACCAACCGACGGCTCCACCGTTTAACAAAAACACGTATCCGGTTTGCGATTTAGAATCGTCCGGATCAAGGTCAAAGCTTACATCGGCGTAACCATTTACGACTAGCTCTTTGTCACCTCCATATACGAGAAACATATCCTTAGTCCTTTTCGGTATTTCAGGATGTTCTTGACGCTGTCGATGATCCACTCTGGATTACTTTGGTACCTTCCTGCCAAGCTTACAGCTAAGCATACGTCAGTGCGGTACACAGACATTGCATACATGATAGAGCCTATGGCTGAAGCATAGGGAACATCTTTCATTTTCTCTCTATCTTCTGCGTGGTGGGGCATTGAGTCGACTCAATCTTACACCTTATGTCTGAGTAAAAACCTTTCTTTGCACGATCCATTTTGAACTTCTTCAAAACTTTATCAAGGTATGTGCTTTGTGAAAGTCCAATTAGGCGTCATGATCTATCTCTATAGATCTTGATGCCCAATATGTAAGCATCTTCACCGAGGTCTTTCATTTAAAAACTAATGTTCAAGTATCCTTTTATGCTATCCAGAAATTCTATATCATTTCCAATCAATAATATGTCATCTACATATAATATCGGAAATGCTACTGAGCTCCCACTCACTTTCTTGTAAATACAGGCTTCTCCAAAAGTCTCAGATAAAACCATATGCTTTGATCACACTATCAAAGCGTTTATTCCAACTCCGAGAGGCTTGCACTGCACCATAAATTGATCATTTGGAGCTTGCACACTTTGTTAGCGCCCTTTGGATCAACAAAACCTTCTGGTTGCATCATATACAACTCTTCTTCTAGAAATCCATTCAAGAATGCAGTTTTACATCCATTTGCCAAATTTCATAATCATAAAATGCGGCAATTGCTAACATGATTCGGACAGACTTAAGCATCGCTACGGGTGAGAAAGTCTCATCGTAGTCAACCCCTTGAACTTGTCGAAAACCTTTTGCAACAAGTCGAGCTTTATAGACGATTACATTACCATCGGCGATCTTCTTCTTAAAGATCCATTTATTCTCAATGGCTTGCCGATCATCGGCAAGTCAACCAAAGTCCATACTTTGTTTTCATACATGGATCCCATCTCAGATTTCATGGCTTCCACCATTTCATGAATCTGGGCTCACCATCGCTTCTTCATAGTTTGTAGGTTCGCTATGGTCAAGTAACATGACTTCCGTAATAGGATTACCGTACCACTCTGGTGCGTATTTTTCTCTGGTTGTCCTTCGTAGTTCAGTAGCATCTTGATCTGAAGTTTCATGATCAATATCATTAGTTACCTCACTAATTGGTGTAGTTGTCACAGGAACCATTTCTTGTGATGAATTACCTTCCAATAAGGGAGCGGAATCTGATTATCTCATCAAGTTCTACTTTCCTCCCACTCACTTCTTCTTTAGAGAAACTCCTTCTCTAGAAAGGATCCGAACTTAGCAACGAAAATCTTGCCTTCAGATCTGTGATAGAAGGTGTACCCAACAGTCTCCTTTGGGTATCCTATGAAGACATATTTTTCCGATTTGGGTTCGAGCTTATCTGGTTGAAGTTTCTTCACATAAGCATCACAACCCCAAATTTTAAGAAACGACAACTTTGGTTTCTTGCCAAACCATAGTTCATACGGTGTCGTCTCAACGGATTTAGATGGTGCCCTATTTAACGTGAATGTGGCCGTCTCTAAAGCATATCCCCAAAAGCGATAGCGCTTAAATCAAGAAGAGACATCATAGATCGCACCATATCAAGTAAAAATACGATTCTGACGTTCGGACACACCATTTCTCTGTGGTGTTCGGGTGGCGTGAGTTGCTAAACTATTCCACATTGTTTTAAATGTACACCAAACTTCGTAACTCAAATATTCTCCTCCACGATCGGATCGTAGAAACTTTATTTTCTTGTTACGATGATTTTCCACTTCACTCTGAAATTCTTTGAACTTTTCAAATGTTTCAGATTTGTGTTTCATTAAGTAGATATACCCATATCTGCTCAAATCATCTGTGAAGGTGAGAAAATAACGATACCCGCCAGCGTGCCTCAATATTCATTGGACCACAAACATCGGTATGTATGATTTCCAACAAATCGGTTGCTCGCTCCATAGTTCCGGAGAAGCGGCGTTTTGGTCATCTTGCCCATGAGGCACGGTTCGCCAAGTACCAAGTGATTCATAATCAAGTGATTCCGAAGCCCATCGGTATGGAGTTTCTTCATGCGTTTTACACCGATATGACCTAAACGGCGATTGCCACAAATAAGTTGCATTATCATTATCAACTCTGCATCTTTTGGTTTCAACATTATGAATATGTGTATTACTACTATCGAGATTCAATAAAAATAGACCATTCTTCAAGGGTGCGTGACCATAAAAGATATTACTCATATAAATAGAACAACCATTATTCTCTCGATTTAAATGAATAACCGTCTCGCATCAAACAAGATCCAGATATAATGTTCATGCTCAACGCGGCACCAAATAACAATTATTTAGGTCTAAAACTAATCCCGAAGGTAGATGTAGAGGTAGCGTGCCGACCGCGATCACATTGACCTTGGAACCGCTTTCCCACGCGCCGTCACCTCGTCCTTTGCCGGTGCTCGTTTATTCATAGTCCTGTTTTGAGTTGCAAATATTAGCAATGAGAACCGATATCAAATACCCGGTGCTACTCTGAGCTCTAGTAAGGTACACATCAATAACATGTATATCACATATACCTTTGTTCACCTTGCCATCCTTCTTATCCGCCAAATACTTGGGGCAGTTCCGCTTCCGATTGTCCGATGCGCTTGCGGTAAAAACACTCAGTTTGTGCTTAGGTCCAGACTTGGGTTTCTTCTCTTGAGCAGCAACTTTCTTGCTGTTCTTTTTGAAGTTGCCCGTCTTCTTTCCTTTGCCCTTTTTCTTGAAACTAGTGGTCTTGTTGACCATCAACACTTGATGTTCTTTCTAGATTTCTACCTCCATGACTTTCGGCATTGCGAAGAGCTCGGGAATTGTTTTGGTCATCCCTTGCATATTATAGTTCATCCACGAAGCTCTTGTAGCTTGGTGGCGATGATTGGAGAATTACATCAATGACACTATCATCCGGAAGAGTAACTCCCAGTTGAATCAAGTGATTATTATACCCGGACATTTTGAGTATATGTTCAACGACAAAACTATTCTCCTCCATCTTGCAGCTATAGAACTTATTGGAGACTTCATATCTCTCAATCCGGGCATTTGCTTGAAATATTAACTTCAACTCTGGAACATCTCATATGCTCCATGACGTTCAAAACGTCGTTGAAGACCCGGTTCTAAGCCGTAAAGCATGGCACACTGAACTATCGAGTAGTCATCACTTTGCTCTGCCAGACGTTCACAACTTCCGGCGCAGCTCTCGCAGCAGTTCGGCACCCAGCGGTGCTTCCAGGGCGTAATTCTTCTGGGCAGCAATGAGGATAATCCTCAAGTTATGGACCCAGTCCGTGTAATTTCTACCATCATCTTTCAACTTTGCTTTCTCAAGGAACGCATTAAAATTCAACGGAACAACAGCACGAGCCATCTATCCTCGTAAACATAGACAAGCAAAAATACTATCAGGTACTAAGTTCATGATAAATTTAAGTTCAATTAATCATATTAAAAACTCCCACTTAGATAGACATCTCTCTAGTCATCCAAGTGATTACGTGATCCAAATCAACTAAACCATGTCCGATCATCACGTGAGATGGAGTAGTTTCAATGGTGAACATCACTATGTTGATCATATCTACTATATGATTCACGCCGACCTTCGGTCTCCGTGTTCCTAGGCCATATCTGTTATATGCTAGGCTCGTCAAGTTTAACTTGAGTATTATGCGTGTGCAACTGTTTTGCACCCGTTGTAGATGGACGTAGAACTTATCACACCCGATCATCACGTGGTGTATGCAGGTACTACGAACTTTGGCAGCGGTGCATACTCGGGAGAACACTTCTTGATAATTTTTAGTGAGAGATCATCTTATAATGCTACCGTCAATCAAAGCAAGATAAGATGCATAAAGGATAAACATCACATGCAATCAATATAAGTGATATGATATGGCCATCATCATCTTGTGCTTGTGATCTCCATCTCCGAAGCACCGTCGTGATCACCATCGTCACCGGTAGCGACACCTTGATCTCCATCGTAGCATCGTTGTCGTTTACGCCATCTCGCTGCTTCTCGACTATCGCTACCGCTTAGTGATAAAGTAAAAGCAATTACAGGCGTTTGCATTTCATACAATAAGCGACAACCATATGGCTCCCTGCCGATTGCCGATAACTCAGTTACAAAACATGATCATCTCATACAATAAAATATAGCATCACGTCTTGACCATATCACATCACAACATGCCCTGCAAAAACAAGTTAGACGTCTTCTACTTTGTTGTTGCAAGTTTTACGTGGCTTCTACGGGCTGAGCAAGAACCGTTCTTACCTACGCATCAAAACCACAACGATACTTCGTCAAATAGACTCGTTTTAACCTTCTCAAGGACCGGGCGTAGCCACACTCAGTTCAACTAAAGTGAGAGACAGACACCCGCCAGCCACCTTTAAGCATGAGTGCTCGTAGCGGTGAAACCAGTCTCGCGTAAGCGTCTGGCGTAATGTCGGTCCGGGCCGCTTCATCTCACAATACCGCTGAACCAAAGTATGACATCTTTGGTAGGCGGTATGACTTGTATCGCCCACAACTCACTTGTGTTCTACTCGTGCATATGACATCAACGCATAAAACCAGGCTCGGATACCATCGTTGGGGAACGTAGTAATTTAAAAAATTCCTACGCACACGGGACCATGGTGATGGCATAGCAACGAGAGGGAGAGTATTGTCTACGTACCCTCGTAGACCAAAGCGAAGCGATCACAACGTAGAGGAAGTAGTCGACGTTCTCCTCACGATCCGGCCGATCCCAGCGCCGTTACTCCGGCGCCTCGAGTCGATCACAACATAGAGGAAGTAGTCGTGCGTTCTCCTCGTGATCCAGCCGATCCCAGCGCCGTTACTCGGCGCCTCGAGTTCTTGGCACACGTTCAGCTCGATGGCGCTCCTCGGGCTCCGATCCAGCAAAGCTCCGGGGAGAGGGAGTTCCGTCGACCTGACGGCGTGGTGACGATCTTGATGTTCTACCGGCGCGGGGCTTCGCCTAAGCACTTTGCTATGATATGACCGAGGTGGAATATGGTGGAGGGGCACCGCTGCAGCTGAGGAACGATCTCAAGGATCAACTTGTGTGTTCTAGGGTGCCCCCCTACCCCGTGATATAAAGGAGGGAGGGAGGAGGTGGCCCGGCCTCAAGGGGGCGCACCATAGGGAGGGAAACCTACTCCAAGTAGGTTTCCCTCTCTTCCTTATCTTATTTGGAGGGGAAGGAAGGAGTACTAGTATTAGGAAGTAGTACTAGTAGTAGGAATAGGAAGAGGGGAAGGAGAAAGGAAAGGGGGCGGCCCCCTCCCCAATTCGGATTGGGCTTGGGGGCGCCCCCTCCTTGTTCCCTCTCCTTCCTCCTACATGGGCCCAATAAGGCCCATATACCTCCCGGGGTTCCGGTAACCTCCGGAGCTCCAAACTTCTCCGGAACCTTTCCGGTGTCCAAATATATCCGTCCAATATATTAATCTTTATGTCTCGACCATTTCGAGACTCCTCGTCATGTCCGTGATCATATCCGGACTCGAACAACCTTCGGTACATCAAAATACATAAACTCATAATATAAGCATCATCGAAACCTTAAGCGTGCGGACCCTACGGTTCGAGAATAATGTAGACATGACCGAGACATGTCTCCGTCAATAACCAATAGCGGGACCTGGATGCCCATATTGGTTCCTACATTTTCTGAAGATCTTTATCGGTCAGACCGCATAACAACATCGTTGTTCCCTTTGTCATCGGTATGTTACTTACCCGAGATTCGATCGTCGGTATCCAATACCTAGTTCAATCTCGTTCTTGGTAAGTCTCTTTACTCGTTCGTAATACATCATCTCACAACTAACTCATTAGTTGTAATGCTTGCAAGGCTTATGTGATGTGTATTACCGAGAAGGCCCAGAGATACCTCTCCAGACAATCGGAGTGACAAAACCTAATCTCGAAATACGCCAACCCAACAAGTACCTTTGGAGACACCTGTAGTACTCATTTATAATCACCCGATTACGTTGTGGCGTTTGGTAGTACCCAAAGTGTTCCTCCGTAAGCAGGAGTTGCATAATCTCATAGTTATAGGAACATGTATAAGTCATGAAGAAAGCAATAGCAATATACTAAGCGATCAAGTGCTAAGCTAACGGAATGGGTCATGTCAATCACATCATTCTTCTAATGAGGTGATCCCATTAATCAAATGACAACACATGTCTATGGTTAGGAAACATAACCATCTTTGATTAATGAGCTAGTCTAGTAGAGGCTTACTAGTGACTATCTGTTTGTCTATGTATTCACACATGTATTATGTTTCCGGTTAATACAATTCTAGCATGAATAATAAACATTTATCATGATATAAGGAAATAAATAATAACTTTATTATTGCCTCTAGGGCATATTTCCTTCAGCTACTAGTCTAGCACCACCATTTGGATTTAGTAGTACTACCACGTCCTTCTGGATTTAGTATTTGACTAGCAATATCTAGTAATGCATGTCACAAAAAATATACTACTCCCTCTGTAATAAATACATGGAGTATTGTTTTATTCGGTTTTGAACATAGTTCCTGATGATATTATACACTCTCCCTTCCGGTAGATGGCTCAAATCTGAAGTCTCATCAATCAGACTACTATTGTACTCACCGAGCGCTCAGCTTGGTAAGCTACCAACAAAAAATTGCAATCAAAGACTACTATTGTACTCCCTCTGTACTAGTGCATTAGTCACATTACGAAAACCAAATAATCCCAAAACTTTTAGGCGCGGTGCATTAACTACCCACCTCGTTCCCTATTTTTTGCCACGAAAAAAGAAACCACCTAATAGGAGACGTGGGGTGCATATGCATTCAATGACTTGAGACTACTTAGCACAACATTTTTTGTTACATGCATTAACATTTTATTAGTTAAATCAAAGGTCAAAACTTGGCGCAAAATGCAAAGGGGACCAATAAACCAGTAAACGTCAAAGTTCTCTCGTTTTGCCCCAACTTGGTCTCGGTGAGATAACTATACTGCACCGGCACGGAGGGAGGGCCGAGGAGTAGATGGACAACACACACGTGAATGCAATGCAGTCTACACTTCTCATATAAAGGCTCCCTGCCAGTGCAATCTATGAAATCCTACGCACCTACACACCCTAACCAAGGGCAAGAGTGATCACTCCAATCACAAGATTAGTTGACTAGAAGCTAGACCCATAGAGGCAATGAGCGCGAGCATCAGCCGACTGTGCCAGATGGTCCATGATGCCGGCCTGCGACCGGGCACCGAGGAACATCTCCAGGTCGTGCTTGAGGCCACCAGGGCGAGAGGCCTCTTGGACGACAGCTTCTTCTCCTTGTATGACGGGGTCCTCGTCGGCTTCCTCGAGAAGTTCACCACCGTCAAGAAGCTCGCAGACGATCTTGACGTATGCCTCCAGCCCTTGCGCCCAAGCTCTGCGATGCCCGCCACCCTCAACAGCCTCTATGGTCACAACCTCTTCAATGCACTGTTGGCCCTGCGGCTGCCCGCCGTCGCGTCAGAGAATGTCCACCTCGAGGTCGCGCTCGCCGCACAGAGCCTGGCGCAGCAAGACACCATCGACATAATCACCCACGTCTACGCGCAAAATCATCCACAAGGACTACTACGTGCAAGAGGAGGACGATAGGACGCTGGCCTTCTTGGACCGCGGGACAACCTTGGACGGCATTGTTCAGAAGCACGTTGAGCTTGCCGCCAATGCCACTCCTCATCACACGTTGGTTGGTGACCCGACGCACTAGGGCGTGAGGATGTTGCTGATGGATCCGTATGTATCTTTATCTTTCCGTCAAATCCATGTAGTAGTATATTGTACTAGTAATTATCTTACCTTTCGCATCAAATTCATAATTTTTGCACGTACTCCATGCATGAACCGCGCCAGAACCAAACTTCTCATTACTCTAGGGAAAATCGATATTTCTATCTATCGGTCGCGCCATGGAGCAAAACCAAAATTTACAAGTTACAAGTTCAAAAGGAAAAGCCTACCGTGTTCGCATCGCACCCCCACACGGTTTGTCCCGCACGCCGCTCCAGGGGAATGCGTGTGTCGGTGTCAAAACCGGCTAATTTCGGGTAGGGGGTCCCGAATTGTGCGTCTGAGGATCGAAGGTAATAGGAGGCAGGGGACATGATGTTTACCCAGGTTCGGGCCCTCTTAATGGAGGTAATACCCTACTTCCTGCTTGATTGACTTTGATGAGTATAGGGGTTACAAGAGTTGATCTACCTCAAGATCGTAATGGCTAAACCTGGATGTCTAGCATATATGATTATGATAGCCTCTACGGACTAACCCCTCCGGTTTATATAGACACCGGAAGGGCCTAGGGTTGCACAGAGTCGGTTTACAGAGAAAGGAAACTTCATATCCGAACGCCAAGCTTGCCGTCCACGCAAAGGAGAGTCCCATCCGGACACGGGGGAAGGCCTTCTATCTTGTATCTTCACGGCCCATCAGTCCGGCCCATGTCACATAGCCCGGATGCCCGGGGACCCCATAATCTAGGACTCCCCCAGCGTGCTATGTTTCATTTTCACTTACAAGTGGGACCACAGTTGAGCAAACCGACTATCGGCAAACCCCCACCCCGCCCACCGCGCGACGACTGAGTTAGAGAAAACAGGAGGGACAAGAGATGGCTGTAGCACGGACTCCAAGAAAATTGGTGTCAGATGGGACTTGTGTGGGTGGCGTGTGCCATACTGCCCATGCCACCCCACTATATCGAGGTGGTGGTTACGTAGAGCGAACACATTATCTCTCCAGGAGTACGGTATACCACTAGTACTACTCACATTGTCGCGAAATTTCCTGGAGTCCGTGCTCAGCCCTCCTCTCTCTCTCTCTTCTCAGCCAGCCAGCATATGCATGGAGCCCATCGTCTGTTTGCTCACATGCGGTCCCACATGTCAGTGAAAGCGCAAGACGACCCACCGAACCTGCACATCTTTCACCTCGACGTGCTGGTGATGAAAAACAAATCCAATAAAGATCTTCGGTGGCTGCTTTTGGAGTTACTCAAGAGTAAGATTCTATTTACAGTTTAACCCAAGATGCACATCACGTGGCTTCAACTAGCACTCCATTTTATTGCATGACACGACCTGGATGCTGGATGTCCCACGTGTCGGCAAAAGGAGGAAGAACTCGACCAAATCTTCTCCACATTTAGAAAGGAGGAGTAGGAAACACGGCAAGCCATGTGCCTACATCATACTACGTACAAGCCCACCTCACGCAGTAACGCTATCACATATTTCTCGGCCTCCGTGCGACACCTAGCTCTAGTTGATCTAACTAGAACTAACTATTGTGCTAGCATACTCCACTATTAGTTTGGCTCTATGTTATGTGGCAACTTCATATAACCGGATGCTGGCTATACTACTACGGTACTCACACTCCAAGAAGTGACTCGAAAACCTAAATTGAGTTTATGACATGCATATGCAAATGTACCATTCATTACATACAACAAGTCATCAACACACAACGACAACCAGGATACATGTTATTATAGATTATTTCCAACAAAACATTCTAGTAAATACTAAAGTTTTCATCACACAACAAATAACAAGCAATGAAATGAACTTCAGTTCAACCAATCCTTGGCGTTGGAAACGCTTGCTTTGAACCATAGGTAGGCCTCTAGGAAGTGTCAACTATTGTCAATATTGAGACCAACATGGGACTGATCATCCAGGCTGAAGCGGCCTATATCAGGACGCATATTGTGATAGACAGGGTAGGGAGCCATAGCAATGTCTGAGGTATAGATACAATTGCTTCTCATAAATGGTAGTAACGTTGTGTCAACAGCAGGTGGATCGCCTTTCACCATCATTGGATAGTTTTGTCCAAGGAAGAGCGAGTTTTCTCCAAGACTATCAATATTGAACCAGGGAGAAGGTGTTGGCGCTAGAACACTAGTATCCATCCCAAATACCCTGCAATGGATGTTGGAATAGGTCCGGAGAGTGCGACCATGGGAGACAACACCTGCTTCCTTAGTAGTAACATCAGCGGTCTTGTATATCTGAACAAGAAGAGGTGATCCATCGGAATAAATTGTCAGGCGGCACTGAGTATATAGGTCCTGCTCGTCATCATGCTCATGATCATCACCATCGTCATCTCCCCCTTGGTTATAAAATTTTTCAAGTATAGGTGGTGGAATGTTCACAGGACCTTGGAAACACAAGAAGGTTCATTAGTAAAGGGAAACTAGCTAACCTGCATGCATGTGGATGAAACAATTATAATTACGGTGGAATACAAATGTACCGAAACCATAAGGATTCCATGCAAAAACAGTGCCGCGAGTGGTGGCAGCAAACACAAGACGCTCGTATTGAATTGCATCACAGTACTCATCTGTGTACAGAAATTGAGTTTTGAGCAATATCCATCGAGGCATCAAAGTAAGGACGACAACAAGCTTATCGAACATAGCAACAACTTCATAGTTTGTGTAATCCCAAGAGCGGTTGGGAACTCGACAAATTGCTATCTTCTGTAGACGACAATCACCATGATCGTATTTGGACGTACGTAGATCATCTGTGTGCTCAACCTCAGGGCACTCTGAGATTTTTGGAAGTGGAATCCGCTGACGAATGTACACATTCACAAGTTCCCACTCGCAGTTGTACCCAATATAAACAACCCAATATCCATTTGCGCCTGCCTAGGCCTTACCCTTAAGTGATGGCATCTTAACATCACATGTATCATTATCAAGCGGCATCAACTTGCACAAGGTGAGGCTTCCCTCATCTGCGCGCCAGCGAGCAGGGTCATGGCAAAGAAGATAGGGGAGATCAAACCGCTCCTGGACCCTTGGGTTCTTTGTAATGATGTTAGTTGAGTCGAGAATGGTCTTGAACGAACTTGCCATGCTAGCCGAGGTGATGATGTCGCACCGATCAGTGAGTTCCTCCACCACGTCATCTTTCAAATCGGGGCAAGAATAACGGGGTCATTTCCGGCCTATTTCCTCCATGGAGAAGACAATCAAACAATGGCAGAAGGAAGGGTGAAGGTAAATGGAGGAGGGAGGAAGAGCGTGCGACAGCAGTTCCAAATCAAGAGGGAAAGGCGAAGAGGCGGTGGACGGTTGCCATGGTACAGGAAGACGCGCCCCGGCCTACATAGAGTCCGTTCGGAAATTGTACAAAAGGACTCGCCGTCGTCTCACTGACATGTTGGAACGGGACCACATGTCAACAAAACATGGTGTGTTATTTCTCGCGCAAAATGTGATCTGGCCGCGTTGGCCCGAGGTGCCGCATTATTTCTCGAATTTATTTTTTAATGGCGTGTCGTTCAGTTTTGAAGCACGACTAACTAGTATTGTATGCAGAGAAAATATAAACTACTCTGCCACTACTCCACCTCTAGTACTAGTATCAAAAAATATATATAGGCTGGAGCTTCAGCGCTTGCTTGCTAAGGGTTGCCCACTTGCTTCTCACACTATCTCCCTCTCTCCAGATCTAGAAAAGACGGCCTCTCTCTCCCTCCTCACCGGTGGTCACAAATCCGTCGGGGAAGAAAAGGACGTGCAGCGTTGACGCACTCATCATCGGCGAGCGAGGTCACGCACTAATGACAAGGTCGTCCTCTCAGACCTAGCGCCCGCGCGGGATGGCCTCCGTCCCCAAGCTCCGTAGTGTGCGCGGAGGACGATGACCACGAGCGAAGCCACTTCCCGCCGACCCTCAGGTATGCTACCTCTTTTCGAACCATACCCTTGTTCTATTGCCCCATCTGCCACGTCGCTGCATGTGGATCTTTTTCCACTCCACCATCTTCCCAATTTGCTATCCTCTGCTCTGCTGGTCACGCAGACGAAAACCTTAATTTGCACTATCAAAGGAAACCCTACTTCATGCAGACTAATCCTTGTCTGGGTTCAACAAGGAAAGGAAGAGAGAAAGTACTATCGAAGAGACTAGGCACCGAACCCGCATCTAGGTTGGAAAGGGGAAAATCAGTAGCTAAGGAATGAGTCTCGCGTCTCTTGGTTGAAAAGGGGTGAAAAAGGGTAGAAAGGCATGACAACGCAATAGAGAATGACCAGGTATATTGGTTTGTTGTCCTCACATAGGAAAAAGGTGGCTAAAGAGAACAAAAATGGGACGTAATCCACATATGCTGCCTGGATTTTTGTTTCTCTAGGCAACCATACCTCCCTCACCACTCTATGCGTCCGTGGAGGTACATCGTACTGGTGCGCCAACTGTCCGGATGGGCCTCCCATGCTCTTATTGCAACTTTTTTGCTGTTAGTATAACGCCTGCGGTAAAGTCAAGCAATGCTACTACTAAAGTTATGCCACCTTCAACTAATGCCGCACTCAGCCTAATGCCACCGATAAATTTAAGCAATGCCATTTAATGTCACTAGATTATTTCAGGGTTAGCTCTTGATTGTGGATGTATTAAAGATTTTTCAGCTAAGGCATTCTAATGTTGTTGCACAGCCAGTATACCAACGATGAAACTTGTTACTACCTTCAGATTTTTGCATTGTTAATGCTTATAGATTACCTCACTTTCATGAGATAAGGAAATTTTTTTTGTACAGTGTCACCAAAATGCCAAGGCGCTGATGTCATTTTATTTTGGTTAAACTGCACAAAAATTATGAAGACAAGAGGAAAGGTCAAGAGTGGGCACCTCCTCCTCCGGCTGTTCTCTTGATTAGTTCGATCAAGTTTTTATGTTTGATCGATTATCAAGATTGGATAGCAATTTGAGGTCCTCTCGAGTTCGAAATGATATTTACCTTGAAGGTACATGGTTTGCAAAAAAAAATATACTGCCATTAGTTAATAATGCTAGTTACCTTCAGACTGTTGTATTTGGTTTAATGATGTTGCACAGCTAGTATACCAATGCTAAAAGTTGTTACCTTTACATTTTGTATTGTTAATGCTTACAGAAATCTTCAAGTGCTAGCTTATGGAAATCTGTTCAGTAAAACCATTGTACTGTACCCCGTAATAAAAAATACTCTACTGTTGCACTAGCCACTTGATTAGTGTATATTTGTACTATTCGAATGGTGTTGCATTAGCGTATGGACATATATAAAGTGTGGCAAGCTTTCCAGATATGTGCTCAAGAAAACTACTACCTGTTTTTATAAATACCAGATATTTGGGTACTTTAAATTGAACTGCGAAAATGTCTTATATTAAGGAACAAAGGGTGTAGAGTTCACTCAAATTATCCTAGTAAAGCTAGTCACACCTTTGTTAAAATTAATGTTCATTATGTTATCAGAGGAGGTATGTATGTTTGTCTCTAATGCGTGTTGATTACATACCTGACATCATGATGTAATGTTAAGTCATTTCTTTTTGTACAGTGTCACTGAGTTTTCAAGGCGGTGATGACATTTTATTTTAGTTGAACTGCACAAAATATGCTTAAAAGAAGAGGAAAGGTCAGGAATGGTTTAGTTTTTAAGAAAATACTATGTATGCCTTCCTGACATCAGCCGATGTTGCCCTATTTATTCCTTCAAACAGGTGTTTAGAAATAGTCTTGCTACCTTTTCCCATTAAGAAATTGGAATGCTTATATTTGTGAGTCTATGCTTCAACTAGTGTCACTTTTACAGTAATCACACTTTCAATATCTATGCAAACAGGGATGCTTGATTTTAGTGGAACAACACAAAAAGTCCAAATGGTTCAACATTAGGAGCATGTTTTCTTCCAAACCGTTATATCCAATTGGTGGCACTATGAGCTGTTCATTACGAAGGTACATGGTTTGCTACTATCTTGCTACTCTTTTTGTATTGTCATTAGATAGTAATATTAGTGGTTTGCATGTGAATTTATTGGCAGGGTGGACCTACATTGGAGGTGCAGGACATGATTCAATGATTGGATGCTCAATTTCGGTTGTATCGATTTCACCTCTTCCATCACTGCGAACATGGATATCCTTGGTCTGATGAAGAATAGGCGCTATATTTCTGCTCTGTACCATCAAATCAATTCAGTGTGAAATTGTCCAGGGCAAAACATGACAGTATTAAATTGTCTAGTGCAAAAGATGACAGATGCTAAGCGGAAGAGACGTGTTTAAACCGAAAATACAAGGTGGGGTTATGTTTACTAGCTGCTTGATATTTGTGCAGACATATGTCTGCCCGTTGCTATTTGGCAAACGAACAAAGTGACCGCAATTTTGTTGGAACTGCACAAGATAATAGTATAGTCACTGCATGCAGTGCCATTTGAAAATAGACACAGAAATATTGGATAGTCACTTCATGGACTGCACAAAAATAGTATTGTACTATTTATTAGCCAACACTAGGTGCTTCATTGCTTTGGTCTGATTATACAATGGGCATCATTTTGCCAAAGTTAAAGTTTGTATTCCAAAAATAGTCTTGTCGTGTGATCGAGAGAATACCAAATCATATTGCATTGGATGTTCCTCCATCATGTGTGGTTCATTCTCATGGTTCCAGCTGTTGGTGAAACCACTTATGTTTGCAAGAGGAATTGTAGACTTCACAAACAAATTTGTCTTTCACTCTGTACTGAACGTTGGCCCAGAGAAGCATCCATGTTAGTAGGAAGAACAATTTTTTTCTAGATCTTTGCTTTTGGAGCTACATATTTGTATATGATCTATGGATCATTGAGATGCATTAGCATATTGATCTTATGTATGGGAATCATACTAGTTGGTTGTGAATTTGGGCTACTAATGTGAACATATTACAATGCCAGGCCTGTGAGTCTCGTGTGAACATTTTGAACGGATCGGCTCTTACTACTGTGCACAACATGATCCTTATATATGTGTTCTCAGTGTTTACAAGTTACTAGCATTTCCTTGTTCTGTTCGCTCAGTGTTTACAAGTTACTGATCGATCACTAGCTAGCCTACTAATATGCTCCTGGCAGTTTTAGTTGCGAGGCAAGATCCGAAGTGGCAGTTTTTTGAATAAAAATGCCTACCTCTGAAGAAACCGACATGTTGTTCTGAAGAAAATGCCATGTGAATCTAAAGAAACTGCCAGCAAAAATGTTCGCAAAATGCCTTATCTCCCAGCGAACGTTCATCCCCTATTGCGATCCTACACATACACTATCCGACCGACTCGATCCTACGCGAATAACCAGCGGATCACGCACGTACCTCATCTGGATGAATCGAGCGCACACGTTTGACCGTCATGCCGACGTGCAACCCAGCACGGATGGGACGCACCACTGACGAGACGGGACCACACAGTCATAATTTTAGTTTTCTAGTTTTCCACGGCAAGCTGGCGCGCTAAGCCATGCCTGCTTATGCATTGAATTTCAATGACCCCGATGACCGTCGCGTTTCCCGTGACATGTTGGTTCACCTACCTTCGCCTATAATTACTGGTTCCCGGCGTTCTCCGGTGGCACCATCACCCAACTCGCCCTATCCTCATAAGCCCCCACCGCCCCGATGTCGCTCGCCACTTGTCCTTGCTCTCGTCATGTCCATCATGCCCCCGCCCGTCTGCAATAGGCGACAACGGAGGCGGTCACCGCCGGAACTAGTGTTCGGTTTTTCACCGGAAGGCAGACGGAGGGAGGAAGCATTATATCGGTCTTTAGATGGCAATGCAGAGTATGAGGATTTGTTGGAGCGCGACCGCCTCGCGGAGGAGCAGCATATCACCGATTTGCGCCGCCAGTGGGGCATGGAGCAGCACTGCACCGACACTCCGAGTCGCAAGCAGAGTGCCTGGAACTAGACCGACTACGTGGAGGACGGCGCCTGGCAAATAGCCCTGGAGGCTGTCGGGCACGCACGCGTTCGCGATGCCGAATTTTACTACCAGCTCGTCAAGTGGGTTTCCCGCTTAGAAGTCAAAGCTTCGGTGGACCACGCCGGCATGGAAAGGGCCAACGCGCGCAAGCAACACGCCCTATCGCACCTCTGGCAAGTCCGAGGTGAAGAGGCGGACGTCGTTGTCGGCATTTAGCGTGTACCGCAAATGGCGACTGGCATCGTCTAGTTAGCTAAGAGTAAGTTAGTACTTGTACACTACTAGAGTATTTGTAACATCCCAAAATTCTAAATTTTGGAATGTTATAAACAAATAGATAGATTTGATTGTTTGTTTGATTGTTGTGTGATTGATTGAGTGAAATTCGAAACTTTTTAAAGTTAAATGAGAGGGAATAAAAGGACTTTCCCAAACTTTCATTTTCTTTTCTGATCTTCATGAATTCAAATTCTTTTCAAATACAAAACCCTTGAGCGAAGACGATATGACTTCTTCCATTTAATTAAATGAAAGGGTATTTGAAAATATTTGAATTTCATTTGGAAAATATCTCCAATTCTGAAACTTCATGCAACTCAATTATTTTCATGAGAGAAGATAAAATGACTTCTTCAAAACATATGAAATACGAGTTGGGAGTTTCAAAGAATTAAATTCAAAGTTCTTTTGAATTTATTTTCAATTTGGAGTTATTGGAGTTTTATTCAAATTATTTTTATCCAAAAAAAAATATACAGAAATTAGGGTAACATGATTCCCTACATCAAAAAATTGGAGAGAAATAAATTTGAATTCATTTTGGTATTTTAAAAATGATTTTACTGGATTTTTCTAGAGCAGAAGCACTCTTTGTTTTATTTGAATTTGTGTGTATTTTATTTGAAGCTAGAATAATGTTCATCTTGTAGAAAATCTTTTTCTGAAAATTTTGATATATAATATGCCTATATTATATTTTGTATTTATCTCTTTTGTTTTAATTCTTTGTCTGTTTTAAAAAAAATAATCCTCCCGCCGGCTGGGCCGGCCAGCTCAACCAGGCCAAGGCCTCAAGACCGCGCCTCCTCGCCGTCGTCTCCCAACTGGACTCCTCCTGAGTCCCGCCGCCCGCCTTGCCCTCCTCCACGCCACCGAGGCCGCCCCTTTATAAGGAGCCGGACTCACCCCTGCCTCTCCTCGCTCACAAGACTTCGCCGCCCGCACCACCGGATCTTGCAACCGCCGCCGCAGCTCCGCCCGCCTGCCCTGCACACCGCCACCCAAATCGGGGACTTCTTTGTAGATGTTCTTTTACAGTTTAGTCCCTGTTCTCCAAACGGTCACAACTTTTTGTCCGTTTATCCAAATCGAACGAAACCAACGCCCACTTCTTCGTTACGATCTCCTCTATCCAGTAATCCAACTCAAACATGTTTTTGAAAGTTTAAAATTTGAATTAGATCAGAATTGAATTTGAACTTCGTTTTATCATAACTTGAGTTTCAGAAACTCCGATTTAGTTGATTCTTTTTGCAAATCGAAGCTCTTGACCTAAACTTTTTGATAAGGCCAAATTCACATAATTTTGGTACTATTAGAAATTGTTTTATGTTGCAAGAGTTATTTGCTTGGTTTTGATGTTTTCCGATTTGTTTTCTTCGTTCTTTCCGATCTTTTGAGTGATTGCTTATGTGTGGTTACTATTGATTGCTTACGATAGATTGACCGGAGTATGACGAGTAGAACTATCAAGAGTTTTGAGTGTGAATCATCTTCGTCAACATTGCAGGCAAGTTCACACTTTGATCATACTTTTCCAATACCCGGTTTTTATTACATTAGATCAATCCTCAAACATTGCATGATTAGGATCTAATTAAATTGTGGGATGGGAAGTAGCTTGAGGTAGTACCTATTACCTGTTTTATTATCAAACCCTTGGGAGTTACTTCTACATTTGCTTATTTTGCCATGCTATGCAAGTAGACGTGGATTGGGTGAGTGATTTTCCATGACAGAAGTGAGATTGTTAATTAATGGTTTACTTAAGGTGGCAACTTAAATACACATCTGGGTGGATTGAGGTACCTGGTTTCCAGGATTTGCCTGTTTTTCTTCGGACCGCCACCCAGGCTCAAAGGGATCATGAGATTATTCATGCTAGAAACTTCCGTGTGCAGCCACATGCTACTATGGGCTCTAGCATAGTTGACTAAGTCCTGCGCACTCTTACAGTGGTAGACTAGCTGATGTAGGGGTTGTAGGTTGGTACGGTCTACCCATTACGTAAGGTGCAAGCGCTTCTGAAAAACTATGTCTCGGTCATCCGTTTCTCAAACACCATGTAGTGCGAGAAATCAAACGGAGGAGATCGAGTCTTGTGGGGAAAAGTGCACAAACCTCTGCAGAGTGTATAAACTAATCATGATTAGCCGTGTCCCCGGTTATGGACATCTTGAGTATCTAGTACTTGGATATCATGTGAATCTCGTCATGTTACTCTAATTAATATTGTTGGGTTGTTGATGATTACTTTTAATTGGGATTGAGGATGCTGTCAACCATTCTCAATGTTTAACAACCACCATGATAGTTAAGTAAAATTTATTCCTTTGTAGTAGGGAAAAATTGGCTTTTCGCAAAAACTATAACCATAGAGCTTTCCACCAGCCAAATATGCATGTAGAGATAGCCTTTATTCATCATTCTCCTATGGTGTGAATTTGCCAGTACATTCAATGTACTGACCCTTTGTGGCTGCAATGTCTCATGTTGCAGGATCTTACGACGAGTAAGTGATACGTTAGGGTTACAATTTCTACACTCAACTTTGCCGTTGGTGTTGATGGGAATCCACAACCTTGTTACTTCCGCTATTTGGATTGAGGTAATAGTACTTACGGTATTTATACATGTGATTTACCTCTGTTATAAATCCTCAAGTGCTGTGTGTGTCAGCATATCGGTCCAGGGATGACACTTAGGCACAGAGACTTGATCCATTCGGGTCGGGTCGCTACAAGATGGTATCAGAGCCAGGTTGCCTGTAGGACGTGACCCTAGAGATTGGCAAGCCCATAGGAAAGATTTCCTCTACAACTTTCTTTTCAAAAAGATCTCTTACCTCTCCTCTATTCTGAGCTTATTCAAATATTCCTTTCTAGTTAGACTATACCCTTTCCCCTTTTGACCACATGAAGATTCGGCTGGTGAGACCACTCCAAGAAGTACAAGATATCGGACAACTAAGACTACTTTGGAATAAAGAGGATTTTTACCGTGCATTACAATGACGGAAACTACAACGGTGAAGACTCAAGACTAGGAGAATTTGAAGGCTTTGAAGAATTTCCGGATTTGTATGACCTAGGAAGGCACCCTTATGGAACTTGGCAGACTATGGAAGCTGTCAATACCCGAGATCAAGGTGTATCGGAGAAAGACCTAACATGGAGCATTAGAACTCAAAGTTTTTGTCAAGAAAACCCTAAGACAGGAGATATCAATTATGGAATGAAAGCTCATGGCAGTAACATGTGCATAGACATGGCTAACCATGGGGTTATTGCCCGCCTATGCTATTGCCACCATGCGGAGATAAGGCTGAAGGAGCATCTGTCAGTGAAGGATGCAGTTTTAACATAGCTGGTGCATCACTAGGATCTGGAGTATTACATCAAGAAGTTTAGGGTGGATCTGCAGGAAGCCGTATTTGACAAGGAAGCAGTTCGTGAAGAACCCAGGTCCCAGAAGATTAAAATAGCCAAGCAGGAGGAGCTAAACCTAGAGATACCGGAGATTTGTCAGGAACTGAAGGACGGTAGGATCATCGTTCATATCGAGGTTGATGAAATCCAAAAGTTGGAACGTAACTCCAGAAATATTGAAGGACGCCACGAGAGACTTTGCGACAACAGAGATGAGCTGGCAAAAAGGACTTGAGAAAGACAAGCACGATCGGAAGAAGCCATCGGAGACATGAACACGACTTGAAGAGTTTGATGACCTTGAAGATTTATTGACCTTTAGAAGACCAAACCCCTGTTACATACCTATGTTAGATGCGACGATTGTGAGCTGCCATTTGTTTGTTGTTTTTCCGACAGCCACAATAAAATCTGTCTTTTCAAAACTTTTGTTTGTATTGTGTGCATCCCTCTCTATCTATCTTATCTCACCCCAAAACCCATGGACCCAATAGAAGATGAATGGAGATGAGCTTGTATTTTCTGGACTGTTGAGTCAATTGGAGACAGACTGATGGATTTAGAACATGGAAGATCATATGAAGAATAACACTATAGCAGGAAAGTATATGAACCAGCATGCTCTTCAGTGCTTTGAAAGAGGTGCTGCTACCTGGTGGAGGATGTACCAAACCATTAATGGATGGCAAGGAGTAAACATTTGGAAAGAATTTGAGTGGACTTTGTTAAAGTCTTGGCTAGTGTCCCAGAAATTGAGGCCTTATGGAAAGGATATGAAGAAACCTTGTGCATACAAGCTTTGTGGAGAAATAGGACACAACCATAAAGAAAATAAGGACGAATACCCTCATAAGCGGAGGATTACCAAAGGAGTTAGCCGGGGATCTCAGGGAAGCTTGGTTGGAGATTGTTCCAAAGGTTTTGTTGCAGCAATGGAAGTTCAGTCTACATTGTTGGGAAAGATCCGTGAAGCTCAGAAGGATGACAAAGAGATTGTTGAGGTAAAAGAGAGGATGAGCAAAGGAAAGGCCGAAGGTTTTCAGAAGATGAGCACGACACCTTATGGTTCAAGATCGTGTATATGTGCCTAATAATGCAAAGATCGTGAAGTTAATACTTCAGAGGCTCATGACTCACCATACTCGATTCGCCTCGAAACACCAAGATGTAATTGGATTTGAAGGAGAGTTTACGTGGACTGATATGAAGAAGGATATTGCGGAGTATGTAGTCGTAGGTGATGTATGCCGAGAGAGTAAAAGCGAGCATCGTGGTCGGCGATTACTACAGCCTATGCCGATACCCGAATGGAAGTGGGATAAGCTTGGCATGAATTTCATTACCGGATTTCCCAGAACCCGATTGGGATATGATTCTATCTGGGTAGTAGTTGATTCGCTTGACCAAAGTGGCTCACCTTATCCCAGTGAAAACCACCTATACAAGTGAGAAGTTGTCCAAGATGTATTTGACCAGGATTGTATGTCTGCATGGAGTTCCGAGGACCATCGTATCAGATAGAGGAACACGGTTTACCTCAAAGTTTTGGAATCAGCTGCGCCACACTTTGGGTACTAGGCTAGAGTTCAGTACAACCTTTCATCCGCAGACAGATGGATAGACCGAGAGAGTCAATCAGATTATGGAGGACATGTTGAGAGCATGTGCGCTAGATTATGGATCTAGTAGGGATGATAATCTACCTTACGCGGAGTTCTTATTCAACAACAGCTACCAAGTCAGTTTGAAGATGGCCCCTTTTAAAGCTTTGTATGGGAGAAGGAGCCGGACACAGTTGATGTGGGACGAAGTTGGAGACCGTCAGTTGTTTGGATTAAATGTGATCAAGGAGTCAGAAGAGAATGTTAAGTTGATTCGAGATAGACTGAAGGTAGCTCACCCAAAGTGTAAGAGTTATGCAGACTCAAAATGCAAGGAGGTAGTCTATGAAATTGGAGACAGAGCATGTCTTCATGTGTCCCCTCTGTGAGGAGTTAAACGATTTGGAGTTAAGGGAAAGTTAGCCCCGAGATTTGTAGGACCATACCGAGTTTGGAACGTATGGGAGAATTGGCTAACAAGTTGGAGTCACCCAAGGACCTGTCGGAGTTCATGATGTGTTTCACGTTTCCCAATTGAAGAAGTGCCATGCGTAGATGGCCAATATTCCCCTGTAAGGACGCTTGACCCTGGAAAGGATAATGATGTTCCACGAAGTGGAGTATGAACTTCATAAGTATAAGTTTTTATCATGGTAGGTGGGATATCCCACGAGGATGAAGAGATGAATTACTATTGGATATAAAGGAGGTATGATGTTGGAAATATGGATCAAGGTAAATTCCATGATGAGTCTGAGTAATCATGTCCTAGTTTGGTGCCAATAGAAGGAAGGAAGACAGTACAATTGGATGGATTTTTAGTATGCTAGGATGCTAGGGAGTTGGATGTTGGAATAACGATCAATTGCCCGCGATGATGAGTTCAAGGTTTACAAGTGATGAGATGGGCCATAACCCACAGGCCCTGTGACCTGCCAAGAAGCAAGCACATTCTTGCTGAAGGAAAAACCCTGGAAGAAGTTACGATTTTATCGACAGACGATCTTATAGGAGTTTACGCAAAACCTGAGAGTTGTGAAGAAACGATAGATGTTTGTCTGGCTTGAAGAATCAATGGATTTATCTGAACTTGGTTCGTCGACAAGAGAAATTATGCAATGCTTGTGAGGATGAACGAGTGTTAGAATGCGAGATTCGCTAAACCATGTACAAGGTAATGATTTGGGTGCGGGATGGATTGATCACCATACCGACTTACTCTTATTATTCGCTTTGCTATATGGGATGGTAAATCTGAGTGACCTACCTATAGTAGAGTGACGACGATATTAAACCTTGTTTGAACCTTAGAATGGTATAAGTATTTTCCCTTGTACAAGGCAGCTTTTGCCAACCGTAGGATATATAGTGAGGATCAACCCAGACCCATTTCCAGCAGGACAAACCACAAATTGTTGACCACTTTGAGATATCGATAGTTGTTTAGTATTGGCGCCAGACCCGTCAGCTAAGAGGACCCAGTTTCGGAATAACCGTACCAAGATGAAAGTACAGAAGAATCGAGGAAATGGTTATGCCACTACCGAAAGAGCCTAGAGAAGGAATTATCCTTACGATCTGAGAAGACCGACACTGTCAGTAATAAGGATGGAGTATATGAGTTTTGATGGAACCGTAATCATGCTTCTAAGGGTGGTAGCACCCGAGACCCCAGAGACAATCGATGGATTTTGAGAAGACCCCTACCCTAACCTATTTCTTGCTAGCCTCTCCGAATCTCGAGGACGAGATTCATTTTAAGGGTGGTAGGTTTGTAACATCCCAAAATTCTAAATTTTGGAATGTTATAAACCAATAGATAGATTTGATTGTTTGTTTGATTGTTGTGTGATTGATTGAGTGAAATTCGAAACTTTTTAAAGTTAAATGAGAGGGAATAAAAGGACTTTCCCAAACTTTCATTTTCTTTTTCTCGATCTTCATGAATTCAAATTCTTTTCAAATACAAAACCCTTGAGCGAAGATGATATGACTTCTTCCATTTAATTAAATGAAAGGGTATTTGAAAATATTTGAATTTCATTTGGAAAATATCTCCAATTCTGAAACTTCATGCAACTCAATTATTTTCATGAGAGAAGATAAAATGACTTCTTCAAAACATATGAAATACGAGTTGGGAGTTTCAAAGAATTAAATTCAAAGTTCTTTTGAATTTATTTTCAATTTGGAGTTATTGGAGTTTTATTCAAATTATTTTATCCAAAAAAATATACAGAAATTAGGGTAACATGATTCCCTACATCAAAAAATTGGAGAGAAATAAATTTGAATTCATTTTGGTATTTTAAAATTGATTTTACTGGATTTTTCTAGAGCAGAAGCACGCTTTGTTTTATTTGAATTTGTGTGTATTTTATTTGAAGCTAGAATAATGTTCATCTTGTAGAAAATCTTTTTCTGAAAATTTTGATATATAATATGCCTATATTATATTTTGTATTTATCTCTTTTGTTTTAATTCTTTGTCTGTTTTAAAAAAAAGAATCCTCCCGCCGGCTGGGCCGGCCCAGCTCCAGCCAGGCCAAGGCCCCGCACCGCGCCTCCTCGCCCGTCGTCCCCAACCGGGACTCCTCCCGGAGTCCGGCGCCGCCCCGCCCTTGCCCCTCCTCCACGCACACCGAGGCCGCCCCCTTTATAAGGAGCCGGACCCCGACCCCGTCCCTCTCCTCGCTTCGCCGCACTTCGCCGCCCGCACCACCGGATCTTGCAACCGCCGCCGCAGCTCCGCCCGCCTGCCCTTTTGCCGTCGCCGCCGACCGCCGCCGGCGCCACCATCGACTCGGCCACACCGCGCCGCACCTCCCCGACTGCTCCGCTGCCCCTCGACCACCGGAGCCACCTCCTCACAAGACAAATTGACTGCCGCCACTGCTTTTCTCCGTCAAGCAACTCACAGCGCCGTGGTAACCGCCGCCCCTTCCCTCGCTGTTGGATCTGGATCCAACGATCCAGATCGCTTTAGTTTTTTTCTTCCCGAAGCGTTTTGTTTTTATTTAAAGAACGTTCGCTGGTTAGGTATAGAAAACGAACGTTTGTTATTTAGTTATTTTCCTTTTCTGTTAGTTTTAATCAGGGACTTCTTTGTAGATGTTCTTTTATAGTTTAGTCCCTATTCTCTAAACGGTCACAACTTTTTGTCCGTTTATCCAAATCGAACGAAACCAACGCCCACTTCTTCGTTACGATCTCCTCTATCCAGTAATCCAACTCAAACATGTTTTTGAAAGTTTAAAATTTTAATTAGATCAGAATTGAATTTGAACTTCGTTTGATCATAACTTGAGTTTCGTAACTGCGATGTAGTTGATTCTTTTTGCAAATCGAAGCTCTTGACCTAAACTTTCTGATAAGGCCAAATTCACATAATTTTGGTATTGTTAGAAATTGTTTTATGTTGCAAGAGTTATTTGCTTGGTTTTGATGTTTTCCGATTTGTTTTCTTCGTTCTTTCCGATCTTTTGAGTGATTGCTTATGTGTGATTACTATTGATTGCTTACGATAGATTGACCGGAGTATGACGAGTAGAACTATCAATAGTTTTGAGTGCGAATCATCTTCGTCAACATTGCAGGCAAGTTCACACTTTGATCATACTTTTCGAATACCCAGTTTTTATTGCATTAGATCAATCCTCAAACATTGCATGATTAGGATCTAATTAAATTGTGGGATGGGAAGTAGATTGAGGTAGTACCTATTACCTGTTTTATTATCAAAACCTTGGGAGTTACTTCTACGTTTGCTTATTTTGCCATGCTATGCAAGTAGACGTGGATTGGGTGAGTGATTTTCCATGACAGATGTGAGATTGTTAATTAATGCTTTACTTAAGGTGGCAACTTAAATACACATCTGGGTGGATTGAGGTACCTGGTTTCCAGGATTTGCCTGTTTTTCTTCGGACCGCCACCCAGGCTCAAAGGGATCATGAGATTATTCATGCTAGAAACTTCCGTGTGCAGCCACATGCTACTATGGGCTCTAGCATAGTTGACTAAGTCGTGCAAACTCTTACAGTGGTAGACTAGCTGATGTAGGGGTTGTAGGTTGGTACGGTCTACCCATTACGTAAGGTTCAGGCGCTTCTGAAAAACTATGTCTCGGTCATCCGTTTCTCAAACACCATGTAGTGCGAGAAATCAAACGGAGGAGATCGAGTCTTGTGGGGAAAAGTGCACAAACCTCTGCAGAGTGTATAAACTGATCATGATTAGCCGTGTCCCCGGTTATGGACATCTTGAGTATCTAGTACTTGGATATCATGTGAATCTCGTCATGTTACTCTAATTAATATTGTTGGGTTGTTGATGATTACTTTTAATTGGGATTGAGGATGCTGTCAACCATTCTCAATGTTTAATAACCACCATGATAGTTAAGTAAAATTTATTCCTTTGCAGTAGGGAAAAGTTGGCTTTTCACAAAAACTATAACCATAGAGCTTTCCACCAGCCAAATATGCATGTAGAGATAGCCTTTATTCATCATTCTCCTATGGTGTGAATTTGCCAGTACATTCAATGTACTGACCCTTTGTGGCTGCAACGTCTCATGTTGCGAGGATCTTCTGACGAGTAAGTGATACGTTAGGGTTACGATTTCTACACTCAACTTTGCCGTTGGTGTTGATGGGAATCCACAACCTTGTTACTTCCGCTATTTGGATTGAGGTAATAGTATTTACGTTATTTATACATGTGATTTACCTCTGTTATAAATCCTCGAGTACTGTGTGTGTCAGCATACCGATCCAGGGATGACAGTTAAGCACAGAGACTTGATCCATTCGGGTCGGGTCGCTACAGTATTAGTGGGAGTAGATAGTTAACTTGGCTATGATGGTAGTCAACGTGGAAGTTCTGTACTCTATATCTGGATCAGACCTGTTACTTTGCTCTGAGTGTTGAACTTTCAGTTTCAACGTATGGAATGGGTTGTTATTTTCTTAAATGGGTTGTATTTTTCCGCCACGGGTTTAGAGGCTGACTTGTGGGCCTAATATAGGTTGATGCGTACACAATCAGGAGATGATTGTACGTGGAGAGAATGACAGCAGGGACCCACCAGGATCATGGCAGTACGCAAGCAAATGCCTCCTTATTTCAAGCCAAGAAAATGTTCCTCCTAATGGATTTCTAACATCTGGGTCCCATGCCATTGTCAATGTAGTCAATAAATGAGAGAATTGCATAACGAGCGGCTGACACCAGGGACCCAGCAGCTCGCCCAATTATTTTTGTTTTTGAGACGGAAGCAGGGTGTCAACTGGGTTGTGCGGGGCACTCTGGCCAGTCTAGCCAGTCTTTTCTTTTATGTTTACCACAAGACCAGCCCAGTAGTTTATTTTCTTTCTGAAAATGGCTAGCCCGATTTTTTTGTTCTTTTGTAGAATACCCAACCGAGGCCTACTTGCTTTGTCAGCCCTGTTGGGCTGCAAATCTTTCATGACGAGGAGAGCTTCATTCGGGTTGCCCAGAAAATGGGCTATCAGTAATGAGAAATGGCTTGTACATTTTTAAAACACATCAAACCGGCAATTAGTTTCAAATTTCTTTTTTTTCATTTTGAGATTTTATATTCCATTGATTTTTATGCGTGGACAATTATTTGGATTTTATATTGATATAAATTTATTTTTAAATTTAGTTTGAATGTGACTCGAAATTTCGGGATTAAAAACAGTTCGGACCGCACCGAAATATGCAAAATTCCGTATAATTTTTTGCCCGTGGCCACAATATGGGCTGTAATGCTAACAAAAAGAATATGGGTTGATACGTCTCCAGCGTATCTATACTTTTTGATTGCTCCATGCTATATTATCTTCTGTTTTGGACATTATTGGGCTTTATTATTCACTTTTATATTATTTTTGGGACTAACCTATTAACTGGAGGCCCAAATTTAATTGTTGTTTTTGCCTATTTCAGATTTTCGCAGAAAAAGAATATCAAACGGAGTCCAAACGGAATGAAACCTTCGGGAACGTGATTTTCGGAACGAACATGATCCAGAGGACTTGGACCCTACGTCAAGACATCAAGCAGGAAGCCACGAGGTAGGGGGCGCGCCTACCCCCCCCCCCCCAGGCACGCCCTCCACCCTCATGGGCCCCACGTTGCTCCACCGACATACTCCTTCCTCCTATATATACCTACGTACCCCCAAACGATCAGATACAGAGCCAAAAACCTAATTCCACCGCCGCAACCTTCTGTACCCACGAGATCCCATCTTGGGGCCTATTCCTAGTTCACGAGGGGCATCGATCACGGAGGGCTTCTACTTTAACACCGTAGCCTCTCCGATGAAGTGTGAGTAGTTTACCTCAGACCTTCGTGTCCATAGTTATTAGCTAGATGGCTTCCTCTCTCTTTTTGGATCTCAATACAATGGTGTCCTTTCCCAGTGACTATAGGGGCAGCAAGGCACGTATTGTATTGTTGCCATCGAGGATAACAAGATGGGGGTTTTGTCATATTGCATGAATTTATCCCTCTACATCATGTCATCTTGCTTAAAGCGTTACTCTGTTCTTATGAACTTTACTCTAGATGCATGCTGGATAGCGGTCGATGTGTGGAGTAATAGTAGTAGATGCAAGCAGGAGTCGGTCTACTTGTCTCGAACGTGATGCCTATTTACATGATCATACCTGGATATTCTCATAACTATGCTCAATTCTTTCAATTGCTCAACAGTAATTTGTTCACCATCATAAAATACTTATGCTCTTGAGAGAAGCCACTAGTGAAACCTATGGCCCCCGGGTCTATCTTCCATCATATTAATCTTCCAACACTTAGTTATTTCCGTTGCTTTTATTTTACTTTGCATCTTTATTATAAAAATACCAAAAATATTATCTTATCTTATCTATCAGATCTCACTCTCGTAAGTCACCGTGTAGGGATTGACAACCCCTTATCGCGTTGGTTGTGAGGATTTATTTGTCTGTGTAGGTGCGAGGGACTCGCGCGTAGCCTCCTACTGGATTGGTACCTTGATTCTCAAAAACTGAGGGAAATACTTACGCTACTTTGCTGCATCACCCTTTCCTCTTCAAGGGAAAACCAACGCAGTGCTCAAGAGGTAGAAAGAAGGATTTCTGGCGCCGTTGCCGGGGAGGCCTACGCAAAAGTCAACATACCAAGTACCCATTACAAACCCTTATCTCCCGCATTACATTATTTGCCATTTGCCTCTCGTTTTCCTCTCCCCCACTTCACCCTTGCCGTTTTATTCGCCCTCTCTTTTTCGTTCGCCTTCTTCCCGTATGTATCTTTGTTTGTGTTTCTTGTGCCTTCTATATCTTGCATCTTCGCTTGCTGAAAATCTATTGATATGGATCCACTTAAAGTGTTCTACTTGGATCATCTTCGATCCTTATGCGCTCGTGCTGAAACCCCAACTAGCCTAGTTGATGGGAAATCTTTAGATGAGCATGCTCATTTTGTGCGTCACCGTTTGTCTAAAAAAGGGAGACTCTTATGGAATCAAATAAACAAATTGCTATGCTATGCTTGGAATCTTCGTGAAATGTGTGACTTTACTTGTTGCTCTAAGAACCCTAAAAACACCTTCCCTACCTATGTGAGTTCAGTGATAATGAAATCTTATCTTCTTATGCAAAGGGTGTTTATAGTTACTATGATATCGAACAAATTGAAGAATTTGTCGTTTTTAAGGGTGCTGATGAAGTTGCTTCTTTGATTGAACAGTATGATTTTACTCTCAGCAAATCTGAAAATTCCGTCATACTTAAATATTGCAATGAAAACTTTGCTCATAATGTCTATGTCCAAGAATTTATTGAAAGAATGACCGTTGCTTTGGAAGAAAATAATGATATGCATGAATCTATAGATAATGGTGATTTCGATGATTTGGTTGAAATATCCCTTGATGAACACGATGCTTGCTATTCTTGTGGCCATGATGCCAATATTTATGAAGATGAATTTGCTATAGTTCCTTATGTTAAAAATGAGATTGTTGCTATTGCACCCATGCTTGATAGTTCCCTCGATGAAAAGCATGATTTCAATGATTTTACTATAAATTCTCTTGATGTCAATTGTGCTAATAATATGCAAAACCCTAAGCTTGAGGATGCTAGTTTTGCTATGTCTACTACTTGTTGCAATGATCATGATTGGGGTGATTCTTCCTATGATCTTGAAATTTTATTTAATCCCCATGATGAATATGAGATTGATAATATTGTTTGCAATAATATTGAAAGTGGGTTTGGAAGAGTGTCAACTTTAGATCCCACATATTTGGAGAATATTCAATCTTATGAAATTTTTGATAAAAGTGGGTTTGGAGAGGTCATGACTTTAGTTAATGTTAATCCCACCATTTCGGAAGAGTGTCAACTTTGCATGCATGTGGATCGTGTTGAAAATATTTTATGTGATAGCTATTTTGTTGAATTTTCTTATGATCCCATATGTAATTATTATGAGAGAGGAAAATATGGTCGTAGAAATTTTCATGATAATAAATTATCTCTCGTTATGTTGAGATTGCTATTGTTTCTTTCCGCTTCCTTGCATATGCTATTTTTTGCTTGCTATGATAATTTGTTTGCCTATAAGATGCCTATGCATAGGAAGTATGTTAGACTTAGATGTGTTTGTCACGTGTTTCATGATGCTCTCTTTGTGCTTCAATTCTTGTCTCTCATGTGAGCATCATCAAAATTAACAATGCCTAGCTAGGGGCATTAAACGATAGCGCTTGTTGGGAGGCAACCCAATTTTATTTTTAGTTTTTTGCTTTTTGCTTCTGTTTAAGAATAAATATTTGATCTAGCCTCTGGTTAGATGTGTTTTTATGTTCTAATTAGTGTTTGTGCCAAGTTAAACCTATAGGATCTTCCTGGATGATAGTTATTTGATCTTGCTGTAATTTCCAGAAACTTTCTGTTCATGAAAATAATTGTTAAAAATCACCAGAACGTGATAAAATATTGATTCCAATTGCTGCTGATCAATAAACAAATTGTCTAGGTCTTCCTATTTTGGCTGATGTTTTGGAGTTCCAGAAGTTTGCGTTGGTTACAGATTACTACAGACTGTTCTGTTTTTGACAGATTCTGTTTTTCGTGTGTTGTTTGCTTATTTTGATGAATCTATGGCTAGTAAAAGAGTTTATAAATCATAGAGAAGTTGGAATACAGTAGGTTTAACACCAATATAAATAAAGAATGAGTTCATTTCAGTACCTTGAAGTGGTGTTTTGTTTTCTTTCGCTAACGGAGCTCATGAGATTTTCTGTTGAGTGTTGTGTTGTGAAGTTTTCAAGTTTTGGGTGAAAGATTTGATGGATTATGGAACAAGGAGTGGAAAGAGCCTAAGATTGGGGATGCCCATCGCACCCCCAAGATAATCTAAGGACACCTAAAAGCCAAAGCTTGGGGATGCCCCGGAAGGCATCCCCTCTTTCGTCTACTTACATCGGTAACTTTACTTGGAGCTACATTTTTATTCACCACATGATATGTGTTTTGCTTGGAGCGTCTTGTATGATTTGAGTCTTTGCTTTTAGTTTACCACAATCATCCTTGTTGTACACATCTTTTAAGAGAGACAAACATGATTCGGAAATTATTAGAATACTCTATGTGCTTCACTTATATCTTTTGAGTTATATAGTTTTTGCTCTAGTACTTCACTTATATCTTTTAGAGCAGGGTGGTGGATTTGTTTTGTAGAAACTATTGATATCTCATGCTTCACTTAGATTAAGTCTTAAATATCATGGTAATTTTCTTAAATAATCCTAATATGCTAGGTATTCAAGAATAGTAAAAAACTTTCTTATGAGTGTGTTGAATACTAAGAGAAGTTTGATGCTTGATGATTGTTTTGAGACATGGAGGTAGTGATATCAAAGTTGTGCTAGTTGAGTAGTTGTGAATTTGATAAATACTTGTGTTGAAGTTTGCAAGTCCCGTAGCATGCACGTATGGTAAATGTTGTGTAACAAATTTGAATCATGAGGTGTTCTTTGATTGTCCTCCTTATGAGTGGCGGTCGGGGACGAGCGATGGTCTTTTCCTACCAATCTATACCCCTAGGATCATGCGCATAGTGCTTGGTTTTTGATGACTTGTAGATTTTTGCAATAAGTATGTGAGTTCTTTATGACTAATGTTGAGTCCATGGATTATACGCACTCTCACCTTTACATCATTGCTAGCCTCTTCAATACCGTGCATTGCCCTTTCTCACAATGAGAGTTGGTGCAAACTTCGCCGGTGCATCCAAACCCCGTGATATGATACACACTTTCACACATAAACCTCCTTATATCTTCCTCAAAACAGCCACCATACCTACCTATTATGGCATTTCCATAGCCATTCCGAGATATATTGCCATGCAAACTTTCCACCATCCCGTTTATCATGACACGTTCATCATTGTCATATTGCTTTGCATGATCATGTAGTTGACATAGTATTTGTGGCAAAGCCACCGTTCGTAGTTCTTTTATACATGTCACTCTTGGTTCATTGCATATCCCGGTACACCACCGGAGGCATTCATATAGAGTCATACTTTGTTCTAGTATCGAGTTGTAATCATTGAGTTGTAAATAAATAGAAGTGTGATGATCATCATTTTTCTAGATCATTGTCCCAAGTGAGGAATAAAAAAAGAGAGAAAGGCCATAAAAAAGAGAAGGCCCAAAAAATGAGAGAAAAAGAGAGAAAGGACAATGTTACTATCCTTTTACCACACTTGTGCTTCAAAGTAGCACCATAATCTTCAAGGTATAGAGTCTCTTGTTTTGTCACTTTCATATACTAGTGGAAATTTTTCATTATAGAACTTGGCTTGTATATTCTAACAATGGGCCTCCTCAAGTTCCCTAGGTCTTCGTGAGCAAGCAAGTTGGATGCACACCCACTTAGTTTCTTTTGTTGAGCTTTCATATATTTATAGCTCTAGTGCATCTGTTGCATGGCAATCCCTACTCCTTGCATAACATCAATCGATGGGCATCTCCATAGCTCATTGATTAGCCTCGTTGATGTGAGACTTTCTCCTTTTTGTCTTCCCCACATAACCCCCATCATCATATTCTATTCCACCCATAGTGCTATATCCATGGCTCACGCTCATGTATTGCGTGAAGGTTGAAAAAGTTTGAGATTACTAAAGTATGAAACAATTGCTTGGCTTGTCATCGGGGTTGTGCATGATGAGAGCATTCTTGTGTGACGAAAATGGAGCATGACTAAACTATATGATTTTGTAGGGATGAACTTTCTTTGGCCATGTTATTTTGAGAGGACATAATTGCTTAGTTAGTATGCTTGAAGTATTATTATATTTATGTTAATATTGAACTTTTATCTTGAATCTTTCGGATCTGAATATTCATACCACAATTAAGAAGAATTACATTAAATTATGCCAAGTAGCATTCCACATCAAAAATTCTGTTTTTATCATTTACCTACTCGAGGACGAGCAGGAATTAAGCTTGGGGATGCTTGATACGTCTCCAACGTATCTATAATTTTTGATTGCTCCATGCTATATTATCTTCTGTTTTGGACATTATTGGGCTTTATTATTCACTTTTATATTATTTTTGGGACTAACCTATTAACCGGAGGCCCAGCCAATGCTGTTTTTTGCCTATTTGAGTTTAGCGGAAAAAGAATATCAAACGGAGTCCAAACGGAATGAAACCTTCGGGAACGTGATTTTCGGAACGAACATGATCCAGAGGACTTGGACCCTATGTCAAGAAATCAAGCAGGAAGCCACGAGGTAGGGGGCGCGCCTACCCCCTGTCGGTGTCAAAACCGGCGGATCTCGGGTAGGGGGTCCCGATCTGTGCGTCTAGGCTGATGGTAACATGAAGCAAGGGACACAGATGTTTACCCAGGTTCGGGCCCTCTCGATGGAGGTAAAACCCTACTTCCTGCTTGATTAATATTGAAGATATGGGTAGTACAAGAGTAGATCTACCATGAGATCATAGAGGCTAAACCCTAGAAGCTAGCCTATGACGGTATGATTGTAATTGTGATCGGCCTTCTAAGGACCAGCCTCTCCGGTTTATATAGACACCGGAGAGGGCTAGGGTTTACATGGAGTCGGTTACAAGGAAGGAAATATAATATCCGAATCGCCAAGCTTGCCTTCCACGCCAAGGAAAGTCCCATCCGGACACGGGTCGAAGTCTTGAGTCTTGTATCTCCACGCTTCAATAGTCCGGACGATGTATACAGTCCGGCTGTCCGGATACCCCCTAATCCAGGACTCGCTCAGTAGCCCCTGAACCAGGCTTCAATGACGATGAGTCCGGTAGCGATCTTGTCTTGACATTGCAGGGCGGGTTCCTTCTCCAAGTACTCCAAAGTAATTACCGAACACTTGAACCGTGTTCGGATCCACAAAATGATCTTCACATGCCACCGTAGAGAGAATGGTATTTCACAAATGCAATATGCTGACAACTTTTTAGGCAATGCGACGTGTCATTATGGTCGGGTCATTATTCGAACCGTTTTCCCACAACCAGCCACATCGCATATTGCGAGGCAGTTTCCTTGACACGTCTTGTCAAAGCAGAGATCGTGTCCCCTTATCACGGGATTCTCATCAATACGGGTACGGGTAATCCCACCACATCATCAATCGTGGCGCTTGGGAAGCAAGCGATTCCCAACGGGCAAGTGGGGAGGCACACCGCTTTCGTCGCCTCTATAAAGGGATAAGATTTCCCCATTTTTACCCACGCCTTCTTCCTCCTTTGCCCATTTTTGCCTCCTCGAGCTCCAGCGCCCAAGCCCAAGTCTTCTCCGCACAGCTAAACATGTCCGGAGTAGGAGGCAAGTGGGTGGCTTCCACCGTCAAGGAGAAGCATATCGCAAATCTTCGGGCGGCCGAATACTTGGCCGCAGACATAGCGCACCGGCTACCAGACGTCGGGCAGGTCATTCCGACCCCAGGACCCCACGAAAGGGTCGTGTTCGTCGCCCACTTCGTCCGTGGACTGGGGTTTCCACTTCACCCCTTCGTCCGCGGGCTCATGTTCTACTACGGGCTAGATTTCCACAATCTAGCCCCGAATTTCGTCCTCAACATCTCGGCGTTCATCGTCGTATGCAAGGCCTTCCTCCGCATCCGGCCTCACTTCGGCCTGTGGCTGCAAATCTTCTGCGTGAAGCCGAAGATTGTAAGCAGCCAGCAAGCGGAGTGCGGAGGGGCCATGGTGGGCAAGATGCCTAACGTCACCTGGCTGGACGGCTCCTTTGCGGAGACCATAAAAGGGTAGCAATCAGGGGGGTTCTACATCACCGAGCCGCGTGGCGCCAACTAGGCGGCGGCCCCCGAGTTCCGATCCGGAGCCCCCATGCGGCTCACCTCCTAGGAAAAGAAGGGCCTGTCTTGGGGCGAACCTACAGAGCTGACCGGACTCCAAACCTGCATCAAGAGCATGAAGGACAAGAACATCAAGCTTGTCAACGTGATCCAGGTCATGCTCGTTTGCCAGATTCTGCCATGCCAAAGGCGGTCATTCAATATGTGGGAGTTCGTCCCGGCCGAACACCAGATGCTTCAGAGGCTCTATGGCATGAAGCACAAATACGCATGGAAGGCGTTGTTCAAGGCCTCCGAAGTACCTCCTCCCACATCCGAGGACCGTGGGCTCCACACCGCGCGGCCTCCTAGCCAGGTGAGTTTTCAGGCCACCACCGGATTCGGTTCTTCCCAATATATTCATAGGGGAGACTTCAGTATTTGTGTATATTTGATCAGGACTATGTGGAGATAGCGGAGCAGATTGACTGTCCGGCTCCGCTGCCAGAAGATCCAGCTGATGCTCTCCTGACGGAGATGCTGATCCCGGCGCCCTACAAGGCACCGGAGAAGAAGGCCGAAAAGAAGGCCCCTGGGACCAGGAAGGGTCTCCGGCGTAAGGTTGTGCTGGAAGCCTCGTGTGAAAACAACGAGGAACACTCCTCCCCCGAAGAGGGGGAAGAAGAAGAAGAAGAAGCCGCCCCATCCGGAAAGGACAAGGGGCCTGAGGAGACGGGCCATGGGGCCGGGAGAGGCCCTCGATGCAAGGCCGTCATACCCACATCGTCTGATGACGATGAAACAGATTCTCCCGCGGAGGCGGGGGGAAGCAAGAAGAAACTCTACCTCTTCGCGCTGGGTAGGAGAAAAAGAGGAAAGCCGCCCCGGAGGGGGAGGCTGGGACACCCAAGAAGGGAAAGACGTCCCTTCCGGACTACTCCACCACGGCCGTTCATAGTGAGGAAGAGTGGCTGCCCAGGGGGAAGCCCCTAGCGCGATCATAAGTGTCCGCACTCTATCGTGATTTTACTTCATAGTTGTTTAGTGACGCCGAACATATATGCAGTCTGGCCAGGGCTCATCCGGAGGTGTCGTCTTCGGATGGGTCTCTGAGCGCTTCAGAGATGAATTCGCTCCCGACGGCCACCACTCCTCAGCATGCGGATGACACGGAGGTGTTGTCCGAAGGTTCCCCGGCAGGGGAGGTGACCCTGGAGACGCCCCAAGGCGGAGTTCCAGATATCGGACACGCGGGGTTCAAGATCCCCGTGGATCGCGTCGATGAGAGCCGCAGCAAGGCGGACTCTCGACCGAACACTGTTCCGGAACCCTTGACAGTTCCGGATTTAGGCGGGCAACCCCTCGTTAGGGAAGGCGAGCCGTCCGTGCCGAGGGCTTCCGTAACGCCAGCGGCACCGGATAGTCTGGTTTAAGCGCTTCGAGGCGCTTCCCTGGATGACAAGCACCGTACTCTTATGAGTGCGGTGATTCAAAAGGTTCTGTCCGCCAAAAGCGGACAAACCGAAGCCTGCACAAGCCTTCTGACGGGCTTCGAGGTAAGTAATAAAAATGTGTGAAATTACCACCCGATAGGTAGTAGCCCCTGATACTCTGTTTGGTGTTCGGAAAGAAAAGCCAAACGGAGGGTCAATTATAATCCGCAGGAGTCTAATAAGCGTTTATGTGAATAAGCGAGGCCGTCTTTGCTTGCTGCTGCCCGCACAGCCGAGGTTGCCGAACTAAAGCGGGACCTGGAGCAGGCGCAGGGAGAGCTCAATCTCACGAAGAGGCGGCTCGAAGAGAGCAAAGGTGAGTGATTCTCCGCTCTTATATATGTAAAGCTAGATAAAATTGTTTAGTCTGACAACGAAGCGTTGTGACTGTGTGACAGGGTCCACCGCCGAAGTGGCGTCCTTGAAGAAAGCGCTATCTGAGGCCGAAGACAAGGCGGCATTGGAATGCAAGGAGCGCGAGAAGCAAAGTGCTAGAGTGGGCGAGGTACAGCAAGAGCTCCAGGACCTCGGCAAGAAGTTCGAGTCCGTGGAGCGTGATCTAAAGATGACAGAGGCCGAGCTTGCGAAGGCCCTTGTGAGTATGAAAGACGCCAAGGCCGAAGCCGAGATGGTACAGCAGGAGATCCAGGAGGCCAAAAAGATAGCGGCGGGTAAGAAATTCTTTGTGCAAAGCAAACATGTGGAGGAGGCGTTTCTTTTACTTACTTGAATTCGGAGCTCTCCAGGGGCATTCGCAGATCTGCCACGCAGCGTATCAGATGTCGTGGAGTTCTACCTTGCCCAAGAGGGGAGCGCAACGGAGAAGTTGTTCTCGTCCCGATGTCGGGCCGAACACCTAACGCCTCGAGTGACCAATCAAGCGGTTGGTCGAACTCCTGAGGCGGCGAAGTGGCTATGAAAGATTTCATAGTCCGTATGTGGCCTGGTGAGCCCCTGCCCACTAGCTACTTCGGCCTGATCAAGCGGATGGTGAATGCCTGTCTGCGGCTTGAAGTAATCAAGCAATCCGTTTGCATCGAGGGTGCCCGTCGGGCCTTTGCCCGCGTGAAGGTGCATCGGGGCAAGCTGGATGCGGAGAAGCTGGTGAAGGACGGTCCGCCGGAGGGCAAGGAGCATCGCCATCCCGAGAAGTACTATGATGGCGTTATGAAGGGCGCTCGTCTCGTGGCCGACGAATGTACTAAAGACAAGATCTTTGACTAAATGTACCTCTGCCATTGTTGTAATTTAAGGACGGAGTTGCCTGTGCTATGTAGCACTGTTTTGATTTAAAATATTACCATCTGTGCGGTTGTTTATCAAATTCTGAAAGTAGGCTAGCCGTCGGCTTCCGTCCCCACATACCTAGTACCGGGGTGTTCCTGGAAAAACCCGGATACTCTTTATCCAAATGTTTGGTCCCTTAAGGAGGTATCCGACGCAGCGAATAAGGCAATCGGACTATGCGGCTTTATAACTTTCACTTAGCCATAGAAGTCTATAATTTTAAATTTTGGCGAAGCCCCTAGAATTCGGAGGGCCGAATTGGGGCGCTATATACGCCTAAATCGGACAAGACCGACTCATCGCCTAAAGCGGAAAAAATCTTTAAGGATTTTAAGACCTCTCGAACAGCGACCAGCTCTCGCCTCATCATGCCGGTCAGTTTTCAGCTTTCTCTACTGAGGTGCTCGTCCCAAGAACCGGGACACAATCGCAGATGAGTTCTCCCTGCGCTACCTTAGTCGATATAACGGTACATAAGGTACCAAAACAAGGGAGCCAGGCTAACCCAATCATAGACCCAAGACATGATTCGAGCTGATGCATATAGTGCTATAAGTTCGGGTGCCGCCTTTGTTCAAAGTGTTCGGACTTTATTTGCGTAGAACGGGCACCATAGGAAGCCCTGGCGAGCGGACCGTACCAAAGTGTACGGATGCAATATCACGTAAACATTTGTAAGAAAAATGTTCAAATAAGAATAATGAGCTGACGCTATATATAATCTCCCATCGATGAAAATACGTTTAAGCGTATGTTTACAATGAATGCATTAAGCGGAGATAAATAGGACTATTTAACATGTCCTATCCAGGGGCAGGCCGCGTATAGATATATAAAAGAGGTATAACGATCGTAAATAGATTCCACCTAGGTGTTTCCTTCTGTGCGCGAAGCCTGTTGCCTCCTTAGTTTTCTCTCCTATGTAAGTCCAGCAATCCGGCTCTTCTGAAGAGGCTGCTCTAAAGCAATGTCCTGAAAAAGAAGAAGGATGGGTTATGAAGGTATGTGGCGGTTATCCCGCACTATTGACTGAGTCGTTGTTGCGCCTCCGCCTACGCCCATGGTATCTTGAGTGCGTAATTGTGTACGTGTGGCACGAATGCTGCTTTGATGGGGCTTAAGCAGAGGCCAGGTTGCTAGTCGCGCTCTTGGCGTGCCTGATGATCCTGTTGCGGGGTGCTCCGGACTCTCTTGACGGTGCTTGAAGTTGTTGTCGCCGGATTGGTTTGTCGGAGGAGGCCGCATTGTACTTCCGCCACGAGGGCTGCAGTATGTTCTTCTGGTCGGAGAGAGTGGTCCATATTTCCGTTCACTGTTATGACCCCGCATGGTCCTGACATCTTGAGCTTGAGGTATGCATAGTGTGGTACCGCATTGAATCTAGCGAATGCTGTTAAATCCGGCGATGCGTGGTAACCATCATGAAAGGGACGATGTCGAAGATTAACTCTTCGCCGGAAGTTATCCGGAGATCCAAAGACCACTTCGGTGTTATAGAGCCCGTGCAACGGGCCTCTACTCGTGAATCACACCTTTAAAGGTGGTTTTGGTGGCCTTGATCCTTGAAGGGTCAATGCCCATTTTGTGCACCTGTGTCCCGATAAAGCGAGTTCAGGTTGCCGCCACCGCCCATAAGGACGCGCATGAGGTGGAATCCGTCGATGACTGGGTCTAGGACCAATGCGGCCGAGCCGCCGTGACGGATGCTAGTAGGGTGATCCCTACGATCAAAGGTGACCGGACAGGCTGACCATGGGTTGAATTTGGGGGCGACTGGCTCCATCGCATAGACGTCCCGTAGTGCCCGCTTCCGTTCCTGCTTGGGGATGTGTGTGGCGTAGATCATGTTGACCATTTTCATCTGGGGGGGGGGGGATTTCTTCTGTCCCCCCGTGTTCGGACGTCGGGGCTCCTCGTCATCGTCGTTGTGCAGCCCCTTGTCTTTGTTTTCGGCGTTTATCTTGCCGGCCTGTTTGAATACCCAGCAATCTCTATTGGTGTGATTGGCTGGCTTGTCCGGGGTGCCATGAATTTGGCACGAAGCGCTCCGATGTCTGGTCCATCGGGCGGTCCCTGATTATTTCTTTTGAACGGCTTCTTCCGACCGGGCTTAGATCCGCTGAATCCGGCGTTGAATGATGTGTCTTCGATCTTTGTCGCCGTTGTTCCGTCGCTTATATGCATTACGTTGTGGCTTGCCTTTATTGTCGCGGCCATCCGAAGCGCCGAATGTGGCGTAGTGTCGCCGCGAGCCAACCAATGTCCTCGCCTCGCAAAAGCGGGTCATTAGTGTTGTGAGAGCTGCCATGGACTTGGGTTTTTCTGGCCGAGGTGTCGGCGAGCCACTCGTTATAGATATTATGCTTAAAAGCCGCCAGGCTTGGCGTCCGGACAATCGACTATTTTGTTCTTTTTAGTTAGGAACCGAGTCCGAATTTCTGGCTGACTCTCCGGGTTGTTGAGTAATGTGGCTCAGTCATCGGCGTCTGGTGGTCGCACATATGTGCTCGGAAGTTGTTGAGGAATGCGTCTTCCGAGTTTTCCCAACTGCCAATGGAATTTCTTTGGCGGGCTGTTTAGCCGATGTCGGGCTGGTCCTTTGAGCTTAAGGGAAGATACTTGATGGCATGTAGATCGTCTCCGTGGGCCATGTGAATGTGGAGAAGGAAATCTTGATCCATCTTGCGAAGTCTGTTGTGCCATCGTATGATTCGATGTTTACGGGTTTGAACCCTTCTAGGAATTCATGATCCATTACTTCGTCAGTGAAGCAGAGGGGGTGCGCGGCGCCTCTGTGCCGGGCTATGTGGCTATGCAGGTCGAATTGCTCTGGGTGGCTATGTTCGGCCCGACCGGACTTGTTGAAGGTGTATCGGCGTGTGATGCCGTAAATCGCGTCTGAAAGCGCGCCCGTGATCCGTAGATCGATCTTGGCTATCATGTTTTGTTGCCCCGGGCCGTAGTATGTTGGCGTGGGGGTGTTGGCTGATATCTTGGACTGATATGCCGTTTATCCCGGCCACGAGGTGGCGGTCGGC
The DNA here is from genome assembly GCA_021605145.1 of Aegilops bicornis. NCBI lineage: Eukaryota > Viridiplantae > Streptophyta > Magnoliopsida > Poales > Poaceae > Aegilops > Aegilops bicornis. Next base: position 562,266,209 of record CM038670.1, on the reverse strand, counting down.
CGTATGGCGCTGGAGTCCGTATTCCTCGGCTGCCGGGACTTCATCCATCTATCTGTAAGCAGGTCTTGATCAGCTTGGAGTTGCTGCTTCTTTTTCAGGCTCCTCGCGGTGGCTATAAGCCGGCGCTGAAGCGCTCTGCTCTCACGGGATCCTCGGCACGCCCGAACTCGTCGTCACCGAGGCTAATCTCGTCTTGGAGGGGGCATGTAGCTGTCCTCCTCCGGGTATTCGTCCGTCACTTTGTTCTTACAGGCTGACCTGCTCATCCTCCTGTTCGGCCTGCTCGAAGGCGGGCTGATCAGGGTTGTATTCTTCTTCGGCACCATTCGGATTGTTTTCATCTCCTGGGCCGGTATTGCTGTGGCGGGGCTTGGAGTGGCGCCGACGACGCCCATTCTTTGCTTTTTTCCCTGAGGTTTTATCCTCCGTTGCCTCATCGCCATTTGTTTCCTTCGGAGTGTCCACCATATATATATCATAAGAAGAGGTGGCTATCCACCGCCCAGTGAGCGGTGGTTCATGTTCTTCTCCTGCATCGTCGTCCATACCATCGATGTCTTCGGAGTCAAAGTCCAATACCTCGGTTAAATCATCGACCGTGGCAATGAAGTGGGTGGTGGGTGGGCAACGAATTCCTTCATCGCCTGCCTCCCACTCGAGCCGGACATAGTTTGGCCAAGAGCCTCCTGACAAAGAGAGAGAATTTAATGAGTCCAGCATGTCGCCAAAGGGCGAGTGCTGGAAGATATCCGCAGCGGTGAACTCCATTACCGGAGCCCAACCTGGCTCGGCTGGCTCGGGAGTGCGCGGACTGGAACGCACGTCCGGATACAAATCCAGGGGTCCGGAGTCACAGGTCACTACAGAGGTAAGACCCGTGTTCGGCTCCACCGCCGATGAGTGTACGACCTATGGGGCGGGGTCCATCCCTCCGTCCTTAGGCGGCAGCCTTTCTGGATTTAGGTCCGGCTACTGCGGGGTGATACCGAGCTTTGTCTCGACAAAGCAGGTCTAAGCCGTGCTCGTCGTGATCGTCCGGTGCTCTGGCGTGAGGCCCTAATCCGTCGAAGATCAAGTCTCCGCGAATGTCCGCCGTGTAGTTCGGGTTTCCGAAGCTGATCTCGGTGGCGAGGCGTAGCTGTCGATCTGCTCAGACGGCAAGCGAGTTATTGGCCCAGGCGGAAGCCGCCGAACATGAAGATCTGTCCGGGGAGAAAGGTCTCACTCGGGATCGTGTTGTTAACGATGACTGGAGGAGCCATCGAGCCCTCAAGCGACGACACAGAGGAACTCTCAATGAAAGCACCAATGTCGGTGTCAAAACCGGCGGATCTTGGGTAGGGGGTCCCGATCTGTGCGTCTAGGCTGATGGTAACAAGAAGCAAGGGACACAAATGTTTACCCAGGTTTGGGCCCTCTCAATGGAGGTAAAACCCTACTTCCTGCTTGATTAATATTGAAGATATGGGTAGTACAAGAGTAGATCTACCACGAGATCATAGAGGCTAAACCCTAGAAGCTAGCCTATGTTGGTATGATTGTAATTGTGATCGGCCTTCTAAGGACCAACCTCTCCGGTTTATATATACACTGGAGAGGGCTAGGGTTTACATGGAGTCGGTTACAAGGAAGGAAATATAATATCCGGATCGCCAAGCTTGCCTTCCATGCCAAGGAAAGTCCCATCCGGACACGGGTCGAAGTCTTGAGTCTTGTATCTCCACGCTTCAATAGTCCGGACAATGTATACAGTCCGGCTGTCTGGATACCCCCTAATCCAGGACTCTCTCACCCCCCAGGCGCGCCCTCCACCCTCGCGGGGCCCACGTTGCTCTAACGACGTACTCCTTCCTCCTATATATACCTACGTACCCCCAAACGATCAGATACGGAGCCAAAAACCTAATTCAGTAGCAACCTTACATACCACGAGATCCCATCTTGGGGCACATTAGGAGCTCATGGGAAGGGCATCGATCATGGAGGGCTTCTACATCAACACCATAGCCTTTCCGATGAAGTGTGAGTAGTTTACCTCAGACCTTTGGGTCCATAGTTATTAGCTAGATGGCTTCCTCTCTCTTTTTGGATCTCAATACAATGTTCTCCCCCTCTCTTGTTGAGATCTATTCGATGTAATCTTCTTTTGCGGTGTGTTTGTTGAGACCGATGAATTGTGGGTTTATGATCAAGTTTATCTATGAACAATATTTGAATCTTCTGAATTCTTTTATGTATGATTGGTTATCTTTGCAAGTCTCTTGAATTATCGGTTTGGTTTGGCCTACTAGATTGATCTTTCTTGCAATGGGAGAAGTGCTTAGCTTTGGGTTCAATCTTGCGGTGTCCTTTCCCAGTGGAAGTAGGGGCAGCCAGGCACGTATTGTATTGTTGCCATCGAGGATAACAATCTTGAGTATTATATTGCATGAATTTATCCCTCTACATCATGTCATCTTGCTTAAAGTGTTACTTTGTTCTTATGAAATTAATACTCTAGATGCATGCTGGATAGCGGTCGATGTGTGGAGTAATAGTAGTAGATGCGAGGCGTGAGTCGGTCTACTTGTCTTGGACGTGATGCCTATATACATGATCATACCTAGATATTCTCATAAGCATGCTCAATTCATCAATTGCTCAACAGTAATTTGTTCACCCACCGTAAAATACTTATGCTCTTGAGAGAAGCCACTAGTGAAACCTATGGCCCCCGGGTCTATCTTCCATCATATTAATCTTCCAACACTTAGTTATTTCCGTTGCTTTTATTTTACTTTGCATCTTTATTATAAAAATACCAAAAATATTATCTTATCATATCTATCAGATCTCACTCTCGTAAGTGACCGTGTAGGGATTGTAAAACCCTTATCGCGTTGGTTGCGAGGATTTATTTGTTTGTGTAGGTGCGAGGGACTCGCCATAGCCTCCTACTGGATTGATACCTTGGTTCTCAAAAACTGAGGGAAATACTTACGCCACTTTGCTGCATCACCCTTTCCTCTTCAAGGGAAAACCAACGCAGTGCTCAAGAGGTAGCATGGGCCCAAAAAACCTTAAGAATTAGCAAATGGGCTGTAAATTATTAGAAATAATGGCAGATGGGTTGTATGTTGTTTCCACAGATTTGAGGCTGACTTGTGCGCCTACTATAGGTTGACGCGTACGCTTTCCTAAAAAAAGGTTGACGCATACACTACGCCGTGTCAACTTAGTCAACGCATGAGAGAAGTGACTGTTGGATGTCCATCCAACGGTTGTCGTGCTTCTTCAATCTCTGCTCTTCCTGCTCCAGCCGACCAAACAAGCACCGGTGGAACTGCCTGCCCCCTCCTCCCGTGACCGGCTATGCTACCACGCAGGCCTCACCACCCCACCCTACTCCCATCGCTGGCCTGGCCATCCCTCTACTCACCCACATCTGCTGTTATTCTCTGGCGACGACACACGAACTAGTAAACCCTCGTACCCCCCTTCGCGTGGGAAACAACTAACGGGTCTTCCCTGGCTCCGTGTCGTTCCCTTTCTAGGCCTCACCGTCGTCCACCGCCCTGGTGCTCTCGGCGTGGCGTGGTCAACATGGTCAACGAACGAAATCCATCGGAAGTGGACTGTATGTGGAGAGGCTGACAGCTGGGCCCACAGCCGCACATAAGGAAATGCCTCCTTATTACGCGCAAAATAATGATCCCTCCACCTGACAGCTGGGACCCATCGGAAGGGCCTCTGTATTTCACGAAAAAAACGTTCCCCCCGCTGACAGCTCGGACCCACCAACTATATCTTGGCACGCAAGGAAGTGCCTCCTTATTACGCACAAAAAAATGAATACTCCCCCTGCTAGCTGGGGTCCACCATGGTGGGAGGCTGACTTGTGGGCCTACTAAGTTGACGCGGACGGAGGGCTTTGTCAACTTAGTCAATTTGAACGATTCTAGCTACAGTGACCGTACGATGTCCATCCAACGGTCGTAGTGCTTCTTCAACCTCTGGTCTTCTTGCTCCAGCCGCCCAAACCAGCGTCAGTCGTGCCGCCTACTCTTGCCCCCCGCGGCCGGCTCTGCTACCGCGCAGGCCTGACTGCCCCACCCTACTACAACCTCTGGCCAGGCCATCCCTCTACTCACCCACAACCCCTGTTATTCTGCGGCGACGGCAGCCTCACACCGCAGCCAAACCAGTCAACCCCTGTACCCCTCTCCGTGTGGGCATCCACTGCCGCGTCTTCCCCGGCTCTGCGTCGTCCCCTTCCTAGGCCTCGGCGTCGTCCACCGCCTTGGTGCTCTCAGCGCGGCGCGGTCAATGTGGTCAAGGAACGACTTCCATCAGAAGAGTACTGTAAGCGGAGAGGTTGACAGCTGGGTCCACGGCCGCAGCAAGGAAGTGCCTCCTGATTACATGCAAAATAATGGTTCCTCCACCTGACAGCAGGGACCCACCGGACAGGCCACCATATTTCGTGAAAAAAAACATTTCCCCCCTAACTGCTGGGACCCACCAGCTACATCTTCACACGCAAAGAAGTGCGTCCATATTACGGGCAAAAATATGATTCTCCCCCTGACAGCTGGGACCCACCAGCTATATCTTCGCATGCAAGGAAGTGCCTCCTTACCTCCCTTACAGCTGGGACCCACCCGGTCGGCGTAGGGTTGTCTGTCTGGTCGCGAACGTGTACGTACATCCCAGTCGATCGGTCTGTTTGCATGCTGCAATGATGAACCGTGGCCGAGTAAGGAAGGGCACGTGTCGTAGTAGAGGCGCAGACGTAGCATGTCACACAGTCCCGTCTATATCGTGTACACGTACGTACAACCAGGGTGCAAGAAAGTAAATACGGCCACATACGTACATATAGGCAGGGTCTCGAATGCCTACTCACGCATAGGTACGGCCAGGGCTCATGTACATGGAGAGACAGCAGAGAGCAGCGACGGCGTCCTGTTCATCGACAGCCAACCGGCTGGATCGGAACAGAGAAATTGCGTCGTTTTCATCGGGAGGCAACAGAATGCGTCATATTCATTGGGAGCCAACCGGCCTGGACGGAACAGCCGAAATGAGGCCTGGCGTATCGCAAAACGGAGGAAACGGCCTTCCGTTCGATTGCCTACGGTCGAAACGGGATCCTATTCACCGGGAGGAGTCTGGTGTACTGCAAAACAAAGGAAACAGACTTCTCTTCAACCTCCTACGATCGAAATGGGGTCCTGTTGATCAGGAGGGGTGTGGCATACCGCAAAACAGAGGAAACGGACTTCTCTTTGACCTCCTACGGTCGAAAAGGGGTCCTGTTCATCGGGAGGGGTGTGGCGTACCGCAAAACGGGACTCAACGGGCTACTGTTCATCCACCGTCTACTGCCTCGCTACAGCCTCCACGGGTTATTGTTCATCCACCGTCGACCTCCTCCAGCCTTCTGCTACCTCTTGAGCACTGCGTTGGTTTTTCCCTTGGAGAGGAAAGGGTGATGCGGCAAAGTAGCGTAAGTATTTTCCTCAGTTTTTGATAACCAAGGTATCAATCCAGTAGGAGACCACACGCAAGTCGCCTCGTACCTACACAAACAAATAAGAATCTTGCAACCAACGCGATAAAGGGGTTGTCAATCCCTTCACGGCCACTTGCAAAAGTGAGATCTGATAGAGATAATAGATAAATATTTTTGGTATTTTTATGATATAGATTGGAAGTAAAGATTGCAAAGTAAAAATAGATTGAAAACTTATATGATGGAAAATAGACCCGGGGGCCATAGGTTTCACTAGTGTTTTCTCTCAAGATAGCATAAGTATTACAGTGGGTGAACAAATTACTGTCGAGCAATTGATAGAATTGAGCATAGTTATGAGAATATCTAGGTATGATCATGTATATAGGCATCACGTCCGAGACAAGTAGACCGACTCCTGCCTGCATCTACTACTATTACTCCACACATCGACCGCTATCCAGCATGCATCTAGAGTATTAAGTTCATAAGAACAAAGTAACGCATTAGGCAAGATGAGATGATGTAGAGGGATAAACTCAAGCAATATGATGTAAACCCCATCTTTTTATCCTCGATGGCAACAATACAATACGTGCCTTGCTGCCCTATTTGTCATTGGGAAAGGACACCTCAAGATTGAACCCAAAGCTAAGCACTTCTCCCATTGCAAGAAAGGTCAATCTAGTAGGCCAAACCAAACTGATAATTCGAAGAGACTTGCAAAGATAACCAATCATACATAAAATAATTCAGAGGAGATTCAAATATTGTTCATAGATAATCTTGATCATAAACCCACAATTCATCGGATCTCGACAAACACACCACAAAAAGAATTACATCGAATAGATCACCAAGAGAATCGAGGAGAACTTTGTATTGAGATCCAAAGAGAGAGAAGAAGTCATCTAGCTAATAACTATGGACCCGAAGGTCCGTGGTAAACTACTCACACATCATCGGAGAGGCTATGGTGTTGATGTAGAAGCCCTCCATGATCGATTCCCCCTCCGTGAGCGCCGGAAAAAGGCCCCAAGATGGGATCTCACGGGTACCAAGGTTGCAGCCGGTGGAAATAGGGTTTCGTTGGTGCTCTGGATGTTTTCGGTATATGGGTATATATAGGAGGAAGAAGTAGGTCGGTGGAGCTGCGAGGGGCCCACGAGGGTGGGGCGCGCCGAGGGCAAAGGCGCCTCCCGCCTCGTGGCCTCCTCGCTTCTTTCTTGACGTCCACTCCAAGTCCTCTGGATCATGTTTGTTCCAAAAATCACTCTCCGAAGGTTTCATTCCATTTGATATTCCTTTTCTGCGAAACAATCGAAATAGGCAAAAAACAAAGAATTTGCACTGGGCCTTCGGTTAATAGGTTAGTCCCAAAAATAATATAAAAGTGTATAATAAAGCCCATTAAACATCCAAAATAGATAATATAATAGCATGAAACAATAAAAAATTATAGATACGTTGGAGACGTATCACACTACTAGGGAAAAGCTTATAGACAGACGCTTACTAGTAGCACAGGTTTATACCCCTCGCTACTGCTACTTACTAGAAGTGCGGTTTTTACCCCTCGCTACTACTAAGTTGATACTGGTAGCGCGGGTTTTTACCCCTCGCTACTACTAAGCGGTCTCTACCGTGCCCTCACGGGACATGCCATAATAGTAGTGAGGGGTACAAACCCGCGCTACTACTAAGTTGATATTAGTAGCGCGGTTTTATACCCCTCGCTACTACTAAGTATGAGGTAGGTGAAATCCCCATATCCTCGCACTGCTGCGCGACCCACCCCCGATCACTCCCACGTCCCACCCCACCGAACTCTCTCTCTTTCTCTCGTGAACCTGCAAAAAAACTCTCTCTCGTGCGAATCCCTAAAAACACTCTCTCGTGCGAATCCCTAAAAACACTCTCTCGTGCGAATCCCTAAAAAAACTCTCTCGTGCGAACCCCCACCCCTCTCGGTCGAGCTCCTCTCCCCCACAATCTCCTCACCGCCGCCACCACCCATGTCCTCCGGTTCCGGCGAGCTCCGGCCACGCGCAACACTCCCCCAGGCTCACCAAGCTCTGCCCGTCCCTCCCCTTCGTCCAGATCCGTGCCTCAAGGCCTGCACCCTTGCCCACGGTTAGGGTTTCGGGCGCCTCCCGTGTTCTTGCCGGAATCCACCACAATCGGCGATGGCAAGGCCGGAGCTTGCGGGATCCGTCATCGGTGTTGCCCAGGTAGGCCCTTCCCCTCCTTCCTTGCTGAGGTCCACCCTCTTCTCTCTTCTCCGCACCTCACCTTCTCCTCCTATCCCCTTTGCTGCAGGTCACCATGGCACGGAGACGACAATGACGGCAAGAGAGCAGGCCCGGCCCTGACGCGGGGGGTGCGCAGCCAGGCACGTGCGAGGCTGAGAGCAACCACCCGATCTGCCCTAAGGCGCCATTAGAGCACTAGCTATTCTGTACTTCTGTCTCCACGAAGAAGTTATCTCCTTTAGCAAATTGGGCCTTGGGTCTCTCTGTTCTTTCACTTCTCATCCAGTTGAAAATAGGTTACTTTGAGCTCCTTCTTGATCTAGAATAACACTTAGGCTCTCAGTACAATAATCGCTATGTTAATTAGCTTGGCACACTAATTTTGGTGCAAAACTGCCGGCGTGCCTGCTCTGCATCGAAATTCAGAAAGAAGCACTAATGCAACAGTAGGGCCAGTTTGCAACTTGTGCAGCACAGAATTGCAAAGCAGTCAGCCGTTCACCTAGGCTGCATCGCTATCTCCACGGAATTGGGCCTTTCTCATATTTCCTTTTGCAGTTTTGCTTCGGAAAAACAGCACTTGCGTGTTATCTCATGTCGACCTCTTACAATCACGTGAGCTCAATCCCTGACCATGAGATGGGAAACCATGACGTGTAGTTGCTTTAGTGCTTTACTGAACCTTCTACACACCACCATTGCATGAAGTGCCATGGTTTAGTAACTAGGTGTTTGTTCCCTAAAAAAAGTAATTAGCTGTTTGTAGCCTTGATTGTAAAAAAGGTGTTTGTTGCTTGCGGAGATAGATACAGTGGCTGAACCTAACAAACTAATATCCCTAAAAAAGGCGTTTGTTGCTTGCGTAGATAGAAAATAGTTATCTATATTTTCGGGTATTCTACTTTGGTCTTAATATGCTTATATTGGTGAATGTAGTTGTTGTGTCGTAGAACTTTATCTTTATCTTTGTGCAATCAGAAAACGTAGTTTGCCCTTCGCCACCTTGCGCCGCCGCAATTGGCTTGATCGCCCTTTTGATTCCCCTTGCTATGGTCGTCTAATAGAGAGAGATTCAAGGGCCTTCCCAGTTTGGACAATCAAATGTGTTCACAAATGACATCCACATTGGTCGCACTAGGTCCTAATGGTGACTCTACTGATTTTAGTACATTGGTTGAGATTCAAGTTGATGTGTGCTAGTTCTGGGCTAATCAAAATTTATGTTTATTTATGAAAAAGTATCTGTCTGATATAGACGTGATTACTGTGTAGAAAAGTACCACTGTTTCTTGTTCAGTGCACTGTTTCTCTGCTTACCTACTGTCAGTGCCGAGCAACATTTTCATCTTTGGGTCTTGGTTTTGTAGACCATGTGTGGTTGTGTGTGTCTTGTTCTTTGGGTTTTGGTTTTTGGTTTTGGGGGGTTCGATACATTGTGCATCAACATACACTGCTAGCTGCCCGTGGAGATCAGCACTAATGAATAAACAAATCATGGTTGTTTTTTCATTTAGGATGCTTATGCCGTCGAGATCAATAAGCATGGAATAGCAGCTCGAGACAGAGGCGCGTTTGATTGGGAACTTATTCTGGTGTGTGGATTATTTGAGGGCCCAAAAACTCCCTTGTTCTGTATGAAATATTGTCTCTTAGGTACCAATTTCAAACATATATTATTGACCAGGTTGAAATTCCTTCTGGTAGAGGCAGACCACCAGTTTTTGCTGCAAGGATGAAAGTCTTGCAAAGGTAGTCCTGCAATATAGTGCCCCCTTTAAACATTTTGTAGCATAATTAATATGGAGCCAGAGTCTAGTATGATATCACAATCTTGAGTAAAGCATTTGAATTTAAGCTAGTAGATATTGATCTCTGTGTGTCTGTTTAATACCTCTAAAATCAACAATTGGTACTTCTTAGTGCAGCATTGTAGCTTTATTTTTACACGATCAAATTACCTTTGGTACGGTGGTAAATGTATTGTCTTAAGGGTGTACTGAAGCTATATTACTTTGTAGCTCAAATTTTAGGCTTTCTCCATGGTTAATATAAGTTATGTAAAGCAATGTTTACCTAGAAGTGCAACTGTTGTGCCATTCTTATCTTTTAATGTACAACGACGGCGCCGCTGCGCTTGTGCTAGTCAGTGGGGAGAAAGCTAAGAACCTTGGTCTTCAAGTTCTTGCAAGGACCAGAGGGTATGCTGATGCTGCTCAGGTAAATCTTACATGCCTCGTCATTAATCAGTGTTGGTGAAACAAATGTCACTTGAGAAATCTCGGCCCATTGTTCTTATTAATGAATACTGTTACCAACATTATCCTTTCCTGTGTCTCAAAACTGTCAACCTGACTCATATAATGATCTTTTTCTTTAGGATTCATGGTTTTTTTTCATTTTCTTGATATTATGCATCACTATGAGTTCATTGTATTAAGATTCCTTACAACTTCAGGCACCTGGGCTATTTACAGAAGGAGGGGACCCGGCCTTCTTCACGTCTCGTGCAACAAGTAAGGACCAGCCTCCGGTTGTTACTATTGATTCATGTGCATGTTCTAAAAAGAAAGAAAATACCATACTGGATTTGAATGCTGACGCGTACTAACAAGTTTTCACTTTCCCGACGTGGCCGCAAGGGTGATCGACGCTGACTACCGCAGCCCGGTGGGCGTCGTGCTCTTCAACCACTCGGAGGTGGACTTCGCCGTGAAGCCCGGCGACCGCGTCGCATGGATGATCGTCCATGTGATCACGACACCGGAGGTCGCCGAGGTGGAGGACCTCGATGCCATCGTTCGGGGTGAGGGAGGATTCGGGTCCGCCAGCATCTGAACTCCGAGCCTTGGTAGATACATGTAGAGAAGTGGTCTATTTAGGCTGGTGGTGGAACACTAGGGAAGATACCCACCGTTGGTTGTGTGCGTTTAATTTATTTTGCACTGGACGGAAGATACCCACCGTTGGTTGTGTGCGTTTAATTTATTTTGCACTGGACGTGTCTCTGATTTCTATCTATAGATAATGTATCTAATTTTATTTTTTTAATTTCTAATTTGTTAGTAGTAGCGTGGGGCAAAACTACAGGCTACTAGTATTTAGCATAGTAGTAGCGCCTGGTATTCTAGACGCGCTACTACTATTTTATTAGTAGTAGCACGGTTTTAAATAGTAGTGGCGCGGATGACACCCGCGCTACTACTAACTTTTTAGTAGTAGCGCAGGTGTCATCCGCGCTACTACTAACTTTTAGCTGTAGCGCGATATTAGTAGCGCGGTGACCCGTGCTACTACTAACAAAAAACGCACGCTACTAGTAGCCTTTTTCCTAGTAGTGTTACCTTCACCTGCGACTGTTCATCCACGGCGTTTCCCTCCTGCCTCCACCAGCTACTGTTCATCCACGGACTCCTGTTCATCCAGCCTCCACCGACTACTGTTCAACCAGCCCTCCACGAGGTCCTGTTCATCTAGCCTCCACCGCTACTGTTCAACCACCCCTCCACAGGGCCCTGTTCATCCATCCCCAGCTGGCTCGATCGGGGTCTTGTTCATCCAGCGGCAACGACCTCTCCTACCATCGGGTCTTGTTCATCCAATCCCCACTAGGAACTGTTCATCTAACTTCCAACAATGTTTACTATTCATCAAGAGGCAGTAGGTTCGATCGGCTTCAGTTAGCAGTAGTAGCGAAGGAACCGCTCGGTTTCAGCTAACAGCCAAGGGATCGATCGCTCGGGTTCAGTAACGTAGCTAGTGCAATCTCTCGGGTTCAGTAAGCGAACGCCACACTCGAGTTCAGTTAGAGCCCAACGCCTCGCACACATGCGCGTATGTGTACGAGATAAACTTGCAAACCTTCATACATCGCTCGGCCCGACCACCCACCGTAACCGGGAACTCCCCGATATTTTCCTCTCCCTCGCTTCTACCACGTTTTTTCCGTCATGGACGACCAAAGAATGTCATGCAGCTGCGACTCCGGCCCGCCCAGGACGAAAAGCCCATTTTTTGTCATGATTTTTTGTCACAGAAGCAGGAGCCCACCACATTTATAATGATACCGGGTTTTGTCACAATTATCGTCATAGAAGTTTCATAAGCATGATAGAAAAAAAATTCGTTCGGCCCAAAATGTCACGGATGTGTCTTTTTTTGTAGTGCAAGACGATGTCGCCGCTCTAGCGACCGCGCCCACCAACTCCTCCCACTATGTTGCAGCTCGAGCTGCGCGCACACACTTCCTAGCCTACATAGCAAATCAAGCCATACAACCTGATCAACCGCTTGTCAAGGTTCAAGTAAATAGTATCGAAAACATAGTACAACACCGACCAGCGGGGGGGGGGGGGGGAGGGACTCGATGGCGATAGTAAATGTTCAAATTGGAGATGAGGAGTGGACAATGACATCCAGAAAGTCTTTGTACACGTGCCCATGAGGACTAGCGCCCCGAAGCCGCAGTCGTTGCCGTTGAAGAACCTGACAGCACATATCGTCGTTGCATACACACGATGAGAAATTCTAACTTCACTGCCACGAGGAGCTGACAGGAATCTATGTCGGCGCTCCGTATAATCTGTCCCACCAAAAGAAATTGAGGAGGATCGGAGCCCGGAAGATAGACTCGGAGAAGAAGCATCGTCATCCATCAAACACCGTCCCTGCAAGGACTAAAACCCTAACTATCAACTAGCCAGAGCCGAAGCATTACGAATCCTTCCCGCCACCGGCCGCCAAAGCGGCAGGCGGAGGGGAGGTGAATCCACAGGCTCGCTGACGGAGATTGAGGGAAGGAAGGCTTTCCGTAGTCGTCGTGCCGGAGGGGAAAGAAACCATTGTTTAAGACCACACACTTAAAGTTATACATTTGATTATTTTGTATAAAGTGCAATAGGGCTCAAGAAACTGATAAAAAATATTAATGTCGTCAATACTTTGTTAATAATGGGCCAAAATATATGTTCCAATCAAGTCCAAAATGGGAGATGAATTTTTGATCTTCAATGCTATTGTTTGCAAAGAAAACTATAAACCAGCAAGGATGAGAGGAAAAAGCACCCATCGAGATACCATCATTGTGATATTATAGTTTTGCCACAAGACCCGCCACCAGTAGCTCATCCATTTGTTTTGATCCGAATCACACTCTCGGTCATCTCTTCTTATAGATAAGGAACTCCACTCCTTAAAAACTAATTCATCTAAGTGCTCATTCAAATGATATACTAAAAACAACATATGCTAAATTGAATGAACTTGGTTAAATAAAGTCATTCCATAACATACTTTCTAAATATAGATGTATAAGCACCGGCTATACTAATGCCACATAATATCACTTATTAATCATAGAAACCCATCAACGACGCCCACGTGTATGCCAATGGGCTGGGTATCAAATTAATAATCAAGATACATACTAACTTTAGCATAATTGTTATCATATCCATATTTGTTTAATTACTAGGTTGTATACCATTTTATTTTGCAACAAAATACGTCTTTATTACTTTGCATAGAACTACAAATTGGCACATGAAATCCTATGTGATCTAGAACAGTGCAACCTAATACTGCCCCCTCCCCCAAAGGAAAACACTAGTGCACTCATGTTGTGCCGACACATGACTCTTGAGCAAGAACTCACCGTTTGTAGAAACAAGCCACTTAATCACAAACTATGTGACGATTAATTGCCTCATGCTGGCTTATCAAAGCCTCATGCAAAGCCTCATAGTGTGCATGAACAACCATTGAGCGATCAGATCCTCGAAGACTATAGCAAAAACCTAAAAATTCCATTTCAAGAGACTTGACATAAATCGTCAAATAAATCTCCATGACGTGAAGAGGATATCATAGTATATGGCACGCAAGACCATGCTAGCAATGGTTGAACCATGCAAACCGTAATCCGTTGATGGTCGTGTTGTGGTACAACACATCATTCTGGAATCAACGACTCACCCAAGGTGCCATAGTGATTGTTTGATTTTGATGGAAGCTATATTCATTTGTTGTCAGAATTTCTATGGTGAACCAAAATAATTAAATATAACTTCTTAATACTACCTCTATTCGATTTACAAGTCGGGCACATGTTTTTAGATCTTTAATTTAAATAGAAAAATGTGTGTCATACGTTAGTACAAAAAATATAGTAACTTGAGATTCATCGCTGAATGGAGTTTCTAAACATATATCGATTCCATCTATCCTGGTGCCCTCCCGCGTCGCCCCGCGTGCGACGGGGAGGGTGACCGCGCCGCCGCCGCCAGAGGCCCCCCTCCCCCCGTTCCTCCTCCCTCGCCGCCGCCATAGGGTGCGGCCAGTAAGCTTGGCCGGCGCCCGGCGGGCGGTCTCGGCTCTTCGCGTGGTGGCCTCGATGCGGGGACGGGCGGCGGCGAGATCTGGCGGCGCGCCAGCGCGGTGGCTCTCCGGCGCTTTCTCGGCGGCGGCAGAGTGGGCCGTGTGCCGGGCGGCGTGGTGGTGGTGGCTCACCTCGTCCTCGATCTGGATCGGGCGGGGTGGTGCTGGCGGGATTCTTCGCGTCTTGGCGGCGACAGCGAAGGCGCCTCGGTCAGCGCGGGCGGTGGCTCGACCCTCCCGACGCAGGCGTGGTGGCTGGATCTAGCACGGGAGGCCGGGCGGCCTGCGAGTGCTTCTTTGCTCAGCCGCGTGGATCTGGGCGCGTGGTGGCGGGGTTGAGATGCTTTCGGTTGCCGGGCGGCGGTCAGCCTCGAAGTTCGGTGGGCTGCGGCGACGCCGTGGTTTGGCTGCGAGGAGGAGGAGGAGGATGGCGGCGCCGCTCTTGGCGGTGGGTGCGGGGCTGCCATGACGGCGTGTGGTGCCGTGGTGGTTTTGTTGGCCGTGTAAGAGGCGGTTTGCGGTGGCGAGCGGTGTAGAGTGCTTGGCCGCCGTCGGTGGTGATTGGTCAGTGGTGATGATGGGTTTGGTGAGCTCCGGTGAAAACCTTGCTCGACCTTGGTCGATGCCGGCGTCGACGGGCGTCCTAGGACGTCGTTTCCTTGTTGGAGGCGGCGTCGTGGAGCCCCTTCACCTCCCTCGTCAACTCAGCCACGGGCTCTTCGGGTGAAAACCCAAACTTCGGCCTTGGCCTAAGTGGGCGTCGGCGGCGTTCCTCGTCGCTTCCCTCTTGGGGGCGACGCCTTTGAAGGCCCGGTCCTTCATCTGCTAGTGGTGGCTCTGTGGCTTTGCAACTTCGTCATCGGTGCGCGGCCTCGGGGCCGGCGTGGAAGTCGGAGCGGCGGCTCCGGGTATCTCCTTCGTGTGGTGGTTGGCTTTGGTCGCCAGGGCGACATGGTCATCAACTAGGTGGGTTCGCGGCCTCGGGCCGAGTGGAAATCGGTCGGGCGGAGCCGAGATCTCGTGTCGTGGGGTGTTGGCTTTGGCCTCTAGGGCGGCAGAGCCATCGGCTAGGTCGGGTGCGTGGCCTCGGGGCGGTGTGGATGTCGGGCAATGGCTCCGGAGCCCGATGTTCTGTTGTAGGGTGTCGTCTCTGGTCACTTGGGTGACAGTGTCGTCGACTCGAGTGGTGCGTAGCCTCGGGGCTGGCGTGTGCGTGTATCGCAGATGTATCGGTTTTCGGCCGGTTTTCCTTATAAACTGGTCAATTCTCTTCTTCTTAATGAAAAGGCAGAGCTCCTGCCGGTTGCTCGAAAAAAAAAACATATATTGTTTGCGCATGCTACACATATTTTGTTTTGTTATTCAAAATCAAAACCTAGAAAATCATGTCGAACTTTCAAAAACCGAACGAAGGAAGAACTTCAACCTTAAAAGCTTTGTCCAGCACCACCTTATTTCATACTAGCCTCCAAATAACATGGATATATTAATAACAAAAATGCCGTATTTATTTTGTTCTTTATTTGCCAAATGCTGTCGCAAGACACTCAACCATACACTGATTTATGACAGCATAATAAATTCGCATCATATAAACCAGCAACAACACTCCCGGAAAAGAAAAAGAAAAAGAAAAACACTTTCCAATCGCACTCCCAAACCACAGGGCCCACACTGGCAGCGCTATAACGGCAGCTACCAACGCGCTCCAAATCTGGGACCTCCCACCGGCCCTACACGTTAGTCTGCCTCCCCCATTCAATCAACGACCAGCACAATAACGAACTCCTAGATCCGACGGCCTGGATCCGCCGCCAGCCCGCTATATATCCAGTCACCTCACCCACGGGCACCCTCTCTTTCTGCCCTCCGCAACCTCACGAGACTCCCCAACCCCAGGCGACCCTCCTCGGCGGCGGCGGCGCGGGCGGCGATGCAGATGGCGGCGACCACAACGGAGTCACAGGTGGCCGTGCCGCCTCACCACCCCCACGCGCACCCGCATCCGCACCCACCTCCGCATCACCCGCACCCGCACCACCACATGCCGCAGCCGCGGTGGGTCGTCCTCCCCTACCCGCCGCCGTCCATGGTGGCCGCCCCGCCGCCTCCGCCGCCGCAGTTCGCCAAGCACTACGCGCCGGGGCCGCCGCCTCCCCCTCCCGCGGCCGGGCGACGCACGCCGACCCCACCCGCGGCCGGATCCGGCGGGAACGGCTGCGAGGAGAATAAGACGATCTGGGTCGGCGACCTCCAGTACTGGATGGACGAGAACTACCTCCACAACTGCTTCGGCCCCAGCGGCGAGGTTCGTGTTCTCTCCCGATCCGGACTTGTCCGTACTAGATCTCGCGAATACAGTAAGATTCGCCCCATTCCTTTGTCCCGATTCATGTGTCGTGCCATCAAATTGCCATGAAAGCGTATATTTTGTGCTTTGTTGTCGCTTGATGCGAATAAAAGGCGATGCTTCTATAATTAGCCGTGACAAGGTGCTCAAGGCGCCAACTTTAAGGCCATTCAATACAGTACGGATGTAATGCTCTTCTTTGAATGGTTATTACTTCCATAACTGCAAGCCATTTCTTCTTTCTGAATTGTAATAACAAACAAAATAGCATTATTCTTTGCGATGCTAGCTTCCAAAGGTGCCGACTTTGGGGATTTATAGTAGTTTGGTTAGTACTCGTTTGGACGAAACGGTCTTGGCGTGTATAATTTAATGAACATTGTGAATGAGCTGAGCTAGTTATTGCATTTTGGTGATTACAGAATAAGTAAAATAACGGTTGGAGGGGTGAAAGGAAGCCATAATGAAAGCCTTGACCAATTACGGCTATCTTTTATTGGGAGGTTTGCTTACTGACGTGGACAGGAATTGGGAAAGGTGGCAAGTACTTTGTCTGGAAGATGGTTAACGAAGAAAGCAAGTTGTACGCGATCTTGTGTTTGTACAATTTGGCAGGAACTATCCTTCACACACATCAACCATGATAGGTTTATTAAAAGACATAATGAATGCTAACCACTCATGGGTTCATCTTTTTTTTTCCTCTTCAATCATTGTGTATTTCTTCTCTTGCCCAACTACTAGTTTACTCACCCTTTCTCTACATCTGCTTCATAGGTGGTAACAATAAAAGTTATCCATAATAGGCAAACTGGACAATCAGAGGGATATGGTTTTGTAGAGTTCTTTTCCCATGCATCAGCAGACAAAGCTCTTCAGAATTTTACTGGTCATGTGATGCCCAACACTGATCGAGCCTTTAAGTTGAACTGGGCATCCTATAGCATGGGTGAAAAGCGATCAGAAGTTGTCTCTGATCACTCAATTTTTGTTGGTGATTTAGCTGCTGATGTTACTGATGAAATGTTGATGGAGCTTTTTGCTGGCAAGTATCGCTCTGTGAAAGGAGCTAAAGTTATCATTGATGCAAACACAGGCCGTTCTAGGGGCTATGGATTTGTTAGATTTGGAGATGATACTGACAAAGCTCATGCAATGACTGAAATGAACGGTGTGTATTGCTCTACTAGACCGATTCGCGTAGGACCTGCAACGCCTAGAAGAACCTCTGGTATGTCCCTTCTTCGCTGTTGTTCTGCAGCCCTAAACTGTACAACCTTCTTTTTATTAGTTCGTGGATTGTCTTGTATTTTCTGTACAAATGCTTTAACTTGCACTAAATTTGACTCTATTTATGGCCACATCGTACCTACCATTACGATCACTATTCGTCTTGGAAAAATCTACTCATACCTTGTATGACCCTGATGTTGTCGTAGTGTTCTCCTATTAGTTTTTTGGAACACATCCTGTTTTTAATAAAGAATGGTGCTTTCTTCTGTTATTGATCATTTATCTGTAGTTGTTCTGCCTTTCTGGACTATGTACATGACCTGTAGAGATTAACAGATAGTATCAAACAAACAAATCCACTTCCACTGCGGTGCTAGTGTTCCTACTGCCTGTAGTGGCGCCAGTTCTACTGCTTCAATTCCTACAAGTCCTTATATTCATATATGGAGCATGTCATGTATTCTGCTTCTTTGTTAAGGGCAATATGGAATTTGTTATTTTCTCATACAAGATCTGTATAGGTTTAATCCCTTGTTGCGCAACTTAATGACTATTAACTTCAGGTGATTCTGGTTCCTCAACACCTGGTCATTCAGATGGTGATTCAAATAACAGAACGGTGTGTATACTGGTGTTTCCATAGTGTTTGTTAACCTTGTGGCTTTTTAGTTTCTAATCTGAAATTCTCAACCTGCTTTAGGTATATGTTGGTGGGCTCGACCCAAATGTTAGTGAAGACGAGCTGAGGAAATCATTTGCCAAATATGGTGATGTTGCCTCTGTCAAAATTCCTCTAGGGAAGCAGTGTGGCTTTGTTCAGTATGTCAACAGGCACGTTTCTGAAGCTCTTATGTGTTTTACTGGTTATTTCTATGTAACTTACAAGCTATACTTTTATTTGTGCCACTGTTTTTAGAACTGGCCTTGAAGAAGCGCTGCAAGGATTGAATGGGGCTGTCATTGGAAAGCAGGCAGTTCGCCTTTCATGGGGCCGCAGCCCATCACACAAACAGGTTGGCCATGTGCCTCTTAACTGTTTCCTTCTTTGATCGTTCCTTGCTATAGTATTAGTTTGCATTGAACCAATCATCTTGTTAAAAGTATAATGACCACTATGTTTGAAAACTCTTCAAGTTAAGTTTGGAAAATTTGGCAGTAACCTATGGATGACTATAAATTTGGATGTACTATAGCAAATTAGCCTTGCAAGATAATTTTCCTATATGATATTATCTTTTCCTATATGATAATGATCTTTCCCATGAAAGGCTACTTTGTTGTGTCCATGTTTAATTGATTTTTGACTAATACGAACTAGCACTGACTTGATGTGGGAATTGAAACGTTCCTGCTAGAATGGATCTGTTCCTTCTTGTTCCGTATGCTAGCAATTATTCCAACACAATTATTTTGTATAGTTGCAGCCTTATGCTTGGTAGTTGTTTCTAGTCGAATGCTAAATAAACTTTGAACATGCAGACTGGTTAAATCCTTGTTTAGTTCAGCTCAGTTCATTTTGCAAACCTAGTTTTGGTACAACTAAGCAACCAAGCTTCCTATCCTCCCATTCAGCCTGTGATCTGTTCTACATACCTTGCGTGCTGTGTGGCTATGTAAAAAGGGCAATGCCATGATTGTGTAATATGCCCTGTGGCCCAATCTGTAGCTTTATTTTAAGGCTATGCATTTTGAGGGTGCTTGTTGACTGAATGCCACGCCTTTATGGAAAACATTTGAGCTCATAGATAAGTAGATCAGTCATCACTTTATTGTTAAATAAAAATGCTGAGACCAGCCTGGACTAGCCCTTGGCGGCATTTTTCTGATAGAAGGAAATGGCCTGAGCCACCTGCGGAGTGTAGGATTAGTTTACCAAGCGATACTTGGTTCTCACTTCATTGTTAAATCAGACATCTGTATAGGGACATAGGCACTAGGAGTCTTTTATCTCTTACCACTCAATATAGATAACTTTGAATGATTCACTATTTGTTTTCCAAAAGTCTCATTTGGCACACTTGTCGGTAACATGAGCAAACATTAGCACAGCACTTGTTACGTTGTACTGGTGCTTGAAATTTTAAACTAGGCCGTGCATTTGTTCTTTTCCTGCAGCTAAGACGGGTTGTCTTTGCTACCACTCATCATAGTGCTTGTTTAACTCTTTGTTTCTGTCAACTGTATATAGAATCTGTTGATTTTAAAGGCATTTGTCTTGTGGACTCCATGACGCTAATCCACTCTTGTCTTGTTTTCAGTCTAGGGGCGATTCCGGCAACAGGAGGAACAACAACAACATGTACTATGGCACGCCGTTCTCACGGCGTGCAACTACGCGTCCCCTGTCCCGCACCCCAACATGTACGCCCCTGCGTATGGAGCCTACCCCTTCTACGGCAACCAGCAGCTGGTGAGCTAGAGAGAGAAAGAGCTTCGTCCCACTCCCTCCGATGGGGAACAAGGTTTTGATCCGGTAAGAGCATAGCAGCGTCAGAAGAGAGAGAGAGTGAGTGAGTGAGAGAGAGAGAGAGAGAGATTATATAGATCGTCCTAAAAGTAAGAGAGGGTGAGACAGGTTATTAAAAAGTGAAAGAAACGAGTGGTGTCTGTACTCTGTAGCGTCTGTTGTGTGTGTGTGTGTATGTGTTGCAAGAACTAGAAGAGCCTCTAGGCTTGTAGACACGGTCGGAGCGTCATGGATGTTGATTCATTCAAGAAATTTTGACTTGCTTAATAAGTTACAACACTGTTTGTGCCGCACATTTATTTTTATCTCCACTGGGTGGAGTGCTGCTTATTCGTTGCCGTTTTTTAGCCTATAAACACCGGTACGGTCTGGCTGAGCATATGCATGTAAAAAAATCAATATTTGCATGTTGATTGCCTGAATATCCTCTTGCTGCATCGTAGCAATGCCCTATGCATTGTGTTTGGTTGTTTGCATTGTATATCTGCATCGTAGCAACGGTTCTATGCATTGTGTTTGGTCGTTTGCTTTGTATGTGGTTACATGAGTGGATGTTGTTTTGTTGCATACGAGCATATAGTTGTGCTCACCTTGTATCCTATTTGGCGAGCTTACCTAGTACTACACCTTATGCACGAACACCGAGTACACCAATGCCACAATACTGCAATGGCGATAAGCTGGACGAAGATGACGGAGTTCTTTAACCCGAACTGATGATCCGTCTCGCCAACTTCAAAACCGCCGCATGCCTGCTTTTGCACAAATTCGGAGTAAGCTTCTTCTGCCGCCTGCCTGGTTTAAATCCTCTGTGGCTGTTGTGGTGCTTGTACCCTGAAACTTATTCATTACAAGCTTCTCATGAATTGTAAACTCTAGAAGCCCTTTCGATGAACACCGCATATCACTTGTCCTAGCAGTGCACAAGAGCAATAAGTTGAAGCACCAAGCAATGGAACACACAAATAACAAGCAATAAAGCACACAAGTAATGGAGCAGAAGAGCATTAGCAAGCACACATGATCATACCGCATAACAAGTTCAACTTACTACTACTTTGGTGTAATTCTACCACCACATTCAAAAGAGGGTGTAATCCTACCACCGCAAGTTCGTGATCACCGTGAGGGTTAGTATATACCACCTCGCCAAAATATACAGATCATAATATTGTTTTCAAGCCATAACTACACAAAATATACGTCATTGTCCTCCTTGTCGCCAACGCCGTCGAGGATCATGCACACCATCGCCACCAGCATGAACAACATTAGTAGTAGTGCTTGCCCAGTCAGGTCCTCAACCAGAGCACCCTGTGGGCGTCCCCCATGGCAACAAACCCAACACCCTAGGCTTTGTTGTCTAGTAGGAGACTGAGAGCCGCCATGAGAGCCTCTGGGCTAAAGCCACCTTACTCCATGACGGCGCCGTAGAGGTCAGGGTGGACGTCAATCGTCTTGCTCTCCCTGATGGCGGTGACCACCTCTTTCACTACCTGAGTCATGCTGCTGAGGACGGTCAGCTCCTCCTCCATGAAGTCTCCCCGTTTCCTCTTCCTATCAAGCACAGGAACGTGCTCACCATCATTCTCAGGAACATCAACGTTGATGGTGTCTGCCTCGTGGGTGTCTGGATACTCGGGCATCAGCAAGCCCAACGGTTGACCAGAGCCCATGTCATGCTTGTTGGTTGCCAGCCCGAAGGAGAAGATCTGCTGCATCTGATGGTAGTTCTGGATAGCTAGGTGTTGTGAGGAACTCTGCGTCCTTGGGGTGAGCCTAAGAAAAAACATGGCAGAGTGGTTAGTTAGTATGGCGATGGTTCATAGGCTTAGGCTGTGTTTGGTTCAGCTTTTTTTACCAACTTCTGCTTTGAAAAGCCAAAAGCTAACCAAAGGGGTAAATGTTCAAAGCAGCTTTTGAGAATCTGTAGCTTCTTCCTAGTGTAAATTTCAAAGTCGGGGTACCCCAACTTTTCAAATTTCCAAATTTTTTCACAAAGCAGCTTTTCCACAGCAGCTTTTTCACAGCAGCTTTTTTAGAATCTGCATCTCAACCAAACACAGCCTTAAACTGCTGATTAGTTAGAATGGCATGGTTTGTGAGCTAACCGCGATGTGGCCTTAGTAGTTCTCTGCCTCCAAAAGGATCGAGCAGGTGTCTTCATTCCATGAAGCACCGCTCAGGTCTCTGAGCTTGGGCGCGGTGATCCATCTCGCTCTCTACTTCCTCAGGTGGTTGTAGACCTGGGTCGAGGTGACCTCCTGTGCACATAACTCGAGCATTTTCTTTGCAACAACGTTCAAGTGCACCTCCTTGAAGCCTTTGTCAGTCCTCACTCCACTAGCTATGATCTCACACATCTTGTTAAGCACGAAAGTGGAGAGGAACGACTGCCATTTCATGCTGTTCCCCCTGCCACCCTTCTTCTTTGCGACTGCCTTTTGAGCAGCAGCATGAGCTACAACATTGGGATAAGCAAACACAAATGGAGGAACCGTAGGCGACACCTTGAAAATGTCTGAACCAGGAGGCATCTGATCGATGGGAGGCTGGGAGTCCTTGACGTAGGACGACGGGAAGTGGCTCTCGGACATCACAATGGCCTGACTAAACTCTTGCATGCTCATCTCCTACAAACATAAGCATCCTCAACACTAGAACACACTACGCATCGAGAGTAGGAACTACCAGTAAAACATGGACAAATCAAACTAGCAGTAACACATGCACACATGGATGATCTAGTTCAAGACATCACTACCAAATCCATCAAAGCATACCACAACCCATCACAACAGAACACAACACTAATCATGGACACATGAACGTTCTTGTTCAACACTTGCACATTAGCATACCACACATCTAAGCATACTATCAATCCATCCATGACCACTAGCTATTAATGCTTGCCGACATGGAAACAATCCCTAGCATGTTTCAAATCCATCACAACTAGCTACTACAACTTCACAGTCAAACAAATCGGAAGATCTAACCCTACCACATCGACAGATCTAGCTAGAACTAGTAGAGAGGAGGGGTTGATTGAACTTATAGGCGCCATCGGATGAGCCGTGGAGGAGGTGCATGGCATGTCGAAAAGGAGGAGCAGTCGATCCGCCGCCCCAGTCAACCGGTCCCCGGAGTAGTTGCGCCGCTTACCTCGTCGTCGAAGTGGATCCGCGTCGGAGGAAAAGCTCGGGAGGGAAAAAATGGTGGCGTGATTTTTGCCGCGGCGGTCACCCTGACTATATAGGGCGACCCAATCGGCGGGCAACGACTCGAATTCTTCCCGCCACTTTTTCGGAGACGCGCCATCGCTCCCGCCATCTCCCTGCCCGCAGCTGCGCAACGCTGTGTTCCCCTCCCCTGCATCGCTCGAGCCTGACTCGCTGGAAATCGAAACTGCCGGTTAGGGCGTTTCTAGCAGGCCTGGCTGAGCACTGCTTTAAGATTCGTGCGGGCCAGGCAAACAAATAGGCCGAAAACTGGCTGCGCGGGCCTGACTGGGCCTAATACAAGCAACCAAACGCATCCATATGTGTCCGGTTTATTCGTTCTGGGACACAATTTAGCTGAACCTGATGCTCTCACACCTTGGCATCAGCTTATGGGAGTAGCGTAATTCAGATGCTTGGTATGTACACGCTGCAAAGACGTAATGTCTAACTGTGATTGTTCCGTAGGATTCAGCGAGGCGTAATCTAATCTGTTTCGGGCATGTGCCCCCCCTTGTTTCTCGGCTGGACGGGAATGCCCGGTTTGGAAGATCCAAAATAGGAGGATTCGGCGCATTCTCGCCGTGGCCTAGGCAAAATCTTCTCCGGGGTCCTTGTTTCTTGGATGGGGAGTGCCAGGTTCGGAAGATCCAAAGGCGGGGATGACGCGGGGTGTGCAGGATGGGGTTGCCCACCAGCAGCAGCTTCGTGCTCGTCTTGCCATATTTACCCAAGGAATTAACAAGTGCTCCTACACGCTTTCAAAAGGGATCTCTCCGTAAGTAGACTTGGACTAGGCGTGGTTGCCCTAGACTAGTGCAGATATCATGAGCTCTGCTCAGTCACCCCCGACGCGGGATCAGAATCAGATCAAGCCATGAACCAGTTCACACCGCCTGTCTCGACGATAAGACGACGCCGACGTGGGTGGTACTACGAACGAAGATGGCCGTCGACCTCTAACGTCCCTTCGTGCCCAAGGAAGACCTGAACGAGTAAACCAAGTCCAGGTCTTCAAGTCTCCTCGGCTGCGTGCGTGCCTTTAATTTTTTGTCATTTCTTGTACGGCACATGAGCAGACCACGCGCATGCAGCAAACTCAAGACTTGTTTAGCGCAGGGATTCGTCGAGGGCACGGGCGGATCCTATACGTTTTCGAGCCCGTCAGTTGCTTTCACTTTTGCCTCTTTCAGGGATTTTTATTCCTATATATGGTGAATAATGGTATATGACACAAGTGGATGGACGGATGCACATACATAGTTATCCTGCAATCCTGCCTCGCTGCCCAAAAGCTATGTACTGAACCTTACACCGATTCTACTAATGGTAATCAGAGAAATGCTTCTATCTCTAAAAAGAAGGAAGACGCCGATCGAAGAAGCGATCGTGCGTGCCAGCTTTTGCTTATGCGCACTCGTCCCGGAACATTTTCCTCCCGCGAATGCATCGGTACTGCCTAGCTAGAGGTTTAATATTCCGCCTGGCGGGCGCGCGGATTTTATTCGGGAACAAAATATCCCCAGTCTGTCGTGTCATCCCATCTGATCGAAATGCAAGTCGAGAAATTCTGCACCGATGGATGGATGGCTGCTTCCACGTATAGTGCTCGGAGTTAATTAAGGCGCTCGGGTTTCTTTTCGCTGCAGCAGCCCGATATGTTGATCTTTTTCTCGACTTTTTTTCCTTTCGAAAAAGAGGATAGACCCCGGCCTCTGCATCTGGACGATGCATGCGGCCATTTTATTAATTATTCATAGAGACCATACAACATAATACATCAGTCGGCCTGAAGCCACCGTCTATGCAACACTTGTTGCTACTCCTATCCCATTGAGGCCTTGCTCGGATGATGTAGATTCAATCCCCTAGTGGATTCAATCCACGCAGAGGTTGGGTAACACCCACTCCCTCACCCAATCCTCATTATTCCCTTTCCTTTAAATCCCTGTCAATTTTGATTCATTTGGTTAGTCCACAAGAACCCTAACCTTACAAATTCCTAGAGTGCGAGAGGGGAAGGAAGATGAGAGAATGGTAGGGGCTTTGGGTCTTACCGGCGAGATGGTCGCCATCCGAAGAGGGGATGGACGCCGGAGATGGTGAGGCGCTTCCGCTATCGATCTTGCGCCGGGTCACCGTAGTCTTCTCCGGGCCATTGTGGCGTAATAGAGGGGAGGGGATCCACCACACGCGAGAGATGAATGCTTGATCACGCCGCCGCCGTCGTTGCCGTTGACTCGCGGGAGAGAGGGGTCGAGCAAAGGCTCCTTTTATTCTTTTTATCTGTTCCGTCTCGTTCCCTCGGGCAGGGTTTGGTTCCACGGGATGGGAGGAGAGGGGTTTTTTCCCGGTCAAAACCCGATGGTTTCGGAGGGAATAGGCTGGGGATAGACCCCCGCTGGTTGTAGCCGAACACACCTATATGACTGACCGGGACCTAACCCCGGCCGGGCCGAATCCACGTGGATCGGCGAGGCTTGGCCCGATCCCGATGCGGGTGGTATTAAACGAACAAGGCTTGATGAAGGTGTGCCGAATATCCGGGCCTAATAACAAACGGACATCGCACCAAACCCTAACATCTAAAACCGTCCGGATGCCCCAGCCCAGCCACACACCGGGACTGGGTCCCATACCAGACCAACGCACTCTCAGAGACTGCCGCCGCCATCTTCCACCGATCCATCTCCAGAGCAGTAACTGACCCATCGACCTTGCCTGGCCTGCCGTCGACGCCACCACGATGCCAGACAACTCCACCGTGCTACACGTATCCGTCCACACGCGCCCGTCGCTGAACCTCCTCATCGCCATGCCACCGGGATCCGTCGCCGGCCTTGCGATGGATGAGACTCCGCTTTTCCGCTTGTCCCGTCCAACCAGCACTTGCTCCTAAACGATGCCCTCAGGAGGGACAACGGCGTCAAAGGCACCATCATCGTCCAATCCGGTAGATCCAGATCTAGGGTTCCCCCCGGAGCATCATGAGTAGGGTGCCACGACCTGCAACAACGATGCCTCGAGAAGGGAACGACGTCATAGACGCCGCCATCGTCCGCCATGACCGAAGTCGGCGCGATTTTCACCGGAAGTCGCGTCCCCCCAACCTCACAGTTAGCTGGAACCGAATGGAACCTCGCCGTGGAGACGAGGGCCGCCGTCGGCACGCCGGCAAGGGGCCTCCAGCCTCCCCTAACCAGTCCTCCTCGTGCCACCGGCTGGCCAAGGCCGAACCGAGACGGATCTGGACAGGACGCCAGATCCGCAGCCATCGGAGCCACCCATGCGCACGCAGCCGCCACATCACCGGCCATGAAGGCTCCCGCGCCGCCCAGCAGGGCGCGCGCCGCCACGACTTCGCCCCGGCCTCAAGATGAGACGCCGCCTCCGCCTCACAGGGTACGCCACGGCGACCACCCGCCCTGGATCTGCCGTGCAGGGCCCGCCACCACCGCGGCCCTAGCCGGCGACAGCGGCGGCTGGGGATGGCGCAATGGGGAGGGACTGGCGGCTAGGGATCGGGGGCCCCTGGCGCCGCCCAAGGGGAGGCGATGCGAGGGGATGGGACGGGAGCCATGATGTTGTTGTTTTTCTCGATAAAGGGCACTTTTATTAACGCAACAAGTAGCATTAAGAGGATACAAATCGAATTGAGCGGCATCCGGTCATTGCATAACTAAGATGCATACACACAGCCAAAGGCAACAAGTCTAACATAGAAAGAAAATAAAACGACAAATCAGCACCAGTAAAGATGAAAATGAAAGACATAGCCGGAGATGTTGATCTATTCTAACCAGCCATGATGAATTGATGATGCGGCGCAATGAGCCGTCCTTGTCTCTAGCACCGAATCGTCAATGTCGCTGGTTGTCTCCAACCAGCGGAGCCGAGGTGGCCGGAGCGACGCGCCATCGCCCATCGGGATCACAATTCACACGGCAGGACGAACAGATAGATGACGGAGGCATGGGTCCCATCATTAGAAAATGAAACTAAACCACAGCCCTTAATTGCAGTCTTGTCCTCAGTCCACGGTAGCCATTCACATTCATCCCTCTTCCTCTCTCTCTCTCTCTCTCTTGCGTGGGAGAGTCCTTGGGCTATATAAATAGGAAGGCCACGTACTCTACCTCACGAAAGCTGCCCCGGTACGCCCCGCAACCATAAACGCGACGCCCAGAGAAGATGTGAGTGCGTTAATGCCTAGGATCGTACGCTGCGAGCATCTACATATTCACCCCGGACCTTTCTCCCGGTCTCGACCGTCTCACTCCATCTCCGTCCCATCCACCTGCAGCTAGCAGCGGCCGCGCGCGCTGTGGATCATACGCAATCTTCCATGGAGCCGCCGCCTTCTCCGCTGGGCACCGGCGCCGGCGCTATCTGCTGCATGTGCGGCGATCGCGGCCTGCCGCACGAGCTGCTCCGCTGCAAGCTCTGCCGCGTCCGCCTGCAGCACAGGTGCGTGCCGGCGTGTGTGCCTTGCGCGATCGCTCCAGCTCTCCTTCTCCTATCGATCGAGCCATCTGACCTGGGCGTGTGTTTGTTATGTGTCTAGATACTGCAGCGATCTGTACCCGAGGGCCACGGCGTACAGGAGGTGCAACTGGTGCCTGAGGGAGCCCGCAGAAGCCCACGCCCAACCCCACGCTCACCCGGTGGCTAGCAAGAAGGCGGACAAGCGGAAGATGGTGGCATCAACGGAGACGTCCACCTCCGACGAGGAGGAGCGGCGGCAGCACGAGGCCGGATGCGCCACTGCTACGAGGTCCAGGAGATCGGCCGCGGAGGTCGGCAAGCCGGTCAAGAAGCCCATGGTCGACGAGAGGCCACCGCTGCCCCCCTCGCCGGGCACGGCAGCGAAGGGGAACAGCGGCGACAAGAAGCCCAAGGTCGACGAGACGCCAGCGCTGCCTCCGTCGCCGCGCACGGCAGCGAAAGGGAACAGCGGTGACAAGAAGCCCAAGGTCGATGAGAGGCCGGCGCTGCCTCTGTCGCCGGGCGCGGCAGCGAAGGGGAACAGCGGTGACAAGAAGCCCAAGGTCGACAAGAGGCCAGCGCTGCCTCCGTCGCCGGGCACGGCGGCGAAGGGGAACAACGGCGACAAGAAGCCTAAGGTCGACGAGTGGACGGCGCTGCCCCCGTCCCCGGGCACGGCGGCGAAGGGGAGCAGCGGCGACAAGAAGCCGATACAAGCGGGGAAGTTGGCGCGGCCGGGTAGGGTGAAGGTGAGGAGGTACAAGCTCCTGGCAGAGGTGATTAGCTGCTAGCCAGGATCACGGAATCAAAAGGGGAAGTAGCTGGCAACTTAGCCAAATAGCTAGCCAACATCGACATTGGTGATTTGGTGTCGATGTATGTACATATCGTTTGCCCGTCGTGTGTACGGGTTTCCCCTATCTTTTTTGGGAGAGAGTCGACTACCGTGGTAGCGCTGTACTGATCTTAAACCGTCAGTTTTATATACCAGTTGACGTGCATAGAGGGGCGGTTTGACTTTATGTCTGGGCGGCGATGAGCTGGTTGCTCCGTGAAGCGGTGGTATGTCGGGGCGATGGCCTCCCTCAAGAGATGAGTCAGTGCAACGGCCATGGCCTGCGAATGGTTACACTTCGCAACTTAGGTTGTAGGTGGTTAGACCGTGCGGCACTGTAACTTGAGAGTGAGTGGTGGTATGTCGAGGTGGTGGCCCTCGAAGGTTAGGTCAGTAAGACGGTCAAGAAGCCCAAGATCGACGAGAAGCCAGCGCCGCCACTGACGATGGGGATGGTATCAAAGGGGAACAACAACGATGAGAAGCCGATGCAGGCGAGAAAGTTGGCGCGGCTGGGTAGGGTCAAGGTGAGGAGGTGCAAACTCCTGGCAGGTGTGAGAATAAAAGGGCAAGCAGCTAGCCACCATCGACAGATGTCGATAAATATATACATCGTTTACTCGTCATATACATGTTTTTCCTCCTTTTGTTTTTTGAGAGAGTTCACTAGGTGCTAGTGATGTACAAGTCTAGGAGTTTCGAGTAAATTAAGTCATTTTTTACTTTTATACACCATGGGTTCGTGTACCAGTATATATATATATATATATATATATATATATATATATATATATATATATATATATATATATATATATATATATAGAGAGAGAGAGAGAGAGAGAGAGAGAGAGAGAGAGAGAGAGAGAGAGATTGATTTTATATAGGGGTGGCGGCCGACCACATGTAGTCTACGGACGGTTGCCCCATGAAGCATAGGCTGTAGGTGGTAGCGAGTGGTGGTATGTCAATGGTGAACCTGTAAGGTGGTGTTGGTGGACCATGCCTAGGGGCGGCGGAGCGGTCGGAAGTCAGGGGGGTGTCCTTGAGAGTTTAACAACGTCGTGGTCGTGTGAGTGACGAGGTAGCGCGTAGTGCTGGTCATCGGTGTATAGAGCGTCACATTATGCACAAATCATGTGTGGCTTGTGGAGCGCATGCGTCTTCATCTCCGCGAGAACATCCCGAGTTCGCTCCTTCGATAGTAGTCACGACTTCTTCTATCCGACAGTGATGGGGCTGATGGAGTGGGTTCCGGTTGGTTTGTGTGTGCTCGGTTGACGCGTTTTTGTTGGGGAATGTTGCATGGGAAACAAAAAATTTCCTACGCTCACCAAGATCAATCTAGGAGATGACCATCTACGAGAGGAGAGATTGCATCCACATACCCTTGTAGATCGCTAAGCGGAAGTGTTAAGAAGCGCGGTTGATGTAGTCGAACGTCTTCGCGATCCAATCACGATCCGTCCCGCGAACTCCCGATCCAAGTGCTGAACGGACGACACCTCCGCGTTCAACCTACATATGTCTTGATGAAGCCTTCACCTCCTCGATCCAGCGAGCGATGGTGAAGTAGTAGCTCGAGTCCTCTGGCAGCACGACGACGTGGTGGCGGGGGTGGTGGCGGAATCTCAGCAGAGCTTCGCCAAGCACTACGGAGAGGAAGAGGGATGCGAGGGAGAGGAGAGGCAGCGCCGTTGCGTGGAGATGTGCTCTTCGGGTGCGGCTGCCCTCTCTCTACCTCTCTATATATAGGGGAAGTGAGGAGGGGGTGGCGCCCCTAGGGTTTCCCCTAGGAGGGCGGCGGCCAGGGCAGATGGGATCTCCCCTAGGGTGACTTGCCCCCCAAGCCGGGAGGTGGGCAGCCCTAGGGGAACACCCCCAACCCTCCTGGTTACGTGAGATGCAGTGAGGGGGGGGGTGCTAAGCCCCTTAGTGGGCTGGTTTGCCCCCTCCCCTTGGCCCATGGTCTCCCCAACACTTGTCGGGGCGCCCCGAAACCCCTTTTGATGACGCTGGTCATCACCCGGTACCCCCAGAACAATTCCGGACTCCAATACCCTTCGTCTGATATATCTATCTTCACCTCCGGACCATTCCGGAGTTCCTCGTCACGTCCGGATCTCATCCGGGACTCCGAACAACCTTCGGTAACCACCATAATGACTCAATTATACTTATATCGCCACCAAACGTTAAATGTGTAGACCCTGCGGGTTTGAGAACTATGCAGACATGGCCGACACACCTCTACGGTCAATAACCAATAGCGGGACCTGGATGTCCATATTGGTTCCCACATATTCTACGAAGATCTTATCAGTCGAACCTTGATGTCAAGGATGCAGCTAATCCCGTATGTAGTTCCCTTTGTCTATCGGTATGTTACGTGCCCGAGATTCGATTGTCGGTATCTCCATACCTAGTTCAATCTCGTTAACGGCAAGTCTCTTTACTCGTTCCGTAATACAAGACCTCGTGGCTAACTCATTAGTCACATTGCTTGCAAGCTCATTGTGATACTGTATTACCGAGTGGGTCCTGAGATACCTCTCCGTCATACGGAGTGACAAATCCCAGTCTTGATCCAAGCCAACTCAATAGACACCCTCGGAGATACATGTAGAGCACCTTTATAGTCACCCAGTTACGCTGCGACGTTTGGTACACACAAGGTACTCCTCCGGTGTCAGTGAGTTGCATGATCTCATGGTCATAGGAACATATACTTGACATGCAGAAAACGACAGCAATAAACTTGACATGATCATATGCTACGTTCATAGTTTGGGTCTTGTCCATCACATCGTTCTCCTAATGATGTGATCCCGTCATCAAATGACAACTCATGTCTATGACTAGGAAACCATAGCCATCTTTGATCAACGAGCTAGTCCGGTAGAGGCTCACTAGGGACATGTTGTTGTCTATGTACCCACACATGTATTTGAGTTTCCAGTCAATACAATTATAGCATGGATAATAAATGATTATCATGAACAAGGAAATATAATAATAATCACTTTATTATTGCCTCTAGGGCATATTTCCAACAGTTTTTGTTGTGTTTATTGCACTGCTGACATGTGTGAGTTTATCCCTCATAGGACATTTGAGGCTTTGAGTGGGTTGGCCATGCATGTATCAGTTTTTACCCGTTTCCCCTAATTTTAACTAGATTATAATCCCTTCTTAGTTACTAAAATGGCAAACCTTTTAAATTCGTATTAAAAATGGATGGAGGCATGGAACATTATCGCATAGGTGTATTCACCGCTCATTAAGATCCCTCGCTCATGAAATTACATGTGAGCTATTTAGGGCTCACTTCAAAGCACTTTACCCTGATTTTGGACACTCCTTTCGATGATGTTGATGATGCCACCTTCTTCCTCTAGCCAACCTCGAGGTTTTTTTTGATGATATAGGTGTTCACTTTTGCCCCCTCCACTATATTGTTAGTGATGTTCCCAGCATCAAGCCATTGAAACCCTATGTCCGTGATCCGTCCTTCTTTCCAAGGGATGAGGACTTGAGAGGGGCGTGGAGGCGAGGGAGTGGGGAAGGTGATGTGCAATGTGCGGCTTAACATAGACTGGCGGGTGCCCTTCTTAGACATGGGGTCAGACTTTGATACTCTAGTTTTTATGTACAAGATATATAACTTTATCATCCATATTCATCCTCCAAAACTATTGAAGGGGAATACTAGTTAGCCGATCAAAAATTGGTGCCACTTGAGGTAGCAGTGCCGTCGGATTTCGGGCTCCGCAGACCCTTGAGAAATTCGAACTCTGGGGTGCGTGTGAAGAACTCAACCTCCCTAGTCCGCCTACTCGCCAATCTCACGGCCTAGCTCGATGAACAGGAAGGAAATGGACATGACAGTTTACCCAGGTTCGGTCCACCTTGTGGTGTAAAACCATACTCCTGCTTTGTGGTGGATTGACCTCGAGGGGCTGAGGATGAACTAGTACAGTGGGAGAACAACCTCAGGAGGAGGTGTGTTCTTCGCCGAGTGAGTCAAGGGTGTGAGGATGGAATGGATCCGATCCCTCTCTACGGTGGTGGTGCTGCTCTACTTATAGTGGCCTTGGTCCTCTTCCCAAACGAAGGCGGGAAGGGATCCCACAATGACCAAATTTGAAGGGAGACGACTAGTACATCTTATTCTAACAAAAGTAGTCTTTGCCTGCAAAAGCCTCTGGTCGTGACGCTGCG
Organism: Aegilops bicornis; assembly: GCA_021605145.1. Lineage (NCBI taxonomy): Eukaryota > Viridiplantae > Streptophyta > Magnoliopsida > Poales > Poaceae > Aegilops > Aegilops bicornis. The sequence continues at coordinate 562,233,276 of CM038670.1, read as the reverse complement.
GTGGGCTCGGCGATAACCTCTGTCTTGCCGTCCTGGCGGTCTTGGTCTTGTTGCATGGAAATGGAAACCTTTGGCGAATTCCTCGGGACTCCGCGCCTGCGCTCGCCTCCTTAGCACCAAAGAGGAAACTGTTGTTCTGCGCCCGCTGGCGCCTGCCTGGCCTTGGTCGTCATGGCTTACGTCACCTGAACCTCGCGAGGTGAGGCTTGCATAGAAATCTCTGCTTCTCAAGAGCCAGCCTGAGGAGGCCGCTCCTTCTGGAGGTCTTGGTGTCGTCCACCTCGCGAGGCTTGGACCCTCGCGACGCTCTTGAGTTTTTGATGCTAAAGGCGGGCCGTACCAGGCCGCCGATGGAACCACGCCGTGGGCCATAGACAGGCAAGTCTGGGAACCCCCATTCCCAGAACGCCGACAGTAGCCCCCGGGCCCAAGGCACGCTCGGACTTTGCTTTGAAGCGAAGCCAAAGGGCAAGTGCGGAGCGCCGCGGGCCCTAACCACCTGCAGCCTCGGTCGATGCGTGGCGATTGATGGGACGCGGGCTTCTCCGCTTCCCCACGCTGCCTCGGCAACCATTTGACTTGACAAGAGCTTGCTGCATGCAGAGAAAGACCATCATTGCGTGGGATCATGGAGGAGGGCAGTTGGCCTCCCGCCGGCTATGAATGAGGGGAGGGGCGGAGCCCCCCTCGCTCATCTCCATCTTCTTGGTGCTCGCTCCTCCTTCTTCTTTGTATCGCCATCTTATCATAGTGGCCATGGTGCCGATTAGGAGGTTCTCTGCGGCGGAGAAGGGAAAACCCCCTTGGGAGGAGCCTGGGCCGCTTCCACCGAAGAAGAGGCTTGGCCGCCCTCGCGACGTCGGCGTAGGGCAGGAGGTGATGCGTCCTTGTTGGTACGAGCGGCCTCCGCCTGGCTTCACGATCCCTCTGTATGCCCGCGCGCAGAGCTTTGGATAGGGCGGTGGTGCTCAACACCGCATGGGCCAAGGGCGCGATGGACAGGCCGAGGCTGCACGGCCAGCTGGCCCGTGAACTCACGCCGAGGGCACCTCACGCGAGTTCGTGGTGTGGGCGGCAATGCCGCCTCACACGTGGATCCGACTCTCGAGGTTCCTCGCCGAGGAGATGTTGCCGAGGGGGCCACTTGAGTTGTGGCTGCAACACGCCGGGCGCTGCAGCCGAGCCACGGGGGCGGAGGTCGAGGTCGTCCCCCCGGGCGACATCTTCATGACTCGAGGATGGGGCGAGGTCGCTCGCGCCTGCCTTTCAGAGGGGCCCTCGCCATCCACTTCGAGTACGACGGCGCCTCCACGCTGTTCTTCAAGGTCTTCGGCGAAGACGGCCGGCGCCTGGAGTGTTGCTCCGGGGGAGGCAGTCCACGCGGCGCGGCCTCGGATGTCGAACTCGCCCCTGGCCTTGCCGGTAGCTCCTCCAGCAGCAGCGACGACTCCCTGGGATCCAGCAAATCTCCCGAGCCCAGCGATTCTCCGGAGTCCAACGATGACAACTACGTGCCGCCAAGCTCTCGCCGCGCCCGGAGCGCAGTGATGATGTTTGCCAATACTACATCGGTGGTTCCCCCAAGAGGAGAGGATGATGCTGTTGGGGAACGTTGCAGAAAATTAAAATTTTCCTACGGTTTCACCAAGATCCATCTATGAGTTCATCTAAGCAACGAGTCAAGGGAGAGAGATTGCATCTACATACCACTTGTAGATCGCGTGCGGAATCGTTCACTAGAACGTGGATGATGGAGTCGTACTCGCCGTGATCCAAATCACTGATGACCGAGTGCCGAAAGGACGGCACCTCCGCGTTCTACACACGTACGGAGCGGATGACGTCTCCTCCTTCTTGATCCAGCAAGGGGGAAGGAGAGGTTGAGGAAGATGGCTCCAGTAGCAGCACGACGGCGTGGTGTTGGTGGAGAAGCAGCACTCAGGCAGGGCTTCGCCAAGTACATGACGGAGGAGGAGAGGTGTAGCAGGGGAGAGGGAGGCGCCAAGATGCAAGGGTGCGGCTGCCCCCTCCCTCCCCCCCTTTATATAGGCCAAGTACGTGACGGAGGAGGAGAGGTGTAGCAGGGGAGAGGGAGGCGCCAAGATCTGATCTCCCAAGGGGGGCGGCGGCCAAGGGGGGAGGCTTGCCCCCCCAAGGCAAGTGGGGCGCCCCCCCACCCTAGGGTTTCCAACCCTAGGCGCAGGGGGCCCAAGTGGGCGCACCAGCCCACCAGGCTGGTTCCCTCCCACTTCAGCCCACAGGGCCCTCGGGATAGGTGGCCCCACCGATGGACCCGGGACCCTTAGGTGGTCCGGTACAATCTAATAACCCAGAAATTCTCCCGATGGCCGAAATAGCACTTCCTATATATAATTCTTTACCTCCGGACCATTCCAGAACTCCTCGTGACGTCCGGGATCTCATCCGGAACTCCAAACAACATTCGGTTTGCTGCATACTCATATTCATACAACCCTAAGCGTCACGAACCTTAAGTGTGTAGACCCTACGGGTTCGAGACATCTGAGACATGGCCGACGGCTCTCGGTCAATAACCAACAGCGGGATCTGGATACCCATGTTGGCTCCCACATACTCCTCGATGATCTCATCGGATGAACCACGATGTCGAGGATTCAATTAATCCCGTATTCAATTCCCTTTGTCAATCGGTACGTTACTTGCCCGAGACTCGATCGTCGGTATCCCAGTATTGGGCATGTCGACGATTGCCAGTAACGAGACTGAACGAGGTATTGGGATACCGACGATCGAGTCTCGGGCATGTAACGTACCGACTGACGAAGGGAATAGTATACGGGGTTGCTTGAATCCTCGACATCGTGGTTCATCCGATGACATCATCGAGGAGCATGTGGGAGCCAACATGGGTATCCAGATCCCGCTGTTGGTTATTGACCAGAGCGCCTCGGTCATGTTCTGCATGTCTCCGAACCCGTAGGGTCTACACTTAAGGTTCGTGACGCTTAGGTTATTAGGAAGACTTGTATGTGATTACCGAATGTTGTTCGGAGTCCCGGATGAGATCCCGGATGTCACGAGGAGTTCCGGAAGGGTCCGGAGGTAAAGATTTATATGGGAAGTTGTCAAACGGACAACGGAAAAGTTTTGGGGCATATCGGTATTGTACCGGGGTCACCGGAAGAGTTCCGGAGGTCCACCGGAGGGGCCACCCTCCCGGGGCCACTTGGGCTATGGGAAGGGGCCAGCCCTGGTGGGCTGGGCGCACCCTCCTTGGGCCCTTGCGCCTAGGGGTTGAGGGGGGAACCCTAGAGGCGCCCCTTGGCTTGGGGGCAAGCCCCTCCCCTTGGCCGCCCCCTCTAGATGCCATCTAGAGGGGCCGCCCCTCTCCTTCCCCTATAAATAGAGGGTGAGGGAGGCTGCACACCCAAGCCAAGGCGCAGCCCTCCTCCCCAACACCTCTCCTCCTCCGCGTGTGCTTGGCGAAGCCTGCCGAGAACTGTCACTCCACCATCACCACGCCCGTCGTCTTGCTCTGGAGCCATCTTCCTCAACCTCTCCTTCCTCCTTGCTGGATCAAGACGGAGGAGACGTCCGTCTGCATCAGACGCGTGTGTTGAACGCGGAGGCGTTGTCCGCTCAGCACTTGGTCATCGGTGATTCGAATCACGGCGAGTAATGCGACTCCATCATCACCATCCCCTTGAACGCTTCGCACTCGATCTACAAGTGGTATGTAGATGCAAACTCTCTCCTTGACTCGTTGCTTAGATGAACTCATAGATGGATCTTGGTGAAACCGTAGGGAAAAATTTTAATTTTCTCGCAACGTTCCCCAACAAAGTGGCATCATGAGCTAGGTCTATGCGTAGTTCTCTATTGCACGAGTAGAACACAATTTTGTTGTGGGCGTAGATCTTGTCAACTTGCTTGCCGCTACTAGTCTTATCTGGCTTCAGCAGTATTGTGGGATGAAGCGGCCCGGATCAACCTTACACGTATGCTTACGTGAGACCGGTTCCACCGACTAACATGCACTAGTTGCATAAGGTGGCTGGCGGGTGTCTGTCTCTCCCACTTTAGTTGGAGCGGATTCGATGAAAAGGGTCCTTATGAAGGGTAAATAGAAGTTGACAAAATCACATTGTGGTTATTCATAGGTAAGAAAACGTTCTTGCTAGAACCCAATTGCAGCCACGTAAAAGATGCAACAACAATTAGAGGACGTCTAACTTGTTTTTGCAGCAATTGTCATGTGATGTGATATGGCCAAGTTGTGATGAATGATGAATGACATATTGTGATGTATGAGATCATGTTCTTGTAATAGGAATCACGACTTGCATGTCGATGAGTATGACAACCGGCAGGAGCCATAGGAGTTGTCTTTATTTTGTATGACCTGCGTGTCATTGAAGAACGCCATGTAAATTACTTTACTTTATTGCTAAACGCGTTAGCCATAGAAGTAGAAGTAATCGTTGGCGTGACAACTTCATGGAGGCACGATGATGGAGATCATGATGATGGAGATCATGGTGTCATGCCGGTGACAAGATGATCATGGAGCCCCGAAGATGGAGATCAATGGAGCTATATGATATTGGCCATATCATGTCACTACTATATAATTGCATGTGATGTTTATTATGTTTTTGCATCTTGTTTACTTAGAACGACGGTAGTAAATAAGATGATCCCTTACAACAATTTCAAGAAGTGTTCTCCCCTAACCGTGCACCGTTGCTAAAGTTCGTCGTTTCGAAGCACCACGTGATGATCGGGTGTGATAGATCCTTACGTTCACATACAACGGGTGTAAGACAGTTTTACACATGCAAAACACTTAGGGTTAACTTGACGAGCCTACCATGTACGCACATGGCCTCGGAACACGGAGACCGAAAAGGTCGAACACGAGTCGTATGGAAGATACGATCAACATGAGAATGTTCACCGACGATGACTAGTCCGTCTCACGTGATGATCGGACACGGCCTAGTCGACTCGGATCGTGTAACACTTAGATGACTAGAGGGATGTCTAATCTGAGTGGGAGTTCATTAAATAATTTGATTAGATGAACTTTATTATCATGAACAATAGTCTAAAACTTTTGCAAATATGTCTTGTAGATCAAATGGCCAACGCTCATGTCAACTTGAACTTCAACGCTGCTCCTAGAGAAAACCAAGCTGAAAGATGATGGCAGCAACTATACGGATCGGGTCCGAACCCGAGGATCATCCTCATAGCTGCCAGAAACAATATGTCCTAGAAGGACCGCTAGGTGACGCCTCGTCCCGAAGAACCAAGACATTATGAATGCTTGGCAGACTCATGTTGATGATTACTCCCTCGTTCGATGCGGCATGCTATACAACTTAGAACCAGGGCTCCAAAAGCGTTTTGAGCATCACGGAGCATATGAGATGTTCGAGGAGCTGAAACTAGTTTTCCAAGCTCACGCCGGGTCGAGAGATATGACGTCCTGACAAGTTCTATAGTTGTAAGATGGAGGAAAATAGTTACGTCAATGAGCACATACTCGTAATGTCCGGTTGCACAACCGCATGACCCAGCTGAATATTAACCTCCCCGATGAGGCGGTCATTGACAGAGTCCTTCGCCGCTCCCACCAAGCTACAAGAGCTTTGTGATGAACTACAATATGCGTGGGATGGTGAAGACCATTCCTGAAGTATTTTCAATCTTTGAAGTCGTGAGGTTGAGATCAAGAAAGAACATCAAGTGTTGATGGTCAATAAGACCACTAAGTTCAAGAAGGGCAAGGGCAAGAAGAACTTCAAGAAGGACGGCAAGGATGTTGCCGCCCGCAAGCCGCCATTACCGGGAAGAAGTCAAAGAATGGACCCAAGCCCGAGACCCAGTGCTTTTATTGCAAGGGAAGGGTCACTTGAAGCGGAACTGCCCCAAATACTTAGCGGATAAGAAGGCCGGCAACACCAAAGGTATATTTGATATACATGTAATTGATGTGTACCTTACCAAGACTCGTAGTAACTCACAGGTATTTGATACCGGTGCCGTTGCTCATATTTGTAACTCATAGCAGGAGCTGCGGAATAAGCGGAGATCATGGCGAAGGATGAGGTGACGATGCGCGTCGGGAATGGTTCCGTAGTCGATGTGATCGCCGTCGGCACGCTACCTCTACATTTACCTACGGGATTAATTTTGAACCTTAATAATTGTTATTTGGTGCCAAGTTTGAGCATGAACATTGTATCTGGATCTCGTTTAATGCGAGATGGCTACTCATTTAAATCCGAGAATAATGGTTGTTCTATTTATATGAGAGATATGTTTTATGGTCATGCTCCGATGGTCAATGGTTTATTCGTAACGAATCTCGAGCGTAATGTTACACATATTCATAGCGTGAATACCAAAAGATGTAAAGTTGATAACGATAGTCCCACATACTTGTGGCATGCCGCCATGGTCACATTGGTGTCAAGCGCATGAAGAAGCTCCATGCGTGATGGACTTTTGGAGTCTCTAGATTATGAATCATTTGACACATGCGAACCATGCCTCATGGGCAAGATGACCAAGACTCCGTTCTCCGGAACAATGGAGCGAGCAACCAACTTGTTGGAAATCATACATACCGATGTGTGTCGTCCAATGAGTGTTGAGGCTCGCGGAGGATATCGTTATGTTCTCACTCTCACAGATGACTTGAGTAGATATGGGTATGTCTACTTGATGAAACACAAGTCTGAGACCTTTGAAAAGTTCAAGGAATTTCAGAATGAGGTAGAGAATCAACATGACCCGAAAAATAAAGTTCTTACGATCAGATCGTGGAGGAGAATATTTAAGTCACGAATTTGGTACACACTTAAGAAAATGTGGAATCGTTTCACAACTCACGCCTACCGAACACCTCAGCGTAACGGTGTGTCCGAGCGTCAGAATCGCACTCTATTGGATATGGTGCGATCTATGATCTCTTACCGATTTACCGCTATCATTTTGGGGATACGCTCTAGAGACAGCTACATTCACTTTAAATAGGGCACCGTCTAAATCCGTTGAGACGACACCGTATGAATTATGGTTTGGGAAGAAACCTAAGCTGTCGTTTCTAAAAGTTTGGGGATGCGATGCTTATGTCAAGAAACTTCAACCTGAAAAGCTTGAACCCATGTCGGAAAATGCATCTTCATAGGATACCCTAAGGAAACCATTGGGTATACCTTCTACCTTAGATCCGAAGGCAAGATCTTTGTTGCCAAGAACGGATCCTTTACGGAAAAGAGTTTCTCTCGAAAGGAGTAAGTGGGAGGAAAGTAGAACTCGATGAAGTACTACCTCTTGAACCGAAAAGTAGTGCAGCTCGGAAAATGTTCTGTGGTGCCTACACCAATTGGAGAGGAAATTAATGATGATGATCAAGGTACTTGGATCAAGTTGCTCTTGAACTTCTAGGTCCACTAGGACACGTTCCGCACTGAGTGGTACGACAACCCTGTCACGGAAATCATGTTGTTAGACAACGGTGAACCTTGAACTATGAAGAAGCGATGGCGGCCCAGATTCCAACAAATGGCTAGAAGCCATGAAATCCGAGATAGAATCCATGTATGAAAAAAAGTATGGACTTTGACTGACTTGCCCGATGATCGTGACGATAGAAAACAAATGGATCTTTAAGAAGAAGACGGACGCGGATGGTAATGTCACCATCTATAAAGCTCGGCTTGTCGCTAAGGGTTATCGGCAAGTTCAAGGGATTGACTACGATGAGACTTTCTCTCCCATAGCGAAGCTTAAGCCCGTCCGAATCATGTTAGCAATTGTCGCATACTATGATTATGAGATATGGCAGATGGACGTCAAAACGGCATTCCTTAACGGGCATCTTAAGGAAGAGCTGTATATGATGCAGCCGGAAGGTTTTGTCGATCCTAAGAATGCTAACAAAGTATGCAAGCTCCAACGATCCATTTATGGGCTGGTGCAAGCATCTCGGAGTTGGAACATTCGCTTTGATGAGATGATCAAAGAGTTTGGGTTTATGCAGACTTATGGAGAAGCCTGCGTTTACAAGAAAGTGAGTGGGAGCTATGTAGCATTTCTCATATTATATGTAGATGACATACTTTTGATGGGAAATGATATAGAATTCTTGGACAGCATTAAGGCCTACTTGAATAAGTGTTTTTCAATGAAGGACCTTGGAGAAGCTGCTTATATATTAGGCATCAAGATCTATAGAGATAGATCGAGACGCCTCATAGGTCTTTCACAAAGCACATACCTTGACAAGATTTTGAAGAAGTTCAAAATGGATCAGTCCAAGAAAGGGTTCTTGCCTGTCTTTGCAAGGTGAGAGATTGAGCTCAGCTCAATGCCCGACCACGGCAAAAGATAAAGAAGAGATGAGCGTCATCCCCTATGCCTCAGCCATAGGATCTATTATGTATGCCATGTCGTGTACCGGACTGATGTAAACCTTGCCGTAAGTTTGGTAGGAAGGTACCAAAGTAATCCCGGCAAGGAACACTTTGGACAACGGTCAAGAATATCCCAAGTACCGAAAAGGACAAAGGACATGTTTCTCGTTTATGGAGGTGATGAAGAGCTCGTCAGAAGGGTTACGTCGACGCTTAGCTTCGACACAGATCTGGATGACTCTAAGTCACAAACCGGATACGTGTATATGTTGAATGGTGGAAGCAAGAATGGTGCAGCTGCAAGCGAAGCGTCGTGGCGGGATCTACATATGAAGCGGAGTACATGGCAGCCTCGGAGGCAGCGCATGAAGCAATTTGGGTGAAGGAGTTCATCACCGACCTAGGAGTCATACCCAATGCGTCGGGGCCGATCAAACTCTTCTGTGACAACACCGGAGCTATTGCCCTTGCCAAGGAGCCCAGGTTTCACAAGAAGACTAGGCACATCAAGCGTCGCTTCAACTCCATCCGTGAAAATGTTCAAGATGGAGACATAGAAATTTGTAAAGTGCATACGGATCTGAATGTCGCAGATCCGTTGACTAAACTTTCTCTTCCACGGGCAAAACATGATCAACACCGTAACTCTATGGGTGTTCGATTCATCACAATGTAACTAGATTATTGACTCTAGTGCAAGTGGGAGACTGTTGGAAATATGCCCTAGAGGCAATAATAAAAGCATTATTATTATATTTCCTTGTTCGTGATAATTGTCTTTTATTCATGCTATAATTGTATTATCCGGAAATCGTAATACATGTGTGAATACATAGACCACAATACGTCCCTAGTAAGCCTCTAGTTGACTAGCTCGTTGGTCAACATATAGTCATGGTTTCGACTATGGACATCGAATGTCATTGACAAGCGGGATCACGTCATTAGGAGAATGACGTGATGGACAAGACCCAATCCTAAGCATAGCACAAGATCGTGTAGTTCGTTTTGCTAGAGCTTTTTCAATGTCAAGTATCTCTTCCTTAGACCATGAGATCATGTAACTCCCGGATACCGTAGGAGTGCTTTGGGTGTACCAAACGTCACAACGTAACTGGGTGACTATAAAGGTGCACTACAGGTATCTCCGAAAGTGTCTATTGGGTTGACACGGATCGAGACTGGGATTTGTCACTCCGTATGACGAAGAGGTATCTCTGGGCCCACTCGGTAATGCATCATCATAATTAGCTCAAAGTGACCAAGTGTTTGGTCACGGGATCATGCATTACGGCATGCAGTAAAGTGACTTGCGATGCGAGACTGAACGAGGTATTGGGATACCGACGATCGAAGTCTCGGGCATGTAACGCATACCGGCGACAAAGGGAATAGTATACGGGGTTGCTTGAATCCTCGACATCGTGGTTCATCCGATGACATCATCGAGGAGCATGTGGGAGCCAACATGGGTATCCATATCCCGCTGTTGGTTATTGACCTGAGAGCGTCTCGGTCATGTCTGCATGTCTCCCGAACCCGTAGGGTCTACACACTTAAGGTTCGGTGACGCTAGGGTTATTAGGAAGACTTTTATGTGATTACCGAATGTTGTTCGGAGTCCCGGATGAGATCCCGGACGTCACGAGGAGTTCCGGAAGGGTCCGGAGGTAAAGATTTATATGGGAAGTTGTCAAACGGACACCGGAAAAGTTTTGGGGCATATCGGTATTGTACCGGGGTCACCGGAAGAGTTCCGGAGGTCCACCGGGAGGGGCCACCCCTCCCGGGGGCCACTTGGGCTGCGTGGGAAGGGGCCAGCCCCTGGTGGGCTGGGCGCACCCCCTCCCTTGGGCCCTTGCGCCTAGGGTTGAGGGGAACCCTAGAGGGGCGCCCTTGCTTGGGGGCAAGCCCCTCCCTTGGCCGCCGCCCCCCCTATAGATGCCCTCGAGAGGGGCCGGCCCCCCTCTCCCTTCCCCCTATAAATAGAGGGGTGAGGGGAGGGCTGCACACCCAAGCCAAGGCGCAACCCCTCCCCTCCCCAACACCTCTCCTCCTCCGCGTGTGCTTGGCGAAGCCCTGCCGGAGAACTGTCACTCCACCATCACCACGCCGTCGTGCTGCTGCTGGAGCCATCTTCCTCAACCTCTCCTTCCTCCTTGCTGGATCAAGACGGAGGAGACGTCGTCTGCACTGCACGCGTGTGTTGAACGCGGAGGTGCTGTCCATTCAGCACTTGGTCATCGGTGATTCGAATCACGGAGAGTACGACTCCATCATCACCATCCCCTTGAACGCTTCCGCACTCGATCTACAAGTGGTATGTAGATGCAAACTCTCTCCCTTGACTCGTTGAACTCATAGATGGATCTTGGTGCATCACCTAGCGGTGCTTCTAGGACATATTGTTTCTTGGCTGCTATGAGGATGATCCTCAGGTTCCGGACCCAGTCCGAATAGTTGCTGCCATCATCTTTCAGTTTGGTTTTCTCTAGGAACGCGTTGAAGTTCATGTTGACATGAGAGTTGGCCATTTGATCTACAAGACATATTTTGCAAAGACTTTATACTAAGTTCATGATAATTAAGTTCATCTAATCAAATTATTTAATGAACTCCCACTCAGATTTGACATCCCTCTAGTCATCTAAGTGTTACATGATCTGAGTCGACTAGGCCGTGTCCGATCATCACGTGAGACGGACTAGTCATCGTCGGTGAACATCTCCATGTTGATCGTATGTTCCATACGACTCATGTTCGACCTTTCGGTCTCATGTGTTCCGAGGCCATGTCTGTACATGCTAGGCTCGTCAAGTTAACCCTAAGTGTTTATGCATGTGTAAAACTGTCTTACACCCGTTGTATGTGAACGTAAGGATCTATCACACCCGATCATCACGTGGTGCTTCGAAACGACGAACTTTAGCAATGGTGCACAGTTAGGGGAACACTTTCTTGAAATTATTATAAGGGATCATCTTATTTACTACCGTCGTTCTAAGTAAACAAGATGCATAAAACATAATAAACATCACATGCAATTATATAAAGTAGTGACATGATATGGCCAATATCATATAGCTCCTTTGATCTTCATCTTCGGGCTCCATGATCATCTTGTCACCGACATGACACCATGATCTCCATCATCATGATCTCCATCATCGTGTCTCCATGAAGTTGCTCGCCAACTATTACTTCTACTACTATGGCTAACACGTTTACCAATAAAGTAAAGTAATTTACATGGCGTTGAATCAATGACTCGCATGGTCATACAATAATTAAGACAACTCCTATGGCTCCTGCCGGTTGTCATACTCATCGACATGCAAGTCGTGATTCCTATTACAAGAACATGATCTCATACATCACAATATATCATTCATCATTCATCACAACTTCTGGCCATATCACATCACATGACAATTGCTGCAAAAACTAGTTAGACGTCCTCTAATTGTTGTTGCATCTTTTACGTGGCTGCAATTGGGTTCTAGAAAGAACGTTTTCTTACCTACGAATAACCACAACGTGATTTTGTCAACTTCTATTTACCCTCCATAAGGACCCTTTTCATCTAATCCGCTCCAACTAAAGTAGGAGAGACAGACACCCGCTAGCCACCTTATGCAACTAGTGCATGTCAGTCGGTGGAACCTGTCTCACGTAAGCGTACGTGTAAGGTCGGTCCGGGCCGCTTCATCCCACAATACCGCTGAAGCAAGAAAAGACTAGTAGCGGCAAGCAAGTTGACAAGATCTACGCCCACAACAAAATTGTGTTCTACTCGTGCAATAGAGAACTAGGCATAGACCTAGCTCATGATGCCACTGTTGGGGAACGTTGCAGAAAATTAAAATTTTTCTACGGTTTCACCAAGATCCATCTATGCGTTCATCTAAGCAACGAGTCAAGGGAGAGAGATTGCATCTACATACCACTTGTAGATCGCGTGCGGAAGCGTTCACTAGAACGTGGATGATGGAGTCGTACTCGCCGTGATCCAAAACACCGATGACCGAGTGCCGAACAGATGGCACCTCCGCGTTCAACACACGTACGGAGCGGATGACGTCTCCTCCTTCTTGATCCAGCAAGGGGGAAGGAGAGGTTGAGGAAGATGGCTCGATGGCAACACGACGGCGTGGTGTTGGTGGAGAAGCAAGATCTCGGCAGGCTTCGCCAAGCACGTGACGGAGGAGGAGAGGTGTAGCAGGGGAGAGGGAGGCGCCAAGATGCAAGGGTGCGGCTGCCCCCTCCCTCCCCCCCTTTATATAGGCCCCCCTGGGGGGCACCGGCCCTTGGAGATCTGATCTCCCAAGGGGGGCGGCGGCGAAGAGGGGAGGCTTGCCCCCCAAGGCAAGTGGGGCGCCCCCCACCCTAGGGTTTCCAACCCTAGGCGCAGGGGGGTGTTGGAAATATGCCCTAGAGGCAATAATAAATTAGTTATTATTATATTTCCTTGTTCATGATAATCGTTTATTATCCATGCTATAATTGTATTGATAGGAAACTCGGATACATGTGTGGATACATAGACAACACCATGTCCCTAGTAAGCCTCTAGTTGACTAGCTCGTTGATCAATAGATGGTTACGGTTTCACGACCATGGACATTGGATGTCGTTGATAACGGGATCACATCATTAGGAGAATGATGTGATGGACAAGACCCAATCCTAAGCCTAGCACAAAGATCGTAGTTCAGTATGCTAAAGCTTTTCTAATGTCAAGTATCATTTCCTTAGACCATGAGATTGTGCAACTCCCGGATACCGTGAGGAATGCTTTGGGTGTACCAAACGTCACAACGTAATCGGGTGGCTATAAAGGTGCACTACGGTATCTCCGAAAGTGTCATTGGGTTGGCACGAATCGAGATCGATTTGTCACCGTGTAAACGAAGAGGTATCTCTGGGCCCACTCGGTAGGACATCATCATAATGTGCACAATGTGACCAAGGGGTTGATCACGGGATGATGTGTTACGGAACGAGTAAAGAGACTTGCCGAAACGAGATTGAACAAGGTATCGGGATACCGACGATCGAATCTCGCAAGTACAATACCGCTAGACAAAGGGAATTGAATACGGGATTGATTGAATCCTCGACATCGTGGTTCATCCGATGAGATCATCGTGGAACATGTGGGAGCCAACATGGGTATCCAGATCCCGCTGTTGGTTATTGACCGGAGAACGCCTGGCCATGTCTCAGATGGTTCCCGAACCCGTAGGGTCTACACACTTAAGGTTCGATGACGCTAGGGTTATAAAGGAAGTTTGTATGTGGTTACCGAATGTTGTTTTTTAGTCCCGGATGAGTTCCCGGACGTCACGAGGAGTTCCGGAATGGTCCGGAGGTAAAGATTTATATATGGGAAGTCCTGTTTTGGTCACCGGAAAAGTTTCGGGTTTTTCCGGTAACGTACCGGGATCACCGGGAGGGTCCCGGGGGTCCACCAAGTGGGGCCACTAACCCCGGAGGGCTGCATGGACCAAGTGTGGGAGGGAACCAGCCCCATGTGGGCTGGTGCACCCCCCACAAGGGGCCCAAGGCGCCTAAGGAGAGGAGAGGGGGAAAACCCTAAGGGCAGATGGGCCTTAGGGCCCTACCTGGTGCGCCTCCCTCTCCCCCTCTACCTGGCCGCCACCCATATGGGATTGGGGCTGGCCGCCGCCCCTAGGGTGGAACCCTAGAGGCGCAGCCCCTCCCTCTCCCTATAAATACTTGAGGCTTGGGGCTGCCCAACACATGATTTTTCTCCTCTATTGGTGCAGCCCTGCCTCTCCTCCTCCTCCTCTCCCGTGGTGCTTGGCGAAGCCTGCTGGATTGCCACGCTCCTCCACCACCATCACGCCCGTTGTGCTGCTGCTGGATGGAGTCTTCCTCAACCTCTCCCTCTCTCCTTGCTGGATCAAGGCGTGGGAGACGCCACCGGCTGTACGTGTGTTGAACGCGGAGGTGCCGTCCGTTCGGCACTAGGATCTCCGGTGATTTGGATCATGACGAGTACGACTCCTTCAACCCCGTTCTCTTGAACGCTTCCGCTTAGCGATCTACAAGGGTATGTAGATGCACTCTCCTTCCCTCGTTGCTGGTTTCTCCATAGATAGATCTTGGTGACACGTAGGAAAATTTTGAATTTCTGCTACGTTCCCCAATAGTGGCATCATGAGCTAGGTCTATTGCGTAGATTCTTTGTACGAGTAGAACACAAAGTAGTTGTGGGCGTTGATGATGTTCAATATGCTTACCGTTACTAGTCCAATCTTGTTTCGACGGTATTGTGGGATGAAGCGGCCCGGACCGACCTTACACGTACACTTACGTGAGACAGTTCCATCGACCGACATGCACCTGGTGCATAAGGTGGCTAGCGGGTGCCAGTCTCTCCCACTTTAGTCAGAACGGATTCGATGAAAAGGGTCCTTATGAAGGGTAAATAGCAATTGGCATATCACGTTGTGGTTTTTGCGTAGGTAAGAAACATTCTTGCTAGAAACCCATAGCAGCCACGTAAAACATGCAAACAACAATTAGAGGACGTCTAACTTGTTTTTGCAGGGTATGCTATGTGATGTGATATGGCCAAGAAGAATGTGATGAATGATATGTGATGTATGAGATTGATCATGTTCTTGTAATAGGATTCACGACTTGCATGTCGATGAGTATGACAACCGGCGGGAGCCATAGGAGTTGTCTTTATTTATTGTATGACCTGCGTGTCATTAAACAACGCCATGTAATTACTTTACTTTATTGCTAACCGGTAGCCATAGTAGTAGAAGTAATAGTTGGCGAGACAACTTCATGAAGACACGATGATGGAGATCATGATGATGGAGATCATGGTGTCATGCCGGTGACGGTGATGATCATGGAGCCCCGAAGATGGAGATCAATGGAGCTATATGATATTGGCCATATCATGTCACTACTATATAATTGCATGTGATGTTTATTATGTTTATGCATCTTGTTTACTTAGAACGACGGTAGTAAATAAGATGATCCCTTACAACAATTTAGAAGTGTTCTCCCCTAACTGCGTGCACCGTTGCTAAAGTTCGTCAGCTTCTAAGCACCACGTGATGATCGGGTGTGATGGATTCTTACGTTCACATACAATGGGTGTAAGACAGATTTACACACGCGAAACACTTAGGGTTAACTTGACGAGCCTAGCATGTATAGACATGGCCTCGGAACACAGAGACCGAAAGGTCGAGCATGAGTCGCATAGTAGATACGATCAACATGAAGATGTTCACCGATGATGACTAGTACGTCTCACGTGATGATCGGACACGGCCTAGTTGACTCGGATCATGTAATCACTTAGATGACCGGAGGGATGTCTATCTCGAGTGGGAGTTCATAAGATGAACTTAATTATCTTGAACATAGTCAAAAGACCTTTTTGCAAATTATGTCGTAAGCTCGCGCTTTAGTTCTCTTGTTTAGATATGTTCCTAGAGAAAATATAGTTGAAAGTTGATGATAGCAATTATGCGGACAGAAGAAAGCTTATGTCCTTAATGCACCGCTCGGTGCGCTGGACCTCGAACGTGGTCTGTGGATGTTGCGAACATCTGACACACACGTTTTGATGACTACGTGATAGTTCGGTAATGTTAAACGGCTTAGAATTGAGGCACCAAAGACGTTTTTGAAACGTCGCGGAACATATGAGATGTTCTGAGGGCTGAAATTGGGATTTCAGGCTCGTGCCCACGTCGAGAGGTATGAGACCTCCGACAAGTTTTCTAGCCTGCAAACTAAGGGAGAAAAGCTCAATCGTTGAGCTTGTGCTCAGATTGTCTGAGTGCAACAATCACTTGAATCGAGTGGGAGTTGATCTTCCATATGAGATAGTGATGTTTCTCCAAAGTCATTGCCACCAAGCTGCTAGAGCTTCGTGATGAACTATAACATATCGAGGATAGATATGATGATCCTTGAGGTATTCAATGGCGTTTGACACCGCGAAAGTAGAAATCAAGAAGGAGCATCAATTGTTGATGGTTGGTGAAACCACTAGTTTCAAGAAGGGCAAGGGCAAGAAGGGATACTTCATGAAACGACAAATCAGCTGCTGCTCTAGTGAACAAACCCAAGGTTGAACCCAAACCCGAGACTAAGTGCTTCTGTAATAAGGGGAACAACCATTGGAGCAGATTTACCCTAGATACTTGGTAGATGAGAAGGCTGGCAAGGTCGATAGAAGTATATTGGATATGCATTATGTTAATGTGTACTTTACTAGTACTCCTAGTAGCACTAGGGTATTAAGATACCGGTTCGGTTGCTAAGTGTTAGTAACTCGAAATAAAAGAGCTACGGAATAAACGGAGACTAGCTAAAGGTGAGCTGCCGATATGTGTTGGAAGTGTTTCCAAGTTTGATTTGATCAAACATCGCACGCTCCCTCTACCATCAAGATTAGTATTAAACCTGAATAATTGTCATTTGGTGATTGCCTTGAGCATAGACATGATTGGATTATGTCTATCGCAATACGGTTATTCATTTAAGGAGAATAATGGTTACTCTATTTATTTGAATAATACCTTCAATGGTCTTGCACCTAAATGAATGGTTTATTAAATCTCGATCGTAGTGATACACATTTTCATGCCAAAAGATATAAGATAGTAATGATAGTACCACCTGCTTGTGGCACTGCCATTTGAGTCATATTGGTATAGAACGCATGAAGAAGCTCCATGTTGATGGATCTTTGGACTCACTCGTTTTTGAAAAGTTTGAGACATGAGAACCATGTCTATTGGTGTATATGCATGAAGAAACTCCATGCAAATGGACCGTTTTGGACTCACTTGATTTTGAATCACTTGAGATATGCAAAACATACTACATGGGCAAGATGACTGAAAAACCTCAGTTTCAGTAAAATGGAACAAGATAGCAACTTGTTGGAAGTAACACATTTTGATATGTGCAGTCCAATGAGTGCCGAGGCATGCAAAGGAATATCGTTATGTTCTTACTTCACAGATGATTCGAGTAGATGTTGAGTATATTTACTTGATGAACACAAGTCTGAATTATTGAATGGTTCAAGTAATTTCATAGTGAAGTTTAAGATCTTCGTGACAAGAGGATAGAATGTCTATGATATGATCATAGAGATGAATATCTGAGTTACGAGTTTTGGCACACAATTAAGACATTGTGCAAATTGTTTCACAATTAATACTACCGAACACCATAGTGTGATGGTGTGTCCGAACATCATAGTTGCACTCTATTGGATATGGTGCGTACCATGATATCTCTTATCGAATTACCACTATCGTTCATGGGTTAGGCATTAGAGACAACCGCACTCACTTTAATGGGACACCACGTAATTCCGTTGAGACGACACCGTTTGGAGAAACCTAAGTTGTCGTTTCTTAAAAGTTTGGGGTTGCGACGCTTATGTGAAAAAGTTTCAGGTTGATAAGCTCGAACCCAAAGCGGATAAAATGCATCTTCATAGGACACCCAAAATAGTTGGGTATACCTCCTAATTCAGATCCGAAAGCAATAGGGATTGTTTCTTGAATCGGGTCCTTTCTCGAGGAAAAGTTTGTCTCGGAAAGTTGAGTGGGAGGATGGTGGAGACTTGATGAGGTTATTGAACCGTCACTTCAACAAGTGTGTAGCAAGGGCACAAGAAGTTGTTCCTGTGGCGCCTACACCAATTGAAGTAGAAACTTATGATAGTGATCATGAAGTTTCGGATCAAGTCACTACCGTACCTCGTAGGGTGATAAGGATGCGTACTGCTTCAGAGTGGTACAGTAATCCTGTCTTGAAGGTCATGTTGCTAGATAACAATGAACCTACGAGCTATGGAGAAGCGATGGTGGGCCCATATTTCGACAAATGGTTAGAGGCCATGAAATCCGAGATAGGATCCATGTATCAGAACAAAGCATGGACTTTGGTGGACTTGCCCGATGATCGGCAAGCTATTGAGATAAATGGATTTTTAAGAAGAAGACGGACATGGACGGTAATGTCACCGTCTATGAAGCTCGACTTGTGGCAAAGAGTTTTTCACAAGTTGACTACGATGAGATTTTCTCATCCGTAGTGATGCTTAAGTCCGTCGGAATCATGTTAGCATTAGCTGCATTTATGAAATCTAGCGGATGGATGTCAAAACGAGTTTCCTTACCAGCTCCGTAAGGAAAGGTTGTATGAGATACAATCGTAAAAGTTTTGTCGATCCTAAGGATGCTAAAAGGTATGCTAGCTCCAAATCCTTCTAAGGACCGGAGTAAGCATCTCGGAGTTGGAATATGCACTTTGATAGGATGATCAAAGATTTTGGGTTTATACAAAGTTTATGAGAAACTTGTATTTCCAAAGAAGTGAGTGGGAGCACTATAGAATTTACGATAAGTATATGTTGTTGACATATTGATGATCGAAATGATGTGGAATTCTGGAAAGCATATAGGGTTATTTGAAAGATGATTTTCAATAGAAAACCTGGATTAGGCTACTTGAACAATAAGCATCAAGATCTATAAGATAGATCAAAATGCTTAATAATACTTTCAAATGAGCACATACCTTGACATGATCTTGAAGGTGTTCAAGATGGATCATTCAAAGAAGGAGTTCTTGCCTGAGTTGTAAGGTATGAAGTTAAGAGTTAAAAGCTCGACCATGGCAGAAGAAAGACAAAGGACGAAGGCCGTCCCCTATGCTTCAGACGTAGGCTCTATAGTATGCTATGCTGTGTACCGCACCGGAAGTGTGCCTTGCCATGAGTCAGTCAAGGGGTACAAGAATGATCCAGGAACGGATCATTGGACAGCGGTCAAAATTATCCTTAGAAGAATAAGGAAATATTTCTCGATTATGGAGGTGATAAAGAGTTCGGCGTAAGGGGTTACGTCGATGCAAGCTTTAACACCTATCCGAATGACTCTGAGTAGCAAACTGGATACGTATAGTGGAGCAACCATTTGGAATAGCTTCAAGTGGAACGTGGAAGCAGCATTTACAATATGACATAGAGAATTGCGAAGTACATACGGATCTGAATACCGCAGACCCGTTGACTAAAACTTCTCTTACAAGCAAAACATGATCAAACCCTAGAAGTCATTGAGACTTAATCGCATGGTGATGTGAACTAGTTTAAGACACTAGTAGACTCTTTGGATGTTGGTCACATGGAGATGTGACCTATCAGTGTTGATCACATGGCGATGTGAACTAGATTATTGACTCTAGTGCAAGTGGGAGACTGTTGGAAATATGCCCTAGAGGCAATAATAAATTAGTTATTATTATATTTCCTTGTTCATGATAATCGTTTATTATCCATGCTATAATTGTATTGATAGGAAACTCAGATACATGTGTGGATACATAGACAACACCATGTCCCTAGTAAGCCTCTAGTTGACTAGCTCGTTGATCAATAGATGGTTACGGTTTCCTGACCATGGACATTGGATGTCGTTGATAACGGGATCACATCATTAGGAGAATGATGTGATGGACAAGACCCAATCCTAAGCCTAGCACAAAGATCGTAGTTCGTATGCTAAAGCTTTTCTAATGTCAAGTATCATTTCCTTAGACCATGAGATTGTGCAACTCCGGATACCGTAGGAATGCTTTGGGTGTACCAAACGTCTGGCAACGTAATCGGGTGGCTATAAAGGTGCACTACGGTATCTCCGAAAGTGTCTGTTGAGTTGGCACGAATCGAGATCGATTTGTCACTTCGTAAACGGAGAGGTATCTCTGGGCCCACTCGGTAGGACATCATCATAATGTGCACAATGTGACCAAGGGGTTGATCACGGGATGATGTGTTACGGAACGAGTAAAGAGACTTGCCGGAAACGAGATTGAACAAGGTATCGGGATACCGACGATCGAATCTCGGCAAGTACAATACCGCTAGACAAAGGGAATTGAATACGGGATTGATTGAATCCTCGACATCGTGGTTCATCCGATGAGATCATCGTGGAACATGTGGGAGCCAACATGGGTATCCAGATCCGCTGTTGGTTATTGACCGGAGAACGTCTCGGTCATGTTGCGCATGGTTCCCGAACCCGTAGGGTCTACACACTTAAGGTTCGATGGCGCTAGGGTTATAAAGGAAGTTTGTATGTGGTTACCGAATGTTGTTGAGTCCGGATGAGATCCCGGACGTCACGAGGAGTTTCGGAATGGTCCGGAGGTAAAGATTTATATATGGGAAGTCCTGTTTTGGTCATCGGAAAAGTTTCGGGTTTTTCCAGATAGCATCGGGACCACCGGGAGGGTCCGAGGTCCACCAAGTGGGGCCACTAACCCGGAGGGCTGCATGGACCAAGTGTGAGAGGGAACCAGCCCGTGTGGGCTGGTGCGCCCACAAGGGCCCAAGGCGCCTAAGGAGAGGAGAGGGGCAAACCCTAAGGGCAGATGGGCCTTAGGCCCATACCGTGCGCCTCCTCTCCCCTCCACCTGGCCGCCACCAGATGGGATTGGGGCTGGCCGCCGCCCCTAGGGTGGAACCCCAGAGGGGCGCAGCCCCTCCCTCTCCCTATAAATACTTGAGGCTTGGGGCTGCCCAACACATGAGTTTTCTCCTCTATTGGTGCAGCCTCGCCTCCTCCTCCTCCTCTCCCGTGGTGCTTGGCGAAGCCCTGCTGGATTGCGATGCTCCTCCACCACCATCACGCCATGTGCTTCTGCTGGATGGAGTCTTCCTCAACCTCTCCCTCTCTCCTTGCTGGATCAAGGCGTGAGACGCCACCGGTCAGTACGTGTGTTGAACGCGGAGGTGCCGTCTGCTCGGCACTAGGATCTCCGGTGATTTGGATCATGACGAGTACGACTCCTTCAACCCCGTTCTCTTGAACGCTTCCGCTTAGCGATCTACAAGGGTATGTAGATGCACTCTCCTTCCCCTCGTTGCTGGTTTCTCCATAGATAGATCTTGGTGACACGTAGGAAAATTTTGAATTTCTGCTACGTTCCCCAACAGGGGGCCCAAGTGGGGGGCGCACCAGCCCACCAGGGGCTGGTTCCCTCCCACTTCAGCCCACGGTCCCCTCCGGGATAGGTGGCCCCACCCGGTGGACCCCCGGGACCCTTCCGGTGGTCCCGGTACAATACCGGTAACCCCCGAAATTCTCCCGATGGCCGAAATAGCACTTCCTATATATAATTCTTTACCTCCGGACCATTCCGGAACTCCTCGTGACGTCCGGGATCTCATCCGGAACTCCGAACAACATTCGGTTTGCTGCATACTCATATTCATACAACCCTAGCTTCACCGAACCTTAAGTGTGTAGACCCTACGGGTTCGGGAGACATGCAAACATGACCTAGACGGCTCTCCGGTCAATAACCAACAGCGGGATCTGGATACCCATGTTGGCTCCCACATACTCCTCGATGATCTCATCGGATGAACCACGATGTCGAGGATTCAATTAATCCCGTATTCAATTCCCTTTGTCAATCGATACGTTACTTGCCCGAGACTCGATCGTCGGTATCCCAATACCTCGTTCAGTCTCGTTACCGGCAAGTCACTTTACTCATACCGTAATGCATGATCCTGTAACCGATCACTTGGTCACTTTGAGCTCATTATGATGATGCATTACCGAGTGGGCCCAGAGATACCTCTCCGTCATACGGAGTGACAAATCCCAGTCTCGATCCGTGTCAACCCAATGTACACTTTCGGAGATACCTGTCGTGCACCTTTATAGTCACCCAGTTACGTTGTGACGTTTGGTACACCCAAAGCACTCTTACGGTATCCGGGAGTTACACGATCTCATGGTCTAAGGAAGATATACTTGACATTGGAAAAGCTCTAGCAAAACGAACTACACGATCTTGTGGTATGCTTAGGATTGGGTCTTGTCCATCACATCATTCTCCTAATGATGTGATCCCGTTATCAATGACATCCAATGTCCATAGTCAGGAAACCATGACTACAATTGATCAACGAGCTAGTCAACTAGAGGCTCACTAGGGACATATTGTGGTCTATGTATTCACACGTGTATTATGATTTCCGGATAATACAATTATAGCATGAATAAAAGACAATTATCACGAACAAGGAAATATAATAATAATCCTTTTTATTATTGCCTCTAGGGCATATTTCCAACAGATGTAGCATAGCAACGATAGGTATTTCCCTCAGTAATGAAACCAAGGTTATCGAACCGGTAGGAGAACCAAGCAACACAACGTAAACAACCCTGCACACAAATAAAAACACCTCGCAACCCGACGTGTTAAAGGGGTTGTCAATCCCTTTCGGGTAACGGCACCAGAAATGGTGCATGGACGGGAGAAAGTTGTGATAGATTGAAATAATAGATCGCAAATAAAATAAAGTGGAGCAAAGTATATTTGCATTTTTGGTTTAATAGATCTGAATAAAAATGCAAAGGAAAAATAGACCGCAAGGAAAATATATGAGAAATAAGACCCGGGGGCCGTAGGTTTCACTAGTGGCTTCTCTCGAGAAAAATAGCAAACGGTGGGTAAACAAATTACTGTTGGGCAATTGATAGAACTTCAAATAATTATGATGATATCCAGGCAATGATAATTACATAGGCATCACGTCCAAGATTAGTAGACCGACTCCTGCCTGCATCTACTACTATTACTCCACAAATCGACCACTATCTAGCATGCATCTAGTGTATTAAGTTCATGGGAAAACGGAGTAATGCAATAAGAACGATGACATGATGTACAAAACATCCCTTTATCTATATGGCAGTCGATATAGATCTCGTCTTTTTATCCTTAGTAGCAACGATACATACGTGTCGGTTCCCTTTCTGTCACTGGGATCAAGCACCGTAAGATCGAACCCACTACCGGGCACCTCTTCCCATTGCAAGATAAATAGATCAAGTTGGCCAAACAAAACCCAAATATCGGAGAAGAAATACGAGGCTATAAGAGATCACACATATAAGAGATCAAAGAAATTCAAATAACTTTCATGGATATAAAAAGATAGATCTGATCATAAACTTGAAGTTCATCGGATCCCAACAAACACACCGCAAGAAGAGTTACATCATATGGATCTTCAAGATACCATTGTATTGAGAATTCAGCGAGGGAGAGAAAGCCTTCTAGATAGTAACTACGGACCCGAAGGTCTACAAAGAACTACTCACGCATCATCGGAGAGGCACCAATGGAGGTGGTGAACCCCTCCGTGATGGTGTCTAGATTGGATCTGGTGGTTCTAGACTCTGCGGCGGCTGGATGAATATTTCATTGAATCCCCTAGGGTTTGTGGATTTTTAGGGTATTTATAGAGCAAAGAGGTGGTCCGGGGGGCACCCGAGGTGGGCACAACCCACCAGGGCACGCCTGGGCCTCCTGGCGCGCACTGGTGGGTTGTGCCCCCCTCGGGGCACCCCCCAGGTGCAACCATAGCCCATTGCCTTCCTTCTGGCCCATAAAAAATCATCGTGGAGTTTCATGGCATCTGGACTCCGTCCGATGTTGATTTCCTGCGATGTAAAAAACATGGAAAAACAGCAACTGACACTTGGCACTATGTCAATAGGTTAGTACCAAAAAATTATATAAAATGACTATAAATTGATTATAAAACATCCAAGATTGATAATAAAACAACATGGAACAATCAAAAATTATAGATACGTTGGAGACGTATCAGCATACCCAAGCTTAACTCCTACTCGTCCTCGAGTAGGTAAGTGATAAAAAACAGAATTTTTGATGTGGAGTGCTGTTCATCAAGTCATGTCATATTCTTTTGTTTACAGCATGGACATTTGGACTTTTATGTGATTCAAAGCAATAGTCTAGTTTTGACATAATAATTTAGATACTCAAGCATATCACAAGCAAACATGTCTTTCAAAATATCAATGCTAAAACAAGTTATCCCTAGCCCATCATGCTCAAACATTGATCCATTTATGAAACACACTCGAATATTAACTACACCCAACACTTAAGCACGATCATATTGCCTCCTAGTCGGTGCTTTTTATAAGAGAAGATGGAGACTCAAAGTAAAAATAAAATTGCATAAAGTAAAAGAAAGGCCCTTCGCCGAGGGAAGTAGGGATTTGTAGAGGTGCTAGAGCTCAAGTCGAAAAATTTGAGACAAAAACATTTTGGGAGGTGTATCCATCCCACCAAATAAAATGACTCAGAGTTCCGAACACTTTCCATGCTAGCCATAGGCGGTTCCCAAACAGAAAATAAAGGTTATTCCTTTTTCCACCATTCTTTCACTTTCCATGGCTAGCCGTATCCACGGGTGCCCTCCATACCAACACTTTCCAAGGAATTTATTATTTGACAACATAAAGTATTTTTTTGCATTTCGGGACTGGGCATCCCTAAAACCTTTGCCTTACTCTCGTGCAATGACAAGTGAATAAACACTCATCTTGAGAATAACACATCTAGCATGGAAAATATTAGCCACCCGTTACTGTTCCGCGAGCGAAACAAATACACAAAAGAGAAGTTTATTTTGAAAATTAGAGATGGCACATGCAAATTTGCTTAGAACGGCAAAATAATACCGCATATAGGTAGATATAGTGGACTCATGTGGCAAAACTGGTTTAAAGGATTTTGGATGCACAAGTAGAGGTCATACTTAGTGCAAAATGAAGGCTATTAAAAAGATTGAGAAGCGACCAACCAAGAAACGAATAATCTCATAAGCAAGCAGTAAGCATAATTAACAATCGAATAATGCACCATAAGTAGGATATAATTTTCATTGCAGGATTATTGACTTTCGTGCATGCATAGGGAATCACAAACCTTAACACCAATATTCTTACTAGAGCACAATTACTCATCAACATAACTCACATATCACATCATCATATCTCAAAACTATTACTAATAATCAAGTTTATTTTGTACAATGATCTTCATGACATTTTTTTATCCTTCTTGGATATCTATCACTTTGGGACTAATTTTTATGTGTTGCTTTTCATAAGCTCAAACAAATATAAGTGAAGATCATGAGCATAACAAATATTCTTTCTCTCAAAATAATTTAAGTGAAGCAAGAGAGAATTTCTTTAAAATTTTACTAACTCTCAAATAAATCTAAGTGAAGTAAGAGAGCATTTCTTCAAAAATACTAAGCACACCGTGCTCAAAAAGATATAAGTGAAGCACTAGAGCAAGTCCTAGCTCATAAAAGACTTACGTGAAGCATAGAGAGCAATTTTAACAAGTCATGATATAATTTCCGCTCTCTCAAATAGGTGTGTCCAGCAAGGATTGATGACTTAAAACATAAAATAAAACAAGAAAAGACACATATCATACAAGACGCTCCAAGAAAAACACATATCATGTGACGAATAAAAATATAGTCTCGAGTAAAATACCGATAGTTGTTGAAAGAACGCGGGGATGCCACTCGGGGGAATCCCAAGCTTAGTTGGTTGCTCATTCTTGGATAATAGCTTGGGATGCCGGGGCATCCCCAAACTTAGGCTCTTAAATCCTTCCTTCATCCATCGTAAGATAACCCAAAACTTGAAAACTTCAATCACACAAAACTCAACAAAACCTTTGTGAGATCCGTTAGTATAAGAAAGCAAACCACTACTATAAGTGTTGTGTCAAACCAATTCATATTTTGTTTTTGTATTATATCTACTGTATTCCAACTTTTATATGGCAAAAACTCATGAAAGAAAACCATAGAGCCATCAAAATAAGCACACAACACAAAGAAAACAAAATCTATCAAAACAGAACAGTCTGTAGTAATCTGACTTTGGCGAATACTTTGGCGAATACTTCTGGAAACCCAAAAATTCTACCAAAATAGGAAGACCAGGGTAATTTGTATATTAATCTTCTGCAAAAAGAATCAGGGCAAAAGCTCTTTTCTGTGATATATGAAAATTATTTTCGTGAACACAAAGTTTCTATCTTTTTCAGCAAGATCAAACAACTATCACCCAAGAAGATCCTATAGGCTTTACTTGGCACAAACACTAATTAAAACACAAAAAACACAATCATACCAGTAGCATAATTGTGTAAACACACAAGAACAGAAAGCAAAAAGCAAAAATAAATTTTATTCATTGGGTTGCCTCCCAACAAGCGCTATAGTTTTACGCCTTAGCTAGGCATAAAGCAAGGATCTAAGTTTTGTCATCCTTCTTCTTCTTATTTTTCTTGGGGGTATTTTTATCAGGAGGTTTTGTAAACACAACATAAAACATATTATCCATAGAAACTTTAGCATTCCTTAGTTGGTTTTCATCATAACCCCTTCGATTTCCCGCAACAATCCAAGAGTAATGTTGATTGACATTATTGAAACATGTTGGATTATTTCTAGAACGGGAACCTCCTTTTTAAGATTTTCATCAAAGATCTTATTATCCCCAAGCAAATTAGTGCATAATCACTATTGTAAAGAATTTCATCTATCACGGGTTTTTCACGATTCATACCATAAAAGTCAAAGATTTCCCTAGCTTCCCGAATTATGTAGTCAAACTCGTTCATAAGAACGAGAGTGGCCAACTTTTTGGTTCTAGGATTCTTTATTTCGGGAAGCTCAAAAAACAATCTTTGCAAAGTAGGATGAGTGGGGATAAATTTACTTTCAAGTTTCAGAACTAATGCTGAAATAGCATCCGCATAAGATCTAGTAGTTTTAAGTATAGGGGCATCATCAAGACTCAGATTTCCAAACAATTGAAAAATTCCTGGATACGTTCTTTTCCCATAACGTTCCCGTGCCCCAAGATAAAAGTTTTAGCATCCAGATTGCCTGTACGTCCAATCTTAGGAGTCGGGCCATCATCTGTTGGTGCCATACCGAAATCACTCATGATTGCAAGCAAAGAATAAATCTGAAAAGAAAACGGCAAATGGAAAAGAGAGGCGAATAAAACGGCAAATTTTGTGAAGTGGGGGAGAGGAAAACGAGAGGCAAATGGAAAATAATGTAAATTGCAAGGAGATGAGATTTGTGATTAGGAACCTGGTTATGTTGAAGATCCTCCCCGGCAACGGCGCCAGAAATTCCCTTGATGATGTTTGCCAACACTACGTAGGTGGTTCCCCCAAGAGGAGAGGATGATGTAGCATAGCAACGGTAGGTATTTCCCTCGGTAATGAAACCAAGGTTATCGAACCAGTAGGAGAACCAAGCAATACAACGTAAACAGCCCCAGCACACAAATAACAACACCTCGCAACCCGACGTGTTAAAAGGGTTGTTAATCCCTTTCGGGTAACGGCACCAGAAACGGTGCGTGGACGGGACAAAGTTGTGATAGATTGAAATAATAGATCGTAAGTAAAATAAAGTACAACAAAGTATTTTTGTATTTTTGGTTTAATAGATCTGGAAAAACTCAAAGGAAAATAGATCGCAAGGAAAATATATGAGAAATAAGACCCGGGGGCCGTAGGTTTCACTAGTGGCTTCCCTCGAGAAAAATAGCAAACGGTGGGTAAACAAATTACTGTTGGGCAATTGATAGAACTTCAAATAATTATGATGATATCCAGGCAATGATCATTACATAGGCATCACGTCCAAGATTAGTAGACCGACTCCTGCCTGCATCTACTACTATTACTCCACACATCAACCGCTATCCAGCATGCATCTAGTGTATTAAGTTCATGGAAAATCGGAGTAATGTAATAAGAACGATGACATGATGTAGATGTTGGGGAACGTAGTAATTTCAAAAAAATTCCTACGCACACGCAAGATCATGGTGATGCATAGCAACAGGAGGGGAGAGTGTTGTCTACATACCCTCGTAGACCATAAGCGGAAGCGTTATGACAACGCGGTTGATGTAGTTGTACGTCTTCACGATCGACTGATCCAAGCACCGAAGGTACGGCACCTCCGTGATCTGCACACGTTTGGCTCGGTGATGTCCCACAAACTCACGATCCAACAGAGTGTCGAGGGAAAGCTTCGTCAGCATGAGGTGTGATGACGGTGATGATGAAGCTACCGGTGCAGGGCTTCGCCTAAGCACTACGACGATATGACCGAGGTGGATTATGGTGGAGGGGGGAACCGCACACAGCTAAGGGATCAATGATCAACTTGTGTCTCTATGGGGTGCCCCCTGGCCACGTATATAAAGGATGGAGGGAGGAAGAGGCCGGACCTCATAGGGCGCGCCCAAAGTGTGGAGTCCTACTAGGACTCCCTAGTCCTAGTAGGATTCCACCTCCCACATGGAATAGGAAAAAGGGAAGGGAGAAGGAGAAGAAAGGAAGGGGGCACCCCCTTTCCCTAGTCCAATTCGGACCAGTCTATGGGGAAGGGGCGCGGCCACCCTTGAGGCCTTTCTCTCCTTTCCCGTATGGCCCATTAAGGCCCAATACGAATTCCCGTAACTCTCTGGTACTCCGAAAAATACCCGAATCACTCGAAACCTTTCCGATGTCCGAATATAGCATTCCAATATATCAATCTTTACGTCTCAATCATTTTGAGACTCCTCGTCATGTCCCTGATCTCACCCGGGACTCCGAACAAACTTCGGTCATCAAATCACATAACTCATAATACAAATCGTCACAGAACGTTAAGCGTGCGGACCCTACGGGTTCGAGAACTACGTAGACATGATCGAGACTCATCTCCAGTCAATAACCAATAGCGGAACCCGGATGCTAATATTGGTTCCTACATATTTTACGAAAATCTTTATCGACAAATCGCATAACAGCATACATTGTTCCCTTTGTCATCGGTATGTTACTTGCCCGAGATTTGATCGTCGGTATCTCAATACCTAGTTCAATATCGTTACCGGCAAGTCCCTTTACTCGTTCCGTAATGCATCATCCCGCAACTAACTCATTAGTCACATTGCTTGCAAGGCTTATAGTGATGTGTATTATCGAGAGGGCCCAGAGATACCTCTCCGACAATCGAAGTGACAAATTCTAATCTCGATCTATGCCAACTCAACAAGTACCATCGGAGACACCTATAGAGCACCTTTATAATCACCCAGTTACGTTGTGACGTTTGGTAGCACAGAAAGTGTTCCTCCGGTATCCGGGAGTTGTATAATCTCATAGTCATAGGAACATGTATAAGTCATGAAGAAAGCAATAGCAATATACTAAGCGATCAAGTGCTAAGCTAACAGAATGGGTCAAATCAATCACATCATTCTCTAATGATGTGACCCCGTTAATCAAATGACATACTAAGCGATCAAGTGTTAATCAATCACATCATGTCTATGGCTAGGAAACTTAACCATCTTTGATTCAACGAGCTAGTCAAGTAGAGGCATACTAGTGACACTCTGTTTGTATATGTATCCACACATGTACTAAGTTTCCGGTTAATACAATTCTAGCATGAATAATAAACATTTATCATGAAATAAGAAAGTAAATAATAACTTTATTATTGCCTCTAGGGCATATTTCCTTCAGTAGACAAGATCTGTTTATCTATATGGCGGTAGATATAGATCTCATCTTTTTATCCTTAGTAGCAACGATACATACATGTCGGTTCCCTTTCTGTTACTGGGATCAAGCACCGTAAGATCGAACCCACTACCGGGCACCTCTTCCCATTGCAAGATAAATAGATCAAGTTGGCCAAACAAAACCCAAATATTGGAGAAGAAATACGAGGCTATAAGAGATCATGCATATAAGAGATCAAAGAAACTCAAATAACTTTCATGGATATGAAAAGATAGATCTGATCATAAACTCAAAGTTCATCGGATCCCAAAAAACACACCGCAAAAAGAGTTACATTATATGGATCTCTAAGAAACCATTGTATTGAGAATTCAGAGAGAGAGAGAGAGAAATCCATCTAGCTACTTACTATGGACCCGAAGGTCTACAAAGAACTACTCACGCATCATCGGAGAGGCACCAATGGAGGTGGTGAACCCCTCCGTGATGGTGTCTAGATTGGATCTGGTGGTTCTGGACTCTGCGGCAGCTGGATGAATATTTCGTCGACTCCCCTAGGGTTTGTGGATTTTTAGGGTATTTATAGAGAAAAGAGGCGGTCTGGGGGGCACCCGAGGTGGGCGCAACCCATCAGGGCGTGCCTGGGCCTCCTGGCGTGCCCTGGTGGGTTGTGACCCCCTCGGGGCACCCCCAGGTGCAACCAGGGCCCATTGCCTTCCTTTTGGCCCATAAAAATTCATCATGGAGTTTCGTGGCATTTGGACTCTGTTTGATATTGATTTCGTGCGATGTAAAAAACATGGAAAAACAACAACTGGCACTTGGCACTATGTCAATAGGTTAGTACCAAAAAATGATATAAAATGATTATAAAACATCCAAGATTGATAATAAAACAGCATGGAACAATAAAAAATTATAGATACGTTGGAGACGTATCATGCAGCAGCGGCGTCCGTGAAAGGATCGATATAGTTGACTAGAGGGGGGGGGGGTTGAATAGGCAACTAACAATTTTTAAGCTTTTCTTTACCAATTTAAACTTTGCAATAATAAAGGTTGTCTAGATGTGCAACTAGGTGGACAACCTATATGATGCAAACAACACAAGCACAAAAGCAAGCAAGGATAGGAACACAAATAAGCTTGCACAAGTAAAGGGATAAGATAACCAAGAGTGGAGCCGGTGGAGACGAGGATGTGTTACCGAAGTTCCTTCCTTTTGAGGGGAAGTATGTCTCTGTTAGAGTGGTGTGGAGGCACAATGCTCCCCAAGAAGCCACTAGGGCCACCGTAATCTCCTCACGCCCTCGCACAATGCAAGAGCCGTGATTCCACTATTGGTGCCCTTGAAGGCAGCGACCGAACCTTTACAAACAAGGTTGGGGCAATCTCCACAACTTAATTGGAGGCTCCCAACAACACCACGAAGCTTCACCACAATGGAATATGGCTCCACGGTGACCTCAACCGTCTAGGATGCTCAAACACCCAAGAGTAACAAGATCCGCAAGGGATAAGTGGGGGAATCAAATATCTTGTGGTGGAAGTGTAGATCGGGCCCTTGTCACCCAATCCCGAGCAAATCAACAAGTTTGATTGGCTAGGGAGAGAGATCGGGCCAAAATGGAGCTTGGAGCAACAATGGAGCTTAGAGAGAGAAGAGGTGGTCAACCAGAGGTAGAAGACGCCCCTTATATAGTCGTGGGAAAAATCCAACTGTTATCCACATATTCAGCCCGCGACGCGCGGTACTACCGCTCCAGGGGCGCGGTACTATCGCGAGGCTGTGCGGTACTACCGTGGCGGACCGCGGTACTACCGCAGCAGCAGCACAGGCCGGAACTAGCCTGACTAAGGGGCAGTACTACCGCTTGCGCGGTACTACCGCTCCCCCTTGCGGTACTACCGCAAGGCAGGAGAGTCACGGCCTGGGAAGGGCGCGGATGAAATAAATTACATCCGTGCCAACTTCCGCTGAAACTGCGGTGGTACAAAAATCCGACGCGGTACTACCGCTCCCGAGGAGCAGTACTACCCGAGGGGCGGTACTACCGTAGCGCGCGCCTACTACCGTGAAACTACGGTACTAGGTAGGAGGGCCACGGTACTACGGCGCTAGGGAGCAGTACTACCGTGGGCTCCGCGGTACTACCGCGCTGGACGAGCGGTACTACCATGGTGGGCGCGGATGTAAAAAATTACATCCGCCCCTACTACCGCACCGGAGCGGCACTAGGCACAGGAGCAGCGGTACTACCGCTCGGAGGAGTGGTACTACCGTGGCCCGGTACTACAGCGTGTACTTGCGGTACTACCGCAAGTACAGAGTAGTTGTCGATTTCCGCACAACCAAGATAACGAAGGAAGCTCCAAAGTGCAGGGAAAGGAGGGACAAGTGTACGTGTTGATTCCGCCCAAACCTTTCCGGACGCGGACCCTCTTAATAGTACGGCTCTCCCTACGACTCAAATCCAATCGAAAAGAAACGAGGACGACGCCGCCTTCAATAGTCTCGAGGGGCACCGAATCGCCTCGTGCCTAGTGATGAACCATCTGAGGAACTCAAAGCATACGATTAGTCCGCAAAAGTATAGTCATCAATCACCAAAACACTTACGGGGTAAATATGCCCTTACAATCTCCCCCTTTTTGGTGGATTGAGGACAATACGGGATTTGCACAAAGATACAATAATATAGAGCAAGGGCAAACCTCTCCTCTCCAAAATATAGACGGGCTCCCCCTAGATGTGTGCACTCTGGATGAATGCTTTGGACTGCATAGCACACGTACTAGGATCACCACTCCCCCTATATTTTAGAGACAAAGGCCCGAAGAATAACATCTAAGCAACATATAGCACGATATAACACAAGCTTGCTAAGATAGATAGAGTGCATATGTCTTACACCATACGAAGGAAAAGCAACTAAAACAAGGTTCAAACGAGGTTCAACCGAAAACGCAATAAACACACCAAACACGAACACGACACAAGACTCGCAAATCCCTACGCTCTCTCCCCCTTTGGCATCGAGACGCCAAAAAGGCAGAGAGGACACCTACACACAAGCGGTGGCTCAAGCAGGAGGGAACTCGTCCCAACCCTCTTCGTTAGACTCCTTAGTAGCAGGGATGGACTCCTCGACGTCCTCCTCAGAATCAGTCCACTTGTAGCGTTGCTTCTCCATCCACTCGGCCTCGGGAGTGATGTGCTCCTCAGACCCGCCAGACACATCCTCACCATAGAGCTTCAAGATCTTCCTGTCCCGGCGACGACTCTCCTTGGATGCCACGTGAGTCCTGTACTGCCCCTTGGCTTGCATGCAGAAAAGAGTCTTTATCTTGTCCTTCAGCTTCGTGGCCCATGAAGGCATAGAGGAGCTCTGGGAAGGCCTAGCAGCATGGCCCTCAGCAACATTCTCGGCGCCAGCATCCTCCTCTCCAACAGCAGCCCTAGCAGCAGACGCCTCGGCACGAGTAGTAGTGTTGGCCCAGTTGGCTTTGACACGCAGACAGATGGGGTCATGGCGAATCCAGTCAGGGGCAAGGAACTCCTCACCAGGGAAGATCTTCTCCAAGGTCCTTGAGATCAGCAGAAACAGATAGGGCCCATAGATAGGCCCTTTGCGGTTGAACACCGCAAACCGAAGCTCACACCACATGATGTGTGAGACATCAATTGGCTGAGTCTGAGACAAACGAGCCTCCTCACAGATGAGCATCATATGCACCATATAGGCATGGACCTTGTCCTTGTCACCAATGTGAGGGAACAAGGAGTTGCGGAAGATGCGGTACATGATATCCAGAAAAGAGTTGAGCACCAACCCTATCTTGCCACTTAGAAGCGTCTTCTCAACATAGTACGGTGCAAGCCTGTCCTTGTTGGCAGAGTCAGAGTTGGCATGGGGGCGAACACCCACGGGAGAGTCGAGCCCGCCATCGTGAACTTGGAGCAAATCCATGAACTCCTTCCGTAGCGATCGACTTACGGCCATTGGTCATCCAGTCATCCTCCTCTCCTCATTAGGGTGAAAGTAAATCAAGCAAAGAACTGACCAATGAGCTCAGGATCATAGTCAAGGTGAAAGGATATCACATGCTCAATGCCAAACTGCTCCACCAAGTCCGAGCCTCTCCAAAGTAGGCACGGAACTTGTCCTTCCTCAAGTGATGCATGTCAATCCACTTCACATCCACATAGGTATTCTGCTTGTTCTTGATGACATCCATATAGACGTTGGTTTGATGCTTGTTCCAGAACAGCTCACAGCCCCTGACAGAGGAATGAGGGGTCACGTACGGGTCAATTTGCCTGAGACAGACATAGTCAGATTGGGGCATCTCATCCATGCCCTTGGCAGGCTCCTTGTACTTGCTAGCAGTTGTCTTGACATGGCGCTTGGGGGCAGAGGAGGAGCCCTCTGGTGCTTCACCGGGGTTGCGCAGACGCTTGGAGCCAGTGTCACGACTGGGATTGGACCGGCGAGAGCCACCACCTGAGACACACACACAAAGCACCAAAGACGCAAAGAAGATCAATGCAAAGGCCACAATTAAGCACAAGAAACACATAGGAGACATATGAGAAAGTTGGCATGCGATAGGTGTGAGTCACGGTAGGATCAAGACTGCTTGCCTGTGACACTAAAGCATTAGTACTGCTCCAAACGCGGTAGTACCGTGAGAGGTCACGGTAGTACCTTGGTTGGAGCGGTAGTAGAGCTTTAGTGCCGCACAGAGCGCGGTAGTACCGCACCCGAAGGGCGGTAGTACCGTGCAAGCGGTAGTACCGCGCCATACGGACGGTAGTACCGCGTCGCAGCAGATCCAACTAGCGATTTGAATCTGAAAAGAACCGCGAAACAACGATGGTGCTACAGTGATCAGATCTAGCGCATGACAACAATACCCATATAAATCATATGCAATACCACACTCCTTCATCCTATTCTTGCAGAGATCAAGCCTATCAATCTCAAGAACACACAAGCCTCCCCCAAAACCTAGAAACACCAAACACCATCAACAAGGAGAGGGAGTTGGGGAAAAACCTAGGTCCATAGCAAGAGCACGTGGTGGGGAACGATCCCACCGGTCGGAATCACGGGAGGGCAGCCGGTGGAGGAGATCCGGCGAAGGATGCCGGTTCCGTTCTTGAGCAAGGGAGAGAAGGAGGCGACATGGGGAGAGGACTGCGAATGGGTATGGGGAGTTAGAACTCCCCCTGCCCGTACTTATCCCCACGCCCTCGAACCGTCGTGGTAGTACCGCGTATCGTCGCGGTAGTACCGCGTATCATCGCGGTAGTACCGCTCGGGCGGAAGTTCCGCACCGAGGCGGTAGTACCGCTCAACCGGGCGGCAGTAAAAAATTACTGCCGTGAGGTTGCGGTAGTACCGTGCTCCCGCAAGCGGTAGTACCGTGGCATGCTGCGGTAGTACCGCAGCTGGCCGCGGTAGTACCGTGAACTCAAGTCACCGCAAGTTTCAAAAACGAGAAGAGGGCCTTTGCAAGGCAACTATTCACACACAAGAAACCACAAGATCTAGCACAAACCAGAGGCAAAAGACAACAAGAAACCACCAAGCGACAAGGCCTCTCAAGGAGAGAGGGAGGTGGCCGAAGCCACCTATGTTTGAGTTGGATGTTATGGCACCGCGAAAAATTATCCTTGGGCCCATGACCAAAGCTCGTCTTTGGAACACAAGTACCATCAAAAATGGCTAATGTGAAAGAGGTGATCGATTTATGCATAATGGGGGGAGGAAGAGTTCATTGAGAGAACAACACTCCCCCTATGTCCATGCCTACACCTAAACTAGACAACAAGTTGAGTGTGGTGGGGAGTGCACGGGCTCAAGTCACATTGCTCAAATCGATGATATTTAGCTCATGCCTTAACTCGCGAAATCTTGCTTCATCTAAGGGCTTCGTGAATATATCTGCAAGGTTATCGTGAGTGTTGACATACTTGAGCTTGATCTCCCCTCGCCTAATGTGATCCCGGATGAAATGATACCGAATCTCGATGTGCTTCGTCTTGAAGTGTTGCACCGGG
Source organism: Aegilops bicornis (assembly GCA_021605145.1). Classification (NCBI taxonomy): domain Eukaryota; kingdom Viridiplantae; phylum Streptophyta; class Magnoliopsida; order Poales; family Poaceae; genus Aegilops; species Aegilops bicornis. The sequence continues at coordinate 562,197,288 of CM038670.1, read as the reverse complement.
TTGAGAGAAATCTTGATGGCACTTTCATTATCACACCAAAGAGGCACTTTGTCACAAATGACACCGTACTCCTTTAAAGTTTGCCTCATCCATAGGAGTTGAGCACAACAACTACCGGGCGCCACATATTCCGCTTCGGTGGATGAGAGAGACACACAACTTTGCTTCTTGGAAGACCAACTTACCAAGGAGCAACCAAGAAATTGGCACCTCCTAAGTGGACTTCCTATCCACTTTGTCTCCGCCCAATCTGAATCAGTAAATCCTTCAAGCTTGAAGTTTGCTCCTCTTGGGTACCATAAGCCAAAGTTTGGGGTATGAGCCAAATATCAAAAGATTCGCTTGACCGCCACATAGTGACTTTCCTTCGGTGCGGCTTGAAACCGTGCACACATTCCCACACTCAACATGATATCCGGTCTAGATGCACAAAGGTAAAGCAAGGATCCAATCATGGAGCGATATACCTTTTGATCCACCGCTTTACCATTGGGATCAATGTCAAGTTGGCACTTGGTGGGCATTGGTGTAGTAGCCGGCTTGACATCACTTAGCTTGAATCTTTTGAGCATGTCTTGAGTGTATTTGGCTTGGTTGATGAAGGTTCCTTCTCTTCTTTGTTTGATATCGAAACCAAGGAAGAACTTCAACTCTCCCATCGAAGACATCTTGAACTTGGAGGTCATGAGAGCGGCAAACTCCTCATTGAAAGCTTTGTTAGGAGAACCAAAGATAATATCATCAACATATAGTTGGCATACAAACAACTCCCCATTGACCTTCTTAGTAAAAAGAGTGGGATCGATTTGCCCCACTTCAAATCCACGCATCTTGTAACAACTCGGTAAGGTGGTCATACCACGACGTGGGGCTTGTTTAAGGCCATAGAGTGCCTTATCGAGTTGATACACATGATCCGGGAAGTAGGGGTCCTCGAACCCGGGGTTGCTTGACATAGACCAACTCATTAATGGGACCATTAAGAAAAGCACTTTTCACATCCATTTGTTGCAACTTAAAGTTGTGATGGGAAGCATAAGCAATCAACAAACGAATGGATTCAAGACAAGCAACGGGAGCAAAGGTTTCACCGTAGTCGATACCCTCGACTTGGGAGTAGCCTTGTGCTACCAATCTTGTCTTGTTGCGAATGATGTTCCCATGAGCATCTTGCTTGTTCTTGAAAATCCACTTGGTTCCAATGACGTTGTGGTTCTCCGATGGCCTTGGCACCAATCTCCACACCTTGTTGTACTCGAAGTTGTTGAGTTCTTCATGCATGGCATTGAGCCAATCCGAGTCTTCGAGCGCCTCATAGACCTTTTGAGGTTCAACACAAGAGACAAACGCGTGATGTTCACAATAGTTTGCCAATTGTCTACGAGTGCTTACCCCTTTTCTTAGGCTTCCAACCACATTCTCCATGAGATGGCCTTTGGTGGTGAGTTTGGAAACAATCTTGGCGGCACGACGCTCTAATTCCTCCTCGGAGGTGAGATGAGGAGGGGTCACTTGATCATCTTGAGCGCCGTCTTGAGCAAGATCTTCATCTTTAGCATGATCGGGGAGAGAACTTGACCTTGGGCATCATTTGAGGTGATATCATCGCCTTGAGCACGATCCTGCCCTTGGTCTTGTTCATGAGGTTGAGGGCCTTCACTTTGTTCTTCTAAGCGTGTGGGCCTTTGTTGGTGATGGCTCAACTTGAGTGGAGCTTTGTCCTTCTCCTTCGTCCACATGGGGTTCCTCAATGGGTAGGATAAAACCAACTCCCATTCTTCTTATGGCTTGGGAGGGAATTTCATCACCTACATCACAAGTGCCATTTTGCTCCACTTGGGAGCCGTTATTCTCATCAAACTCCACGTTACACGCCTCCTCAATAAGTCCCGTGGATTTATTGAGGACACGGTAAGCATGAGAGTTTGTAGCATAACCAACAAATATGCCCTCATGAGCTCTAGCTTCAAATTTAGACAAACGAACACCTTTCTTGAGAATGAAACACTTACACCAACACCGAAAGTACTTGAGGTTGGGCTTGTTGCCGGTGAGTATCTCATAAGGAGTCTTGTTCAAGCCTTTGAGGAGATAGAGCCGATTGGATGCATGACATGCGGTGTTGATGGCTTCGGCCCAAAAGTTGTATGGAGACTTGAACTCCGCCATCATGGTCCTTGCCGCATCCATCAACGTCCGGTTCTTTCTCTTCACAACACCATTTTGTTGAGGGGTATATGGTGCAGAATATTGATGCTTGATTCCCTCATCACTAAGAAACTCATCCAAGGTGTAGTTCTTGAACTCGGTGCCGTTGTCACTTCTTATAGTCAAGATCTTTGCATTATGTTGACGTTGAGCTTCATTTGCAAAGTCGATGACGGTTTGTTGAGTCTCACTCTTCCTCGAAGAAATATACCCAAGTGTATCTTGAATAGTCATCCACAATCACCAAGCAATACTTTCTACCTCCAAGACTATCAAAAGATGGTGGCCCAAAGAGATCCATGTGAAGGAGCTCCAAGGGTCTCTTTGAGTATTTGATGGTCGGGAGGGTGAGCCTTCTCATGAAGCTTTCCTTCAATACAAGCACTGCAAGCACGGACTTTGGCAAAACTAACATTCGTTAGTCCACGGACATGGTCCCCCTTGAGAAGACTTTGCAAAGATCTCATATTGACATGGGCTAAACGGTGATGCCAAAGCCATCCCACGTCAACTTTAGGCATTAGGCATATCGCGGTCTTAGTGGGTCGCTCCAAAAAGTTAATCACATAGAGACCGTTTTCGACATGCCCAACAAAGGCTACTTTAAGAGTCTTGCTCCACAAGAGGGCCACGGTATCAATGTCAAAGAAGGTAGCAAAGCCCATGACTGCAGGTTGACGAACGGAAAGCAAATTGTATGCAAGGGACTCAACAAGCATGACTTTCTCGACCGTAAGATCATGAGAAATGACAACCTTGCCGAGACCCAATACCTTAGAATGTGATGCATCACCCCACTCGACATTGGTGGGCATAGATGGAATCTCTTGCACGTCCACCACCATGTCCTTGCTCCGGTCATATGATTTGTTGCTCCACTATCAAGCAACCATGATCCCCACCTAAGCAAACCCCTACAAGAGATCAATGCTTGGTTTTAGGTACCCATTTGGTAATGGGTCCTTCGATGTTAGTAACGAGGGTCTTAGGAACCCAAATAGACCATTCAATGTACTCATAAGAAGAACCAACAAATTTAGCATAAACATGCCCATCACTAGCACGGCACAACACATATGAGGGGTTAAAGTCACCGGCTATGTTCATGGGGATGACGTTGTCCTTCTTGGCATTGCCACCCTTTGCACGGTTCTTCTTCTTCTTGGAAGCACCCTCTCTCTCCCTCACAAAAGTTTGCTTGAGAGGGGGAGGTTGCTTGGTCTTGTCATTCTTCTTCTTGCTCTTGGGCTTGGGCGAACCCAATCCCTCCTTGGTTACAACTTCCTTTTGATTACTCAAAAGGTCGTTAAGGTTCTTCTCACCTTGAGTGCATGTGACAAGGCCCTTTTCAAGTTGCTCCTTCAACTTAGAATTCTCCTCAACAAGATGCACATGCTCACAACAAGGGTTAGTAGCATTTTCATTATCAATCAATATCATATGAGGAAAGGTGGATTTCTCCTTGGTTAGCTTCACTTGGAGTTGATCATGAGACTCTTTGAGACTAGCATGAGCACCCTTCAAGACTTTGTGAGCCTTGTCGAGAGTGTCAAAGTCTTCGTTGAGTCTAGCAAGATCAACTCCAAGCTTTGCCTTCTCGGAGCTAAGCACACGAGACACAACAAGAGCATGATCAAGGTCTTTCTTTAATTTAGCATGATCATCGTTGTATTACTCCTCAAGAGCCAACCGAAGACCACGCTCTTCCTCAAGAGCATTGGAAAGATCCGAAATCTCATCGGCATAGTCACGACTATGCCCTTCCATCTTAGAGATGGTTTCTTCATGAGTCTCGATCATGACATTGGCTTCACCAAGTTGTTCCAAGAGAGCAATGAAGTGCTTCTTGGATTTGCCCTTGAGTTTACTCATAAAGATCTCAAATTCATTTTCCTCCACATTAGTCCCCTCATGTCCATCAATGCGATCCTTCAAAGAAGAATGATTGATGATGGTAGTTTTTATGTTGGGGGTTACCTTGTTGGTGGCTTTAGCCATGAGGCACTTGGCGGTGATGCTTTCATTGGGTGAACCGAAGAGAGACACCCGAGGAGTCATTGCAATGGCCACGGAGGCCATGGCAACCGATTCACCATCCTCCTCATCATCATCATCCTCATTGTACTCTTCTTGAGCCACCAAGGCTTTGTGAGGAGTCTTCTTTGGGAAGTTGCTCTTGTTGGGGAAAGACTTGGCCTTGTCCTTACGGATGAGCTTGCCACCATTGTCTTCCCTCTTCTCATATGGACACTCCGCAACAAAGTGACTCACATTGCCACAATTGAAACAAGTCCTCACTGTTGCTTGCCCTTAGTGCCACTTGAGTTGCTCTTGTTGAAGTTGGGCCTTGAGTTCTTCTTGCTCCAAAATTTTCTTGAAGCAAGGGCCATGTGTTCATGATAATCATACTTCGTATCTTCGAGGTTGCTCTCTTCTTCTTCCTCCTCTCCATCTTCTTCGACACAAATCTTGGACTTCAAAGCGAGGTTGGGCTTCTTTGCTCTTTGGGAGCGAAGCACCGCATTGTCGGCGGTCTTGTCCAATATGCTCATAGCCACAAACTCATCCAACACATCACTTGAGGACAGGGTGTGGAAGTCCGGTCATTGACGGATGACGGAGGACATGGCTTTGTGGTAGGGCATCATTGCCTTGAGGAATTTGCGCTGATCCAGCTTGTCATATGTGTCCTTACTTCCATGATCCCGAGGGAGACAGCAAGCTTGGTTACTCTCCGATAGAGCTCACGAGGTTCTTCTTCTTCCTTCATTGCAAACTCATCGGCTTCATCTTGGACCACTTCATAATTGGAACGTTGAATGCTTGCGCTTCCTCGATAAAGGGAACCACCTTGAGCCAAGCATCTTTGGCACGGGAGTAAGGCCGAGATGAGGGAGGTCTTCGGAAGGATTGCTTCTTGGATGATGAAGAGAGCATTCTCATTGAATTGATGGTCCACGACCTCTCTTGGAGAAAAGTTGCTCGGATCATGCGGATAGAAACCTTCTTCAATGATTCTCCAAAGGTTAGTGTTCACATGATTTAAATGACGCTTAAAACAATAAACCCAAGAATCAAAATCCTCCTTTTTATCAATCTTAGGTGGTGGACCGGATGATTCAAATGAGTGGAAGGAATCGGTCCACCATAAACGGTAGGTTGCACATGGGCAAAGATGTTTGCCATTCTTACCACTAGACGAGGGGCTTTCTCACTAGTAGCTTCCCCTTATCGGAGTTAGCATCCGCTCCCGTGTTGGCGGGATCACCCACTTTCACGGTGCGGTGGAAAGTTTAAGCCCTTCTAGGAATTCCTTAAACATGTCCTTGACCTCGTCATTATGGAGTTTTTCAATGTGTCCAATGCCACATTGAATTCCTCACGAGAGATCGAGGTACCCCATCTCCCGTAGATGATATCAGATTCAAGACCGGAGTGCTCCCCCACATCATCTACGACGTCAACCATACTCTTCGGACGGTAAAGTCCTTAAAAAGAGACGAGGCTCTGATACCAATTGAAAGGATCGATATAGTTGACTAGAGGGGGGGGGGGTGAATAGGCAACTAACAGTATTTAAGCTTTTCTTTACCAATTTAAACTTTGCAATAATAAAGGTTGTCTAGATGTGCAACTAGGTCGACAACCTATATGATGAAAACAACACAAGCACAAAAGAAAGCAAGGATAGGAACACAAATAAGCTTGCACAAGTAAAGGGATAAGATAACCAAGAGTGGAGCCGGTGGAGACGAGGCTGTGTTACCGAAATTCCTTCCTTTTGAGGGGAAGTACGTCTCCGTTAGAGCGGTGTGGAGGCACAATGCTCCCCAAGAAGCCACTAGGGCCACCAGAATCTCCTCACGCCTCAAGACAATGCAAGAGCCGTGATTCCACTATTGGTGCCCTTGAAGGCGGCGACCGAACCTTTACAAACAAGGTTGGGGCAATCTCCACAACTTAATTGGAGGCTCCCAACAACACCACGTAAGCTTCACCACAATGGAATATGGCTCCACGGTGACCTCAACCGCCTAGGATGCTCAAACACCCAAGAGTAACAAGATCCGCAAGGGATAAGTGGGGGAATCAAATATCTTGTGGTGGAAGTGTAGATCGGACCCTTGTCACCCAATCCCGAGCAAATCAACAAGTTTGATTGGCTAGAGAGAGATCGGGCCAAAATGGAGCTTGGAGCAACAATGGAGCTTAGAGAGAGAAGAGGTGGTCAACTAGAGGTAGAAGACGCCCCTTATATAGTCGTGGGAAAAATCCAACCGTTATCCACATATTCAGCCCGCGACATGCGGTACTACCGCTCGGGCGCAGTACTACCATGAGGTTGCGCGGTACTACCGTGGCGGACCACGGTACTACCAAGCAATAAAGACAGCCGGAACTAGCTGACTAAGGGGCAGTACTATCGCTATGCGGTACTACCGCTCCCCTTGCAGTACTACCGCAAGGCGTGAGAGTCACGGCTTGAAGGGCGCGGATGAAATAAATTACATCCGTGCCAACTTCTGCTGAAACTGCGGTGGTACAAAAATCCGACGCGGTACTACCGCTCCCGAGGAGCGGTACTACCGTAGCGCGCGCCTACTACCATGAAACTACGGTACTAGGTAGGAGGGCCACGGTACTACAGCTCATAGGGAGCAGTACTACCGTGGGCTCATGTACTACCGCTACCGACGAGCGGTACTATCAGTGGTGGGCGGATGTAAAAATTACATCCGCCCTACTATCACGCCGGAGCGGCACTAGGCACGGGAGCCGCGGTACTACCGCTCAGAGGAGTGGTACTACCGTGGCCCCCAAAGAAGATTATCACAGGTACTTGGCGGTACTACCGCAAGTACAGTAGTAGTTGTCAGATTTCCGCACAACCAAGATAACGAAGGGAAGCTCCAAAGTGCAGGGAAAGGAGGGACAAGTGTACGTGTTGATTCCGTCCAAACCTTTCCGACGCGACCCCCTCTTAATAGTACGGCTCTCCTATGACTCAAATCCACCAAAAAGAAACGTAGGACGACGCCGTCTTCAATAGTCTCCGAGGGGCACCGAATCGTCTCGTGCCTAGTGATGAACCATCTGAGGAACTCAAAGCATACGATTAGTCCGCAAAAGTATCGTCATCAATCACCAAAACACTTACGGGATAAATATGCCCTTACAGTCCGCTCTGCGTCGTCGGTGATACCCAGTGGCCGGGGTCCTCCGAGGTCTTCTTCTTTTGTTTCCCTGCGCGGAATTGTGACGAGCCCCATGGGGGTATGTAAAAAACTGTAGTGCTTTTGCTCCAATGTTATCCTTCCTAGTATGATGTTGAAATTGCGTATCTCACTCCAGCACGTTCCCCCTTTCCGTTCTCGCGGTAGCTTAGTGCTCTATGCCGACAGGACCCAGTCACCAGGCAGGCTTCACCCGTCGCTGGTATGCCAGGTCACGATGTCGTGGTCAAGGCCAGGAGGTGAGCGGCCCGGGGACCGGTAAGATCTCCTGAGGCGCGATGCTTAAGAGGTCCCCTTTGGCATGCAAGCAGCTCCCTGAAGGCCAAAAAGGAAAGCGGCATTGCCCGAGCGAGATTGCGGAAGTCGAGATATTGGATCAGGCGCTGATATGTATCAGCGACTTATCTTGGTGAGCCTGCAGTGATTCCCTTGCGCGGCGCTTGATCGTGCCTTACTGGTGACGTTCCTAGGTAGGGCTCACGCCGGTCTCCCCTTTTCCCCTGCTCATCTGGATGCTCTACGTCCTCGGGTCCCGGCCCTCGAGTGAGGCTCGACCGTCACTTGTATGCTAGGTCGCGATGCCGTGGTCAAGGCCAGGGGCGAGGGCTTGAGAGCCAGTAGGAGCCCCTGAGGCGCGATGCTCAGGAGCCCCCCTTTAACGTGCAAGCGAGTTGCGTGAAAAAGGGATGGCCGGCGGGCCTGCCCGTAGTTAAGCCCCGAAGGTTCCTACGAGTTAGTCCAAGGAGGAGAGAATAGCTCGTAACCGCGGTTGATGTCCCACCGCTGATCTTTCCGCAAGAAGATGAAGGCACTGAGGATCTGGTGAGGTGACGTGCGCGGGGTGGGCCGCGAGCCAGAGCTTGATCTCTCAGATTTGTCAGTGTTGCAGGGACGGACTTGAGCACAAGCATCATGCCAGCATGTGTAGCCCCCGTTGCGGGATGAACAAGAGGCAGGTCAGCAGCGCGGGAGGCAGCGAAAGGAGATAAAGCACCGGGCAAGCATGTGATAATCATAAAGCAACTCATGATCTAAGGGTAGAGCCAGTTCTGATGGATGCAAAGATGATACATGCCGCAGGGACGGACCCACACAGCTTGGGGATAGTGCAGCCCGAGGGGCGCCCCCAACTGAACAAACCAAAAAATGTCACCTGGCACCGTTGCTGAAGAGGTGTTGAAGTAGCCAAGACGCCAAGATCAGAAGTCGCCTCACGAATCGCCCAGGCCCTGAACCTCACGAGGCTCTGGAGGCCCGGGGGGCTCGTGAGGATCCATCGCCACCTCCGATAGGATCGCCTGGTGCATGGCCTCCTGACCCACCAGGACGCCCCGCATGTGACGCCGATGCACGACAGCCCTGTTCAGCAAACCGAAAGGCTTGCAAACATAGTTGTGAGGGGGGCCCTCGCACCGGCCAACATGGGACGGCCAGAAGAGCTCCTGAGATGCGGCCCTATTGAAACCCAGGGATGTTGGCGCAGGCACGCAGCTCGCTGTCCTCGTCGAGGCAGGGAGCTGCGCCGGGTGGTGGGCGACGGTTGCCTCGCACAACTCTTGCCTCCTGAAGCTCCTCAATCGCCTTGGTGATGAACTCCTGAGCACTTGGTGCCTCGCGCCCTGCGCTTTCCTCACGGAAGCGTGCGTTGAAGCATGCCTCCACATGGTACCCGAGCGCCTCCCCCGTGACGCTGGCCAGGTCAGAGGCTTTCCAGAGGAGAGCCCCCAAGCCCAGCCTAAGAGGGTGCCAAGCGCGCCTTCCTATGCGAGAAAGGGAGGCGTCCCGTCAGTGGGTGCAGGGCTTGAGGCAACGCCGCACCCTCCCGAGGTCCTTGGTGGAGCAACTGTTTCTTCTTCTTGGGGACAACCTCAGGAGGGTAGACAACACCCTCGTCATCTGGGTCCTCGACCGCCGCAGCCTGGTAGGCGCGCTCGAGAGAGCACACCGCGTCCTTCTCCTCGCATGCGACCGTGATAACGCCGCAACTTCCTGGCATCTTGAGGACATTGTAGCAGTGGTAGGTCACAGCCATGAACTTGGCCAGGGCCGTGTAGCCGAGGATGGCGTTGTATGGGAGGCGAATGTGGGCGATGTTGAAGTCGATGAGCTCAATGCGGTAGTGGTCTCGCTTGCCGAAGGTGACAGGGAGGCGGATCTGCCCTATCGGGGTGGTGGAGCCATCGGTCACTCCTGAGAAAGGCTTGGTCGACTGCAGCTGGTCATAGGGCACCTGGAGTCGATCAAACGTCTCGACGGAGAGAACATTGAGCCCTGCACCACCATCGATCAGTGTCTTGGTGACAAGCACGTTGCTGATGGTAGGCGAGCAGAGCATCAGGAGGGCACCGGCAGTTGCTGTGCACTTGAGCTGGTCAAAAGAGTTGAAGGTGATGGTGTACTTGGACCACCTGAGCCGACGTGTTGCCTCGAGCTTGGGGAGGGCTGCGTTCACCTCACGCACGAACTGCTTGAAGATGCGATGGGAGGATGGGGCTTGAGCGCCGCCTAGGATGAAAGCGATGGCACGAGGCTCTTGGAAGCCCCCAGACCCCTCGTACTGGTGGTGGTCATCATTCCTTCTTGGTGGTGGCGGCAGCGGAGGAAGGCCAGCATTGCCCTGAGGACGCTCCGCGCGAGGCTAATCTCTTCATGGACCCTCCCAAGGCTGGCCCTGCCAGCGGTCCTCACGAAGCTGATCGCGCCAGTCCTGGCTGGGGTCGCGGCCGTCCCAGCGTCCTCCGCCTCAGCCACCTCCACGGCCGTAGCCTCGGTCGTTGCGCTCGGAGCGACGACTGAGGCGCCCGTCGTGGATGGCCCTAAGATCATGGCAGTCGTTGGTGTTGTGGTTGTCCACGTTGCGGAAGACGCAGAACGGGCGGCTGCCCTTGGATGACTCCGGGTCGTCGCAGGCGCGCTTCATCTCTGGTACGGCCTCGACCACGGCCGGTGCCTTGCTCTTCACTTTCTTGGCCTTGGTCTTCTTGTCTTCTGGGTCAGCCTCCGGAAGTTCCAGGAGGGAGAGGCAACCTTTCTCAGCTCTTGCACACTTGGTTGCCATGTTGAGCATCTCCAGAGCCGTGCACGGGTCCTTGTATATGGAGAGCTCCTCCTTCATCTTGATGTCGCGGACGCCATCAGTGAACGCCGAGATGATGGCCTCATCCGACACCTTGGGGATCTTGAGGCGAACACCGTTGAGCGCTGGATGTACTTCTACAAGGTCTCTCCTGGCTGCTGCTTGATGCGTCGCAGGTTGCCTGCAGCTGGTGGGTGGTAGCGACTGCCCTGGAAGTTGGCGACAAAACGCTCCCGCATCTAGTCCCAGGAGGTGATCTATCCTGCGGGGAGGTTCAGGAGCCACGAGCGTGCACCGTCTTTGAGGGCCATGGGAAACCAGTTCGCCATAACCTTCTCGTCGCCGTTGGCCGCCTCGATGCTCAGCTCGTAGAGCTGCAGGAACTCGGCAGGGTCGGGGGTGCCGTTGTAGCGTGGAGGCACGTCGGGCTTGAACTTCCTGGCCAGACGACACTGCGCAGCTCCGGAGCGAACACGCGGCATTCAGCTGTGGTCACGGGAGCCCGCCGTAGAGGTGGAGCCTGATCTTGGCACTCGCGCGCCACCACCGCAGGCGGCGCGCGGTCTTGACGTGGCGGTGCTAGGAGCGCACGCGCCTCTCCTTGCGGCCGCTGCACCACCTGCCAGCTTTCTTCGTCGCGCGCCGATGCCTTGCGCAGCGGGTCGGGCTGTGGAGCCCCGTGCCTTGGCTCGAGGGCGACATCTTGCCTGGGAGGTGGAGGAGGCGCGCCGTGGGCCACGTCGCCCGTGAGAGGCGGCGGGGGAGGCAGCGAGCGGGACGGTGCAGGGGCCTCTCCGGCGGCGCTGACGAGCTCGGCGATGCACTCCAACCAGTCCTCGAGTGGTCGTCGATGGGCCGATAGCGCAGGAGCTCGCGTGCCATGAGCAACGCGGCCTGCGTGTTCGCCGGCCCGCGATGAGCGTGAGAGGATGAAGCAGCCGCCGGGGTCAGCGACGGAGTGGCGGTGCGCCCATCCTGCCGCACGGAGGGTTGCATCGACGAAGCCTGCTGCTCGTGGACCGCGAGGCCGGTGGCAACGTTGGTCGCGGGCGACGGGGAACAGCGGGGAGCACCATCGCCAGCGGGTGCCGTCTGGGCGACGCGGGCGGCCCGACGGTCAGCACGAACTCGACAAGCGTCAGCCATAAGGGCGGCGAAACGGTGGCGAATCGGCTGGAGGAAGAGAGGCTCCGACGCATCCCTACCTGGCGCGCCAACCGCAGACCCTTGAGATATTCGAACTCTGGGGTGCGTGCGAAGAACTCAACCTCCCCAGTCTGCCTACTCGCCAATCTCATGGCCTAGCTTGATGAACATGAAGGAAATGGGACTCGGTAGTTTACCCAGGTTCGGACCACCTTGCCGTGTAAAACCCTACTCGTGCTTTGTGGTGGATTGGCCTCGAGGGGCTGAGGATGAACTAGTACGATGGGAGAATAACCTCAGGAGGAGGTGTGTTCTTGCGCTCGAGTGAGCTGGTGGGTGTGAGGATGGAATGGATCTGATCCCTCTCTACGGTGGTGGTGCTGCTCTACTTATAGTGGCCTTGGTCCTCTCGGAAACGAAGGCTGGAAGGGATCCCACAACGGACAAATTCGAAGGGAGACAACTAGTACATTTTATCCTGATAAAAGTAGTCTTAACCTGCAAAAGCCTCTGGTCGTGATGCTGCAGTGGGCTCGGTGATGACCTCCGTAATGGCCTGGCGGTCTTGGTCTTGTTGCATGAAAATGAAAATTTTTGGCTGATTTCTCGAGACTCCGCCCCTGCGCTTGCCTCCTTAGCACCAAAGAGGAAACTGTCTCATGCACCGGGCGCCTCACCTGCCTTGGTCTTCATGGCTCACGTCACGTGAACCTCACGAGATGAGGCTTGCATAAAAATTTCTGCTCCTCAGGAGCCGGCCTGAGGAGGCCGCTCCTTCTGGAGGTCTTGGTGTCGTCCGCCTCGCGAGGATTGGCCCTCGCGAGGGTCTTGAGTTGTTGATGCTGAAGGTGGGTCGTACCAGGCCGTCGATGGAGCCACGTCGTAGGCTGCAAGCAGGCAAGTTTGGGTACCCCGTTCCCAGAACACCGTAAAGTGCTACATTTTTATGAGTCAATGACATATGAAGTATAATTTGTATGAAAGAAATATTGTCACAATCGTGGCCGCACATCAACAACGGTTAACTCAATTAAACATGTCTATCTTGTGGTGTGCGACCATACGAACTGAACACGCCCTAGGATATGGAAATTGGCGGCACTAGAAGCATGAGAGCAGAGGTTTTTTTTTGAAACGAAGGCAAAGATTGCCTCATCTATTAATTAAGTACCCCCTCCGTTCCTAAACATAAGTTTTTGGAGAGATTTTACTATAGACTACATACGAAGCAAAATGAGTGAATCTTACTCTAAAATGCATCTATATACATCTGTATGTGGTCCATAGTCAAATCTCTACAAAGACTTATATTTAGGAACGGAGGGAGTAGAAGAGAATTGACCAGTTAACTACGAAAAAACGGGCGAAAACCAGAACAACAAGGGTCAAGCCCACTCCCAAGACTGAAACACACAAGGCAAAGCCCACCCTCGTCGGTAGCATGTCGAACACACAACAAACACCAACCAACCAAAGCACACATCAACAAGATGACCCGCTCCACCGATCAAGCTGACCTTCCATCACCGCCATAAAAGATTGCCTCATCTATTAATTAAGTACCCCCTCGTTCCAGCAAGCAATGATCCGCCGCCGGTGTCCTAGGGTTTGACTCAGGGAGGCGATTTGTTGGCGATCTAGGGTTTGACTGCCGGCGGTGGCCGCCAGCTCGATATTTGCCCTCGCGTGAAGCTGGAAATACTCGGCGCGTTCCCTCGCGTGCCGCTTGCGTGCCCCTCTGCTTGTCGTCTGACCCCATGACGCTATGGGTTCCTAGTGTTGGCGAACCTGCTGCCCTCATGAGAGACGAGGAACAGCTGATTTAGCCTGGTTATTTGTTCTTGTGGTCTGCTACATGGCTGCTTTCAAGGATCAGTCACTTGGTTAGCCTCGTGAAGCTGATTGTTTGTCCCGGCGTGCGTCTCGCGAAGCCGGTATTCTGTCCCGGCGCAACTCCGCTGACTTACAAGGCGTTGTGTTCGGTTTTCTGTCCCTTCGTATCATTCAGATTACGGCAGGTTTTGTTTGTCCGCTAAGCCAACTAGTTACAGGAACATCGGCGACTCCCCTCGAGGGTGTTCGCCGGGAGCAATGAAAATCCTATGCTGTCGCGGTATGGCCAGTACCGCGGCGGAAAGATCGCTTCTGGAGATCCAGAAGCAATGGGGGCCGGATGTGTTTTTCTTGTCCAAAACACATTTGGATACTGCTAGGGCAGAAAAATTAAGGAAGAAAATAAAGATGGATAGAGTGGAGGTGGTAGAGAGTGTTGGTAACAGTGGGGGTTTGCTATTGTTCTGGTGAAATCCCACTGTCCTGCAAATTGGTGGAAGCACAAAAAACTTTATTGATGTGTTGGTTGAAACAATGGAGAGGAGGAATGGAGATTTACTGGATTTTATGGCGAGCCACGGTGGGAAGACAAACAACTCTCCTGGGGTTACTTGATAGGTTTATTTCAACAAGATCGCCTCCCTTGGGTTGTGGCTGGTGATTTCAATGCGATCTTGTACTCGCTTGAGAAGGAGGGTGGAGCTCCACGTCCTATGAGTATGATGCAGAATTTCAGTGAGGCCTTGGTTGACTGTGAACTCGAGGATCTGGGGTACTCGGGTGATCAATTTACGTGGAGAAGGAGGAGATTACAGGAGAGGCTGGACCGGGCTGTTTGCAATGGGCAATTCCATCCTATGTTCCCGTATGCCAAGGTCACCAATGCGGAGCACACTAAGTCTGATCATCGACCTATCCTATTAGATACAGAGGGCGATGTGGTTGGAGAGAATTTCAGAGCAAGGATTAAGCAGTTCAAGGCAAGGTGGCTCAAAGAGGATGATGTCGAACGGCTTGTATCGGAAGCATGGGAAAGAACCAGTCCTAGTTCGTCTCTTGCAGACCGCACTGCTACAGTGCATGCAGAGATGCATACCTGGGATCGTGAGATTCTGAAGGCGCCACAGAAGCGGCTGAAGGAACTCAAGGCGGAGCTTGAAAAGCTGCGTTTGGGCCCTCTTATTGATGAGGCGGCAGACCGGCAGCGTATCGTCCTTATTGAAATTGAAGAAAACTTAGAAAAAGAGGAAATATACTGGGTGCAACGGAGTAGAGCCAATTGGCTTAAATTCGGAGATAGGAATATGAATTTTTTCAACAACTTTGCTACAGCACGCAAGAAGAGGAATCACATAAAACGCTTGCTGGATGACAATAGCAATTGGGCAGAAGATAATGAAGCAATGAGAACACTGATAGCTGAATATTTTCAGCACCTGTTTTCTTCGGAAGTTAATGTACCACATGTAGATGTTTTGAATAAAGTAAAACCTTGTGTTTCAGGTTATATGAATGACTCTGTTAGCTCCCTATACCGCAGAAGAGGTGAGGAGAGCTCTCTTCTCTATAGGAGACTTAAAAGCGCCCGGGGCAGACGGTCTTCATGCGATATTTTATAAGAAGTTTTGGCCAATCTTGGGGGAGGATCTGGTGCGAGAGGTCTTGCAAGCAGTAAACAGTGGCATTATTCTGGAAGGTTGGAACACTACGGCCATTGTCCTCATTCCGAAGGTGGATAATGCAGAGAAGATCACACAGTTTAGACCAATAAGTTTGTGTAACGTAGTCTACAAGGTAATTTCAAAAATGTTGGCCTCTCATTTGAAGTTATTGCTTCCTAATATAATTAGTGAAACCCAAAGCACTTTTGTTCCTGGACGGATTATAACTGATAATGTTATAGTGGCGTACGGATGCTTGCATACAATGAAGAAGAGGAAGCAGGGAAAAACAGGAACATGTGCAGTGAAACTTGACATGCATAAAGCCTACGATAGGGTTGAGTGGGTGTTTTTGGAAGCAATGTTAACTAAGCTAGGCTTCGATCCAAGATGGGTCAAGCTGATCATGGCGTGTGTCACATCAGTGGAATATAAAGTTCGGTTCAATTCCAATGAAACATTGCCCTTCTCACCCACGAGGGGCCTTAGACAAGGAGACCCCCTGTCAGCCCTACTTGTTTTTGCTTTGTGCTGAAGGCTTATCGGCGCTGATAGCCCATGAGGAGGCAGCGGGGAACTTAAATGGTGTCAAGGTCTGTCGAGACTCCCCCGTTGTTTCACACTTACTTTTTGTTGATGATTCACTTGTCTTGATGAAGGCTGACCAGCAAAATGCTCACACATTAAGATCAATCCTGGATGATTATTGTGCGGCATCAGGCCAATTGGTTAGCGAGGCAAAATGCTCTATTTTTTTCAGTCCTAATACGGAGGTGGAAGTTAAGGCGGAGGTGTGCCAAATTCTGAATATAATGACGGAGTCTTTATCGGATAAATACTTGGGTCTTCCCTCCATGATTGGGGTTGATAAGGTAACATGTTTTAAACATCTGATAGAGAGGATTAAGATGTTGGTGAACGGATGGAAGGAGAGAACACTTTCCTTTGGTGGAAAAGAGGCTTTGATTAAAGCGGTGGCCCAAGCCATCCCAACTTATGCGATGAGTGTATTTAAATTCCCGAAAAAAAATTGTAAGGGGATCACTGATGCAATGTCGCAATATTGGTGGGGTGACGAAGAAAACCATAAAAGGATGCATTGGTTCGCTTGGTGGAAGATGTGTGTACCAAAGGAAAGGGGTGGTATGGGTTTCCGGGACATTCATAGTTTTAACATGGCCATGTTAGCCAAACAATGCTGGAGACTCATTGAGAATTATGACTCACTTTGTGCAAAAGTTTTAAGGGCCAGATATTATCCTTCTGGGGATATTTTGAACTGTGAATTGAAGAAGGGCTCATCCTTTGTGTGGCAAAGTACAGGAATACATAAAACTTCTCCAAATCCTAGGTTGCAACAATGTGATGCTGAGAATGAATAATAGTGTGGTGGTTGATGCTCTAAGGATGAATGAAGGTCATGCTATGGTGGCAGCCCCAGTTTTAGAAGAATGTAGATTCTTGCTTCGTGAGTTCGGGAAGGTAACTATTGAGCATTGTAATCGAGAATCAAATGTAGTTACTCATGAGCTAGCTAGTTGGGGAAGTACAAACTCTCCTTCTGTATGGGTAGACGCACCCCCTGAGTTTATTGTAAAATCTCTAGCAAACGATGTATGTGTGATTGATTAATAAAGCTAGCCGTGAAGGCCTTCCCGTCAAAAAAAAGTACCCTCTCCGTTCCTAAACATAAGTTTTTGGAGAGATTTTACTATAGACTACATACGAAGCAAAATGAGTGAATCATACTCTAAAATGCATCTATATACATCCGTATGTGGTCCATAGTCAAATCTCTACAAATACTTATATTTAGGAACAGAGGGAGTAGAAGAGAATTGACCAGTTAACTACGAAAAAACAGGCGAAAACCAGAACAACAAGGGTCAAGCCCACTCCCAAGACTAAAACACACAGAGCAAAGCCCACCCTCGTCGGTAGCATGTCGAACACACAACAAACGCCAACCAACCAAAGCACACATCAACAGGATGACCCGCTCCACCGATCAAGCTGACCTTCCATCACCGCCATAAAAGAAAAAGTCGTGGCTGCTATGAGAGGAGCAGACACGGGACTCACCGGCGGCGATGAAAAGCAAGCATCCCATAGCCCTGCGATAGCCGCAACAACCGACATAGCGACGACCAACATCGATGACAACCACGTCGCCCACACGACACAAGGTTGCACGATGAGAGCAGAGTGACTGCGCTGAGGTTGCACTGGACTTGGAATCCGATTTGGTCATTCTTTTCCGAGTGTACGCATGGACAGGGCTGCTTTGTCTAATTGCCTTTTAGCGAATCTGTCAAGAAGTTGGACATTAGTGCCCAATCAGAAGTTGAACACCAGATGTCACATCGTATCAATCCTGTAGGTATTTCATCAAACGGCATGGGGGGAGCCACGCAAAAAGAGAGAAAGAGAAAGACGGCATGGGGAGGATCCGATCGATGCCGTGTTGAAGCATGAAAGCCGACGCGGTTGGCCGCGGGTTGCCATCCGCCAGGGCCGAGGTGCAGCATGCATGACAGGATGCATCCCATCCGCGACGGACCAAGCTAGCGATCGGTGCCCGTGCAACCCGGTGGAGAGGCGCGAGTACGTAGGTTGGTGGTATGGTATGGTTGTCCTGGTGTCCCACGCGACAAAAGGAAACGCGCTGATCGACAGTGCAGCGTATACGATCGGAGATGCCGATGGACCGCGCGCTTCTCCGATGTTTCCCGCCAATCATTTCAATCGGGAAAATCATTCCGTTCCCGCGTTGATCCGCCGCTCGCGTGCTGATCTTTTTCCTTTCATTTTCTTTTCCTCCTGAACAAACGGGGCGATCGCGAGATGATCTAGTATTGATCAATTTATGGAGCAGTGCGAAGGTGAGGCCTGTGCGGCTAGGTGGCGTCCAGGCCACGCGCCGATCAATTTGGGAATCCGCGAGAATGACTTGTCTATCGGTCCAGGTCTCCGCAGGACGTGCACGTACAGGTCTGAAGGTCCCACCAGGCTAATGCAAACAAACCTATTTATTTTTTTTGCATCGAATTGGGAGCTTTATTAATGAACTAACATCTGGTTACAATCAGCCAGTAGGCTCGAAATGAGAAACTCAGGGCTAACATCCAGCCAACTCTCTGTTCCAACAAGAGAACAAGCAGCGAATCAACCTGTGGTTGAGTTGGTTAGGTGGACAGTGATATCCCTAACCCATCAGGGTTCAAATCCTTTGCATTATTCGCTGATTTATTTCGCGATTTCCGGCAATGCGCTTTTAGTGGGAGGAGATGTTCGTCGACGACGAGGCGTCTACGGTGACTTCGTAAATCCCAATATGATATGCCGCTCGATCTGGAGGTGCTCATAGGGATAGGGTGTGCGTGTGTGCGTTCATAGAGATGAGTGTATGCTTGGCGTGTATATGGCTAACGTATATGCATCTTGATGCTCAAAAAACAAGAGAACAAGCAAAGCGAGCACACCGATGAGCCGACATTGGCATCCCTACTAACATGAATAACCGAAAAGGAAGCAAAAGAAGCTCCGGTCTCCCTAATTCTTCAAAAATAGGCGCGCAATCGACCGAGAATTGTTGCGCGATTTCCAGAGATTGACAAGTTCCAAACAGTCAATCTGCAGCAAGACATGTGAGAAGCCATGAGTTGTGCGAAGATCATCCTCACGTAGAGCTAAAAGCTCAGCTGTAAAAGGGTCTCGAAATGCCATGCAAGGGTTTACTCCACGCCCAGAAACGCTAAGTGTGAGCGAGCCACACCTCCCGCTCCTCCTCATGTTATTCTGCACTCACCTTGCACCATCCGTGTTGGATGGTAATCCAGCCCGGATCGGGCGGTCTCCGGCCTTGATTGGGTGTCATTTTTCTCCTACCGATGGTAACTCCAAGATTGCCAAAGTCTCATGAACCCATTTGATGGCTTGAACGGGATCATACCCCTCACGGTCGTGAGTCCACCGATTTCTCGATGACCAGATTGTGTGCATAATAGTAATGATTTTACATCTCCTCCTCTGAGTAAATCTCTGGTCAAGCAAGATGTCACTAGCCCAAGTACTTGGGTGCAGCCTAGGAGGTGCAACTGAAACCGATCCTTAGCTGCCACCCAAAACTTCATAGCATGTGTACAGCTTATCAAAGTATGCATCAGATCTTCACTCATAGCCTTGCAAAACCCACATAGTGAGTTGGATTTAATATGTCTGTGTTGCAAGGTAATTGAGTCCGGTAGAATGCGCCCGAGCACTCTCCACCAAAAAACTCGAACTTTGGGAACCACATCAAGTTTCCATAAGGCCGTCCACAACTGTTTATTTGCCGATGAAGATTCCGTAATCGTCCCTTCCTCTAGAGAACTGGGCTCGTTTCTAGTCACCAGAGAGCGATACGCAGATTTTACAGAGTAGATGCGCGCATCCAGTTAGACAATCACTTATCATACGGAAAATGGGCGCCCAACTACCAATTCAGGTAGATGCGCGCGTTGATTGGTGAGCGGATACATTCTAGTACTCCCTCTATAAAAAATCATTTATCTAAAGTAGTAATCTAAATATTTTTATATTTCTTTACGAAGGAAATACATGACATGATATGAGAAGCTTTGGTTGGTTGCGGTTATATGTGTGCAGAGCTTGAGCATGCGGCGGCGGAGCTTCAACGTACAAGATTTGTAGAGGGGCCTAACAAGCTTTGAACAGAGTTGCGAATGCTGATCTAGAGTATTATGCCAAATTCAGCCAAGAATAGTCTAAATAGCCTGACCCTAGCTAAACTCCGCCACTGTGAGCATGAGTCATCAGAATTGTAATTCCTGCAAAAGTCGTCGAACCGTGATCCCAGCTTGCAAGATAGCTTCCCTAGAAAAATGAAAAGAACTTGCGAAGGTAGCAAGATGGATCATGGAGCCCAAGTTTGTACACTAGTTTGGACGAGGCCGGTCTGGGCCTGTTGTTGGATAGGATGGAGTGGGAGTGTGCTAGATAGAGGTCGCGAACAGTCGAATGGGCTTTGTTCCTCCGAAAAACATAATACGGGTTTTCTCAGGAAACAGAAGAAATGTATAATGGTGAAAGTTCTATAGAGCTCAAATGCACCCGCCATGGACTTTTTTGTTACCCTCCAATAAAACAAGTAAAACAACAATAAAAATTGATTTTTTTGATCAAACATTGTTGAATCTTTGACAGTTGTGCAGATTTTCGTGAATAAAAAACATTCATAATGCCCCGAGAAATGAAATAAGACAAGTGTTACAAAATGCTTTCAAAAGTAGTCTTTTCGGAGCATTGATTTTGATTGTTTTTTCTTCATGAAAATTTGCACGCATGTATAACATTCAACAATTTCTGTTGCCAAGAAGTACCAGATTTCTTGAATTTATTTACTTTTTTATTGGACTATTCACATGAGTGCATTTGTGCTCGGATTAGAAACTCCATGTCCTGTATAATGGGCATAAGGCTATGTGTGTGTGTGTGTGTGTGTGTGTGTGTGTGTGTGTGTGTGTGTGTGTGTGTGTGTGTTCCCGCTTGGGCCGGCCTACTATGCTATGCTAGTTCTGGGTTTTTCTCCTTTATGCTTTTATAGTTCTTCATTCTCCTTTCTTTGGGACAATCTCGGGAAGCTCTTTCTGACGCAGTTAGTTCTGGTGTGGGCCTACTTCATGTTCAGCTGAGGAAAAGTTATGATGTAAGCACGTGCTCGTAAGTCGCAACACTCATATACGTGTATGTTCTAAAACAAACCAGTTATCTTTTTATTTGAAAAATTCATTAAATCAAAAGAATTTCACAGATGTGTATTTGCTTTCGAAAATTTGGAAAATATGGATTTAGAAAAAAAATGCGAATTTTAAAAATATTCGCGGATTTTTTAAATGTTTGAAATAGAAATAAATTTAGCTAATTTAAATATGTTCACAAACTTTAAAGATATAAATGAAATTTTAAAATATTCACGAATTTATAACAGCCTTAAAGAGCCCCCCTCCCCCGCCCAAGCAACCCTGGAAGCTCCAAATCTAGGGAGCTTAGTATCCGAGTAAAAACAAATTTAACAAGTTTTAAAATGTTCACAAATGTTAAAAATGTTCTCGAATGTAACACGCTTACATACGGTTCCCCTAGCAGCCCCCACAACTCCTGATGTACGACTCCAAATCTAGGGAGCTTAATATTTGAATAGACTTACGATGCAAACAATAGATGGTGCAAAAGTTTTAAAAATGTGTTTATAAAATTGTAAAAATGTTTGTACCATTTTATTTTAAAAAATGGTCATGCCATATGGAAAACATTCACCTTTTTAAAACATTTCATGGAAATTTTAGGAAAATATTCATGAAATGTAAAATATTTGTTCATTCAATTTCTGAAAAAATATTCATGACATATAAAATGAACATCGTCTATTTAAAGAATATTCTTCATATATTTAAAAATTGTTCATTGTGTACTACTCCCTCTGTTCCTAAATATTTGTCTTTTTAGAGATTTCAAATGGACTACCACATACGAATGTATATAGACATATTTTAGAGTGTAGATTCACTCATTTTGCTCTGTATGTAGTCACTTGTTGAAATCTCTAAAATGACAAATACTTTGGAACGGAGGGAGTGTAAAAACTCTAACTTATATTATAAAAATATCCAAACATGTAATTAGAAAACGTTCAACTTTTATTTAAAATAGCCCAAGTGTATTCAAGAAATGTTCAACTTCTGTTTAAAAAAAATTCAAGTGTATTCAAGAAATATTCAACTTTTACTTCAGAAAAATTCAGGTATATTCAAGAAATTTTTGTCATGTATTTTGAAATTTATGATTGTGTGTTTAGAAATGGGAAAAGAAAGTCAACATGAAAAAAAAGGAAAAAATATTAAAGATATAAACCATTAAAATAGACTAAAAATTAGACCGAACATTCAAAACCAGGCTCAAGGTTTTGTAAACCGCACGAAACTAGCGAGTTGTCCGCTATTGACTAATACCTCCGTCCTGGTTTATTTGTCTTCATTATATTTTTGTGCGAAATTTTGACCAAAAATTTAACAAACAAAATATTAATGTATGTCACCAAAAATAATATCATCGAAAACTATGTTCAAACGCAAACTCAATGATATAATTTTCTGTGACATGCATTAATGTTTTATTAGTTAAGTGTATGATAAAAATTTGACACAAAATACAATGAGGACCAGTAAATCAGGACGGAGGTAGTATTAAGCAATGACCCATGTCGCATGGCCAAAGGCGAGTGCTATGTGTGCCTCACAATAGGCGTGACATAGCATTTGCGGCAACGGGATGCCTAGGACTAGGAGAGCCTAGGATTCGTGTTCTCTCATTTCTGTTGCAGGTAGACTCGCAGGTACTGTTGCTTCGGTTGCACCCGATGTCCGATTCTCGTGTCCAATCTTGACTGCTTACGATCTCGGGTAGCAGCTAACGATCATTTTCGGAGGGTTGGCAGCATTAAAGCACGACAGATTAATTTACCTACAGCTACAGATGGTTAGATGGGTGATGGTCACGTGGACATCAGTACAGGCAGGGAGTAAATTAAGTACTCCTAGGTCTCAGCGACAAACATCATGTTCCAACCGGCAACGGCCATCCACCACATTAGCCTAACACAACTACACTGAAGCGCAGGCAGGGAGGGCCACATAACGAGTCGAGCAATTCAAGCTAACTTACCTGCGCGACATCGACTTGCATTAACAAGACTAGGAAAACAAAGATATCACATTAAAACAAAGATGTCACAAAGACGTTTTGAATATTTCATCATGGACTATATATAGAACAAAATGACAAACACATTAAAACAGAGGGAGCAATCTTTATTCAATGCTTTGATTTATCCTTGTTATTTTTGTTTCAGTGAATTCTTGTTTACATGTTTCTCCCTATGTAGATAGGTTTTACAATATAGTTCTAAATCATATTAGAGCACCTAACCTAGGGTAGCTCAATGATGTCACATAAGATTTCCCCTTGCAGATCAGTGTGCTTTTACCATCACTGTGAATTACTACAAGCATGCTGAAGAGTATCAGCAAGAAAAGGAGGAATATAATTGAGCCAAACGCATCAACGTCGACTCATTTGCCTCCTTAGCACAAAGATGTGTTAGAGCATCTTCAACGCTGATCCTCAAATCTAAACATCAATGATTCAAAAACACACTTTTTGGAGCATCAATTTCTTTTCACACCTCCACGAATGTGATTTCATCGCGAAAATTTGCATGCGTGTATAAAACACATCAATGTTCTTGGCCAACATTTTCAGTTTTTCTAACTTTTTTTTTCAAATTTACTGTTCACTCAAGCTCATGTGAGCTCCTGCAGGTAAGCCCTGAAGATAAACCCTGGAGATAAACCCTGGAGATGAGCCCTGGAGATAAGCCTGAAGGTAACCCACCCGACTGTAAGCCTCGGCGTAACCCGCCCTGCTGTAAGCCGCCCGGGTGTAACCTGCCCAGTGTAAGCCACCCGGTTGTAAGCCGCCCGTCTGGAGATAAGAAGCCCAGGGTTCAGAAGTCCACGGTGAGAAGCCCGTGATGAGAAGCCCGCAATGGGAAGCCGGAATAGGTTAAGTCCTAATCTGACTTGGACTCTACATGTAATCCGCCCCTTTAACTTATATAAGGAGGGGCGGAGCACCCCTAGAGGGTTGGGTTTCTCTAGACGTCTCAATAGACAAGTCTTAGACAATATCAAAGTAGATGCTCTTGATATAGAGGTAGCAAAATCTCGCCCTTGTAACCGAGATCGTGATCGTTATCAATATCAATATCAATCAAGCAGGATGTAAGTTTTTACCTCCACCGTGAGGGGCCGAACCTAGATAAAATCTCACGTCTCTCATCCCGCTCAACACCTCTCAAACTACCAGTTAGATGCGTTGGCCTCATGACTAAGTCCTCATACTAGAACATCTGCCGTGACAAAATCACGACACATACCCTTCTATTGCATGCAGCCTTATGCCCGTTATATAGGACACGGAGTTTCTAATCTGAGCTCAAATGCACTCTCATGAATAGTATAATAAAAAAGTAAACAAATTAAAAAAGGGATGATATTTGGCAACGAACATAGCATGAAATATAGACTCCTCAGCCCTATTCATGATGTCACATAAGATAATTACAATTTACCTGAGAGATAAAAAGAAAAAAAAAGTGTGCTCCATTGTACTCCTTCCGGTCCTTTTTAGTTTGTGTATAATTTTATCCCAAAGATTCCGCAATGCTCTGCGCATTGAAATTTTTTGACGATTCTTTCCAAGAATACCCCTCCATGCCCACACATGCAAAGCCTGCCTAGATAGGGGACAACGACGAGACGGGGGTGAAGAGCCAATGGGCTGCTTGCACATTAATAAGTGCTAGCTCATCTCATCCATACGCGCAGGGGCCATTATGTCATAAAACATGCAGCGACACACATCTTCGTATGCGGGTCTGCTCTTAGGCACAGTGTAAAAATTAGCGAAGGGAGTACTAAACCGCTTCTCTTAATAACAAAATGTCCCAATTAAATTAGAATTTACTACATAACCTTGGGGGCATACAAAGGTTAACTATTAGAGGGAGTACCAAAACATGTCCTATTGTATAATATGTTCTATTGTCATCTTCAGATGATGTGCCTCACTAAGAGAAGGCACCCAAAGATGAGGGAAGCACACATCGTCATGTGCGGTGTATTTTTCGTTTTCATTAGTGTTGGATTTTCATATCATTGGTGCAGTGTCCACAGTGGCCAACACCAAGGATCATGTGGCGTCTTAGTCCCACGAATCTATGTCTTCTACTCCAGCGGATTGTTGTCAGGTGCCTTGGCACAATTTGGCGGTGGTAGCCACCATGGTGTTGTGTGCGAGTTTGTTTCAGTTCTGTGGTGCTCAGGTTTTATTCTCTTTATGATCATGGTCTTCAAACCCAACCGTACAATGAAGAAGCATCGGTTTAGCACCTTGGTTGTGTGACCCTGACCACAATGCATCAAACATTGTAACCTTCTTCTATATTGAGATGGGAGGTTCATGTGGCTATTTTCAAAATGTTGAGTATAGTCCACATTGTGCTAGTTTTTCCGCCACGAGTACAGAGAAAAATCGATATGCAACACAAAATTGTTATGCTATTATGTTGCTCTAAAGCGAGAGATGACGACTTCGGACTAACTTGATGTAACTTTTTGTTTTACGCGGAATATTGCGGGGTTTAGGATGTTTGCTATTCGTGTTAATTCCAATATATTGGATTTTTTTGCTTGGGCCAGTATACTGGACTTGATGTACTTCATTTGTGTAGTCAATCAAGTTAGACATTCGAAAGACAAAAAGGGTGATGCGGATGACTGAGAAAATATTGTTTCTCCACCACAATGTATGATTACATCATGACCTACCATGCCATGTATTTTTTGAATTTCATCAAGAAAGAATGAAGCAACTTGGAAGCAGAAAGCACACGATATGTTCTTGTTTTACCAGGGGACATGATATGTTTCATTGCCTATCTTCTGGATGAAAACGCGGATGAACATGGGTTCACACACACACGCACACGCACACGCACACGCACACGCACACGCACATGCACACGCACACGCACACGCGCACACACACACACACATGACTGAATTGTTAAATCAAAAAAAATATTAACCGAACTTGTTTTTATTTTGTAACATACATACTACTAGAGGGTAACTCACGCTTTGTCGCATCGTCCTTGGGCCTTAAAATTAATTCTATGTTCCTTCCAGGAGTTATTATAGTAATTCACATTCCATCCAAAGCATGGAGGTTATCGAGCAAACTCGAATCTTAGTGGGCGCTATTAGGTTGGCCATGTAGGCCGGTCCTTCAATTTTGGAAAGGTCTCGTTAGGTTTTTCTTCTCTTTCTTCTCTACTTTTTTCATGTTTTATTTTTCCTGATAGCTTTTATATATTTTTTCATTCACGAATATTTTAGAATTTATCAACATTTTATAGATTTGGGAACATAACTTTCATTCTTGAACATTTTTTCAATATCATAAATATTTCATCAAAATTATGGATATTTTTAAAATTTGGGAACATGATTTAATTCTTGAACGCATTTTCAAAATCATAATTATTTCACCACAATTGTAAATATTTTGCAAGTTACAATCATTTTATAAATATGTGATTTAGAAAACCATAAATATTTTATGTCTTTGAATAATTATAAAAGTCATGAGCATATTTTGGAATTCAAGAATATTTTTATATTCATGAAGTAGTTTGAATTTATGAACATTTTAAAAATTCACATTTGATTTAAATTTGTGAATATTTTTGGAAATTCACAAGAAAAATCTGAGTATTTTTTCAAAAAATGTTTTATCAAAATGTCGGTTCCGGTACTGTCATCCGGACCCACGGCCCGACCAGTATAAGGTGGAGTCCACTTCGAGTAAAAACTTTGGGGCTCTCCTAGGTCTCAATTCCTACGGAGCTTAGTAAATGACATACTCCCTCCGTTCCAAATTACTCGTCGTGGTTTTAATTCAAATTTGAACTAAAACCACGACAAGTAATTTGGAACGGAGGGAGTACGTGACGTATTGCGCGGCAAAAACAAAATCAGACCTCTAAAGTCTTTTTTAGAGCATCAATTTTCCCTTTTTGTCTGATATGCCGCCTCAGTCTCTCGGAGGTGCTTATAGAGATAGGGTGTGTGTGTGTATGTACATAGAGATGAGTGTATGCGCGTATATATGAATGGTTGCGTCTGTACTGTATTAAAAATGTCATTTCTTCACGAAACTTCACACGTGGGATAGAACATTCGATCGCGTTTGTTAAGAAAAAGAAGTTTTTCCCCTAAAAGAAAGAAAGAAAAGGGAAAAAACAGTTTTTTGGTCAGAGCGTACCATTCATCCGGTGCATGTGTAGACAGGTTCACCGAGCCCCTGCGCCACTTGTGCTCCCGTTTCAAGTTTTTTAATTATCGAGGTTAAAGTTTCTGGAATCACGCGGAATCCATGTGTCTCTCTTGGCGCGGACCCCTGCCATCCTGTCCACGTGCGACACAAAGCCCTCACCGGCCCGCGGGCCCCACGCCCAGAAACGTCAGCGTCCACGTACCGACGCAGACACTCGGCTCACGGCTCACGGCTCACGGCTCATCACCCGCGTCGTGCAGACGTGCGGCGCGCGCACACCACTCGCTCCGCCAACCACACCCCACGACACCGGCGGCAAGGCGAAGCGCAGCGGGCCCCACCGCAGCTTGCCTTCCTCCAGGCTCCAGCGTCCACGCGGTCCACGCTCCCAGCGAACAGAATAAAAACCGTCGGGCACGGCACGGACGGCCACCATCGCCCCTTCCCCGAGCGCCGGCCTCCAACAAAAAAACAACAGCCGACGCGTGCACGCAGACGGCCTAGACGCCAGACGCCAGGCCCCAGACGGCGATGGGCAGCCTCGCCGGCGGGGTCGGGGCCAGGCGGCCGCGGTTCCTGTGCCTGCACGGCTTCCGAACCAGCGGCGAGATCATGCGGAAGCAGGTGGTGGGCAAGTGGCCCGCCGAGGTCACGGCGCGCCTCGACCTCGTCTTCGCCGACGCGCCCTTCCCCGCCGAGGGCAAGTCCGACGTCCACGGCATCTTCGACCCGCCCTACTACGAGTGGTTCCAGTTCGACAAGGTCCGCCCCGCCTCCACCTTCCCTTCCTCCCATATCCCCATTGCCTCATCGATCTGTTTTTCCCAATCTCTCTCGTGCGTCCAAGTTCGGTGGAGCCAGTGGTACCACCTTTTGTTTGCTTTTTCATTACTTCTTCTCCCCAGAATGTCGGCCCTGCGGATCTGAGCTTATTTTTTGCCCCCGTTATATTCATGGAGCTTTTTTTCTCTTTGAAAACAGGGATTCACGGAGTACAGGAATTTCGACAAATGCCTGGCTTACATCGAGGAGCTGATGCTCAAAGAAGGGCCCTTTGATGGGCTGATGGGTTTCTCCCAGGTAACAAGACTGGGATCACCTCTCCCCTAAACATATATATGGTGGCTAGATTGTGAATTAACGGTTGCAAATTGCCATGGTAATACCAGGGTTCGATTCTATCTGGTGCACTTCCGGGGCTCCAAGAACAAGTAAGCTGATAGATTCTGATAACCTTACCACATCAACTCCAGTTTGATTGTTCCAGTAGTAGTTCTTCCTAAGATAGAATATGCTGAATTGCTGCTAGAGCTGCAACTTTCTTTAGCTCATTGTTATGTGTTTTGTTGGCAGGGATTGGCCTTGACTAGAGTTCCTAAGATCAAATATCTCATAATCATAGGCGGGGCCAAGTTCCGCTCACCCGCAATAGCTGATAAGGCGTACGCCAACATGATCAAAATCCCCTCGCTTCACTTCCTCGGTACTTCAATATGTTCTTCACAGATTAGTCCTTTACAGTTGCCATGCTGGTTGTGGTTGGTTGTTGGCTAGCGTATGTTCTCTCAGTTGCCTCCTAGGCGGTGTGTGCGTATGGCTGTCTCCTTATCATATTTATTTTCCAGCCGGCATGCCTACTTCATGTGCAGTTATGTTCTAGTGTTTATTATGTGATTAGGAAATGTACTTAAAGTACTCACACCAACTGTGTGCTTCTTTTGTATCATACTTATAGAAAAACTTCCAAAGGCTTCATGTACTCTAACGATAGTACTCATGAAAAACTTCCAAGAGTTCGATGTATTCTAATGATGGTAAACAGCATATTATTAGGGGATAATTTACAGAGGAAGGACATACCATAGGATCATCCATGACATAGTTTACACTCTGAACGATATATATTGTGTGAGATCAAGCTTTGACATATCATCTGATGACACCATTTCTAGGGGTATATTATTCCCATTGGTTACTCTAGTCGATGGTCAAATTCTCATATCATTCCATGTTGAGTGTTTATTTTGGAAGATTTGAAGCCTTCTTAGGTCAACTGAGTAGTGAGCAAGTATCACGGGACCATTAACACACCGGTTTATTTGATGTGCAGGCGACAATGACTTCCTTAAACCCCATGGTGAACAGCTCATAGAGTCATTTGTGGATCCATTCATCATACGTCACCCAAAGGGCCACACGGTCCCAAAGGCTTGTTGGTAAGCTCTCATATTTCCATTTACCAAAGCTCCTCTGAGCTGCGTAAATTTAGGCAGTGAATATCGATCCAGTTGTAGTGCTAATTTTGATATTTAGAAGTCCGGAAGAGATTAGTAGGTAAACTGTAAACATGAGATTTGTGATTGGAGGCCACAGGATCACAAACTTAAGCTGCAAAATAAACTTCAGTATTGCTCTGTTGATCTGATTCAGGGTTCGATATCTGTACATGCACCGGCGGAGCTATGTACAACTCTGTGGCTATGCCCCCCCCCCCCCCCCACCAGCTTTGGACCAAGCAGTGAAGAATTTTTTTGGGGGGAGTGCCTAGATGATAACTTTTTTAGCATTTTGCACCCTCAAACACTCATGCGTTAGCCTTGCCCCCTGCCCCCACCAGCAGTTTGTACCTAGCTCCGCCACTGTGTACATGCTAAACATATTTCTGGATGGAAGAACTTCAAATAGCTCTTGGGGTTCAAGCGACCTATCAGTTTCTTGGTTCACTACTCTGCATCGATATGAACGCCCTAAACTTTCTAACGTAAAATCACGCTTGTTGTTGTATGCAGATGAGACGAGTTTGGAAGTCATGTCCCGTTTCCTTGACAAGATGGAAAAGGAGATATCTGAACTTCCATCCGTCAAGGCCGAGGCCGAAGCAGCCGCTGATGTTGAGGAAAAGAAGTGTGCATCTGATAGCACCTCAAGGATTAGTGCCTGAATACACATCAAATACGCATATAGGCAAATCATACAGCTGTGACCTCCTTAGTTTTGTGTTGTTGCAAGTGTGTGTGATTATTATTCAATAATGATAGCTATCGTCTAGCTCTTTGCCACCACTCCTTCACATCCTATGGGCCTAGTATATTTTCTCGTGTTGGTACTGTATCTCTATAGTACTGTATCCCTAACAAATAACACGAGGGAAAAAAAAACAGAAGTACAAGATCCGTGTATATACATGTAGAATAAGCTAAGCTAAGGAAGAGAGAACACTGTGAGTACAATTTACAAATACTGTATACAGAAATAAAGAACAGACGGCCCCGGCCAACACTCACAAAGACCATCTCATCTCATGTTCTTTCCAAGCCAATCAAAAATTGAAGCACGCAATCACCCGATTGGCAGAGAATCGTACAGAAGCAATAACGCAGCAGCGATCCAAACTCGAGAGAGATGGCCGCGGCAGCTCACCTCGGTTGTCACATCGTTTTCAATTCGGCGAGCAACGCCCGGCGTCACACGCAGGCCTCCGCCCCGTCGCTCTCGAGCAGTCGCCTCCCAACGGCTCGAAAGCCGCCCGTGGCTAGCTGCCGGCGCCACGGCGTAGGGGCCTCGGAACTAGACGACGGAGCGACGAGGCGGCCGGCGCCGCGGTTCCTGTGCCTGCACGGGTTCCGCACCAGCGGGGAGATCATGCGGAGGCAGGTGGCGGACAGGTGGCCCGCCGGCGTCACGTCCCACCTGGACCTCGCCTTCGCCGACGCGCCCTTCCCCGCCGAGGGCGACTCCCCGGTGCGCGGCGTCTTCGACCCGCCCTACTACGAGTGGTGCCACTTCGCCGGCGAGGTCAGTCCGGCGGGCCTCCATCACAGTAGGCATTACGTAGTGGTTGACTTTCCAATTAGACTGACTAGATCTTTTCACACCTGGGATCGATCGATCTGGGGACAGGATTTCCTCGAGTACAAGAACTTCGGCGAGTGCTTGGCCGGCATCGAGGAGCTGATGGTGAGACAAGGGCCGTTCGACGGACTGTTCGGTTTCTCTCAGGTGGTAAACTACTTCAAATCGATCTTCGTTTCAGACATCATCATATTCATACTACTCCGACCAACTGATGAGTACTACTGTGATGTGATCATCATATTCAGTGCGCCCTCCTGTCGGCCGCGCTTGTTGGGCTCCAGGAACAAGTGAGTTGTTAATCGTCCTCGTCGTCTCCTGCAGTTCATGCTACGTCTTTGGATCGACTGCGGCTAAATCGACCTGAACATTTTGCTCTTGTGTTCTACGGCAGGGGCTGGCCTTGAACAGGGTTCCTAGGGTGAAGTACGTTATGATCATATCCGGTGCGAAGATCCAATTACCGGCATTGGCCGCGAAGGCATACGCCAACAAGATCAACTGCACTTCGCTTCACTTCATTGGTAATAACCTCGATGCTGCCATGTTATCGTCTTAGTAATTGTCAGCAGAAGGGAGCAACTGCAATATATTGCTGAAGTTGCAGTTATTTGCGGGCAGGTGACGGTGACTTAGTGAAAGTCCACGGCCAGGAGCTGGCGGACTCGTTCGTGGGTCCACTTGTTATACGTCACCCGGCCGGGCACACGGTCCCAAGATTCGGTAAACGCGCCTGGTTTGTATTTTCCGTTCGAAAATCTTTGTCGTGAAATGGATAAAAAGAGATGTATTTAGAACTAAAATACGTCTAGATACATCCCCTTTTATCCATTTTAATGACAAGTATTTCCGGACAGAGAGAGTAGTTTGGAAGAAAGCATTTGGATTCATGGCCGAACGGAACTGAAACGTTCGGAAAGAGCAACTGAGCAAGACAAGGTCATTGACTGAGTTTTGCTACTTTACTTTTTTTTTTCTTACCGTGCTCGACATTTGCAGACGACAAGGGTCTCCAAGCGATGCTTAGCTACCTTGACAAGATT
This sequence comes from Aegilops bicornis, assembly GCA_021605145.1. Taxonomy (NCBI): domain Eukaryota; kingdom Viridiplantae; phylum Streptophyta; class Magnoliopsida; order Poales; family Poaceae; genus Aegilops; species Aegilops bicornis. The sequence continues at coordinate 562,165,277 of CM038670.1, read as the reverse complement.
GAAATGGATCTGGCGAGATGTTAATCAGTTGTGCTGATCACCGCTCTGTTTCATGAGTTTATGGCACAGTAGTAGTAACATGGACGACTGACATTTGAATACCACGATAACCGTTTTAACACAAGGCTGCGTAAGACTGTTAGGTTGTTGCTATCTCCATTCCAATGAATAAGAATAAGAAGCGGCCATATTTCGAGATTTAACGAAATAGTGGAGACCGTGAGCCGGTGTAGTATATATTCATTTGGCAGGAGACAGTTCTGAAGATCAAGAAGGTGCTTGAAGAGGCGTATGCAAGGGGGCATGACTGGAAGCCTATGGCTAAGAGGATCTGCTGATGTTGGGCTTTCTCTTTGCTTGAGCTCTATTCTTTTAAGTGCTCTGGGTGTGTGCGCTCAAATATAAAGTTCTGCTTTGTGCTTAAGCCTGACAGAGCTGTGTTCCAAGCTTCCTGCGTGCACTTGCTGTCTGCCTCATGTGTTCCCAGGCTTTCCTTTTCTTTTTACCCTTTCTACTCTTTAGTTTCATGTAATAAATGAAAATCGACGAGGAGGCCCATTATTTCAAAAGAAATTTGGCGTGAGACATTGTTCTTATCTACAATTGTGTAACTTAAAACATCAATAATTGTTTAACTCAAACTTGATGCCTCACCCACGTCTCTAGTCTTCAGATGCGCGTTTATATAGTGGCGTGCATCTGTGCGTGTATTCGGTGATTCTAAAAAGTTTAAAATATTATTAATTACCTCCTTAGATTGAATCACTATTCAAATAATCAAGCAGAAAGGTTTTTTTTTTTTGAATTTTACAACATTTTCTTGAGCGTTCCTTTTGGGGCATTAATCTCATTACTGTTTTTCTAAAGAATGAATCTCGTTAGTAAGAAGAACATTAAAAATGAATCTCATTACTAAGGAAAACATTACGCAAGAAGGAACAAATATTGGACCCCTTCTCAAAACAAGAAATAACAACCTAGTCTCTAGAAGCTCTTTTGACGTGTCTCAAAGCTTATCCACATCACATATGGAGTGGACACGACATATACGCCCAATTTAAGTATTGCAGAAAGATTGGGTCATCAAGGCTGAGGACCACACAAGCCATCTATAGTGAGAGGCATACATGTCAAATATGTGATGATGACACATCATTGGCTTTAAGAGACCATTAGAGAAGACATTGGCGCGAGGGAGATAATTTGGTGAAGATTTATTCTAGATGATGCCACCTCTTTCAAGTTCCAACACAATGGTTTTGGTGAAGCACATGTTGAATTTATAGCTGAGTTTGTCACAAGTAAGCTTATAAAAATCACGTATTTCCATAAAACTAAGTCTATTATACCTATGATAGATGGAAACATATCACGTGTGGCCAATCGGAATTATATAACAATAGTCAACACTCATATTAAAAAATTTGATGCATCTAAAGTTGACATGATTAATAGGCTAAGTTTAGGGTGTAGTCATCCCATCTACAATTTTAAGATGTAGCTTGGTGTGATACTGCTTATTCGTTGTATCTTATCGGTTTTCTTATGAGAATCTAGGAATTTCATCAATAGCATATAACAACTCCAATCATGTACCCATTTTATCATTTATTCCTCATTTTGGCGGGTTTTGAGAGGAAAAAACTATTCTAACCCTCTCCCCACTCACTTCCCCATTTCAGGGGTTTCCATCCCACCCTATTCCCTCCAAATGTGTGGGGAGAAAATATGGGCTTCTCATCCCTTCTCAAATATTGTTGACCACTCTCCGCCACCGTTGACTACCGATTTTGACTGTCCATCACCGTCGACATCGAGCTTCATCGTGGATTACCTTCAACTGTCTATCGTCTGCTGTTGGCCATCACCAACGGTCATCGCTGGCCACCGCCAACCATTGTTTAATTATTTTTTATGGAAAAAAGGAAGAGACAAGGAGGATTTGGGAGCTATGGTGTTCTGTGAAGAATATGAGGTTATGTTCTTTTAGACAATGTTTCTTGTTTTTGTTTTTTGGACTGGGTTATGGTTGAAGTTGCTCTAAAATTGCACATTGTCAGGGCTAGTTGACATCAGATTGCAGAAACTGCACGTTTTCGGCCCAACAATAGCGGAGACTGTGCCACCAAAGCTCAGCTAATCCTCAAAATCGCTGGGCCCGGATGGCTTTCCAGCACACTTCTTCCAACGTCATTGGGATATTTGTGGGGATGAAGTGACTCAAGTGGTGCTAAAAATAGCTGAGGGTAAGGAGTTAGCCGAATGCACGAACAAGACGATTTTGGTTTTAATTCCCAAGTTAAAGAACCCCACCCCGTTGTTTCAATTCCGCCTCATAAGTCTTTGCAATGTCTGGTATAAAATTGCATCGAAGGTGATATCTAACCGTCTGAAGGTAGTATTACCTGACATAATATCAGAATAGTAGTCAACTTTTGTTTCAGGGATGTTGATTACAGATAATATCATAACGGCGTATGAGTGCTTGCATTTCATGAAAAGAAACAAGGCAAAGAAACATCAATCACGTGCTCTAAAGCTCGACATGATAGAGGCCTATGGTAGATTTGATGTTGGGAAACGTAGCATGCAATCTCAAAAAAAATCCTATGCTCACGCAAGATCTATCTAGGAGAAGCATAGCAATGAGGGGGGAAGAGTGTGTCCACATACCCTCATAGACCGAAAGTGGAAGCGTTTGACAACACGGTTGATGTAGTCGAACTTCTTCTAGCTCCGACCGATCAAGCACCGAACGTACGACACCTCCGAGTTCTGCACACGTTCAGCGCGATGACGTCCCTCGCCTTCTTGATCCAGCAAGGTGTCGAGGAAGTAGATGAGTTTCGTCAACACGATGACGTGGTGACGGTGATGGTGAAGTGATCCGTGCAGGGCTTCGCCTAAGCACCGCGAAAATATGACCGGGGGTGTATACCGTGGAGGGGGGCGCCGCATGTTGGGGAACGTAGTAATTTCAAAATTTTCCTACGCACACGCAAGATCGTGGTGATGCATAGCAATGAGAGGGGAGAGTGTTGTTCACGTACCCTTGTAGACCGAAAGCGGAAGCGTTAGCACAACACGGTTGATGTAGTCATACGTCTTCACGATCCGACCGATCAAGTACCGAACATACGGCACCTCCGAGTTCAGCACACGTTCAGCCCGATGACGTCCCAGGAACTCCGATCCAGCCGAGTGTTGAGGGAGAGTTTCGTCAGCACGACGGCATGGTGGCGATGTTGATGTTCTACCGATGCAGGGCTTCGCCTAAGCACCGCTACAGTATTATCGAGGTGGACTATGGTGGAGGGGGGCACCGCACACGGTTGGGAGAGATAACCTGATCAAGTTGTGTGTCTAGGGTGCCCCCCTGCCCCCGTATATAAAGGAGCAAGGGGGAGGTGCGGCCGGCCAGGGAGGAGGCGCCAGAGGAGTCCTACTCCCTACCGGGAGTAGGACTCCCCCTTTCCATGTTGGACTAGGAGAGAGGGGAAGAGGTGGAGGGAGGAAGGAAAGGGGGCGGCCTGCCCTGCCTCCTCTCCTCTCTTCCACCAAGGCCCACTAAGGCCCATTAAGTTCCGGGGGTTCCGGTAACCTCCGGTACTCGAAAATCCCGATTTCACCCGGAACACTTCCGATATCCAAACATAGGCTTCCAATATATCAATCTTCATGTCTCGACCATTTTGAGACTCCTCATCATGTCCAGGATCACATCCGGGACTCCGAACAACCTTCGGTACATCAAAACATATAAACTCATAATATAACTGTCATCGTAACGTTAAGCGTGTGGACCCTACGGGTTCGAGAACTATGTAGACATGACCGAGATACGTCTCCGGTCAATAACCAATAGCGGAACCTGGATGCTCATATTGGTTCCCACATATTCTACGAAGATCTTTATCGGTCAGACCGCATAACAACATACGTTGTTCCCTTTGTCATCGGTATGTTACTTGCCCGAGATTCGATCGTCGGTATCTCAATACCTAGTTCAATCTCGTTACTGGCAAGTCTCTTTACTCGTTCTGTAATACATCATCCCACAACAACTCATTAGTTGCAATGCTTTCAAGGCTTAAGTGATGTGCATTACCGAGAGGGCCCAAAGATACCTCTCCGACAATCGGAGTGACAAATCCTAATCTCGAAATACGCCAACCCAACATGTACCTTGAGGACACACCAGAGCACCCTTATAATCACCCGATTCACGTTTTGGCGTTTGGTAGCACACAAAGTGTTCCTCCGGTAAACGGAGTTGCATAATCTCATAGTCATAGGAACATGTATAAGTCATGAAGAAAGCAATAGCAACATACTAAACGATCGTGTGCTAAGCTAACGGAATGGGTCATGTCAATCACATCATTCTCCTAATGATGTGATCCCGTTAATCAAATGACAACCCATGTCAATGGCTAGGAAACATAACCATCTTTGATTAACGAGCTAGTCAAGTAGAGGCATACTAGTGACACTGCTTGTCTATGTATTCACACATGTATCATGTTTCCAGTTAATACAATTGTAGCATGAATAATAAACATTTATCATGATATAAGGAAATAAATAATAACTTTATTATTGCCTCTAGGGCATATTTCCTTCAGTCTCCCACTTGCACTAGAGTCAATAATCTAGATTACACAATAATGATTCTAACACCCATGGAGCCTTGGTGCTGATCATGTTTTGCTCGTGGAAGAGGCTTAGTCAACGGGTCTGCAACATTCAGATCCATATGTGTCTTGCAAATTTCTATGTCTCCCACCTGGACTAGATCCCGGATGGAATTGAAGCATCTCTTGATGTGCTTGGTTCTCTTATGAAATCTGGATTCCTTCGCCAAGGCAATTGCACCAGTATTATCACAAAAGATTTTCATTGGACCCGATGCACTAGGTATGACACCTAGATCGGATATGAATGAAGGAAATATGCCCTAGAGGCAATAATAAAGTTATTATTTATTTCCTTATATCATGATAAATGTTTATTATTCATGCTAGAATTGTATTAACCGGAAACATAATACATGTGTGAATATATAGACAAACAAAGATGTCACTAGTATGCCTCTACTTGACTAGCTTGTTAATCAAAGATGGTTATGTTTCCTAACCATGAACAAGGAGTTGTTATTTGATCAACAAGGTCACATCATTAGTTGAATGATCTGATTGACATGACCCATTCCGTTAGCTTAACACTTGATCGTTTAGTATGTTAATGCTTTCTTCATGACCCATACATGTTCCTATAACTATGAGATTATGCAACTCCAGTTTACGGAGGAACACTTTGGTACTACCAAACGTCACAACGTAATCGGGTGATTATAAAGGAGTACTACAGGTGTCTCCAAAGGTACTTGTTGGGTTGGCGTATTTCGAGATTAGGTTTTGTCACTCCGATTGTCGGAGAGGTATCTCCAGGCCTTCTCGGTAATACACATCACTTAAGCCTTGCAAGCATTACAACTAATGAGTTAGTTGTGAGATGATGTATTACGGAACGAGTAAAGAGACTTACTGCAACGAGATTGAACTAGGTATTGGATACCGACGATCGAATCTCGGGTAAGTAACATACCGATGACAAAGGGAACAACGTATGTTGTTATGCGGTTTGACCGATAAAGATCTTCAGAGAATATGTAGGAACCAATATGGGCATCCGTGTTCCGCTATTGGTTATTGACCGAGAATGATTCTAGGTCATGTCTACATAGTTCTCGAACCCGTAGGGTCCGTGACGCTTAACGCTTTCGATGATGCTCATTATGAGTTTATAAGTATTGATGCACGAAGTTTGTTCGAGTCCCGGATGTGATCACGGACATGACGAGGAGTCTCGAAATGGTCGAGACATAAAGATTGATATATTGGAAGCCTACATTTGGACATCGGAAAGGTTCCGAGTGAAATCGAGAATTTAGAGTACCGGAGGTTACCGGAACCCCAGGAACTACATGGGCCCATAGTGGGCCTTGGAGGAAAGGAGAAGGGCAGCCCTAGGTGGCGGCCCCTTCCCCTAGTCCTATTAGGACTAGGAAAGGTGGGCCGGCCCCCTCTCTCTCTTTCCTCCGGAATCCTAATCCAACTAGGATTGGAGGGAGTCCTACTCCCGGAGGGAGTAGGACTCCCTTGCGCGCCTCCCTTGGGCCGGCCACCTCCCCTTGGCTCCTTTATATACTGGCAGGGGGCACCCCATAATACACAAGTTGATCTACGGATCTTTCCTTAGCCGTGCGGTGCCCTTCCACCATATTCCACTTGGTCATATCGTCATGAGCTTAGGCGAAGCCCTCGCCGGAGAAGTCATATCGTCATGGAGCTTAGGCGAAGCCCTGCTTGATGGAGCATCAACATCGTCACCACGCCGTCGTCTTGACGGAACTCATCCCCGACACTTTGCTTTGGATCGAGTCCGGGATCGCCATCGAGCTGAACGTGTGCGTAACTCGGAGGTGCCGTCGTTCGGTGCTTGGATCGGTCGGATCGTGAAGACGCACGACTACATCAACCGCGTTGTTATAACGCTTCCGCTTCGGGTTCACGAGGGTGCGTGGACGGACACTCTTCCCTCTCGTTGCTATGCCATCACCATGGTCTTGCGTGATCGTGAGGAAATTTTTTGAAAATTACTACGTTACCCAACAAAGGGCATCCGAGCCTGGTTTTATGCGTTGATGTCATATGCACGAGTAGAACACAAGTGAGTTGTGGGCGATACAAGTCATACTACCTACCAAAGATGTCATACTTTGGTTCAGCGGTATTGTGAGATGAAGCGGCCGGACCGACATTACGCCAGACGCTTACGCGAGATCGGTTTCACCGCTCCGAGCACTCGTTGCTTAAAGGTGACCGGCGGGTGTCTGTCTCTCTCACTTTAGTTGAATCGAGTGTGGCTACGCCCGGTCCTTGAGAAGGTTAAAACGGAGTCTATTTGACGAAGTATCGTTGTGGTTTTGATGCGTAGGTAAGAACGGTTCTTGCTCAGCCCGTAGCAGCCACGTAAAACTTGCAACAACAAAGTAGAGGACGTCTAACTTGTTTTTGCAGGGCATGTTGTGATGTGATGTGGTCAAGACGTGATGCTATATTTTATTGTATGAGATGATCATGTTTTGTAACCGAGTTATCGGCAATCGGCAGGATCCATATAGTTGTCGCTTTATTGTATGAAATGCAACGCCATGTAATTGCTTTACTTTATCACTAAGTAGTAGCGATAGTCGAGAAGCAATAGTTGGCGAGACGACAACGATGCTACGATGGAGATCAAGGTGTCGCGCGGTGACGATGGTGATCATGACGGTGCTTCGGCGATGGAGATCACAAGCACAAGATGATGATGACCATATCATATCACTTATATTGATTGCAAGTGATGATTATCCTTTATGCATCTTATCTTGCTTTGATTGACGGTAGCATTATAAGATGATCTCTCACTAAAATTATCAAGAAGTGTTCTCCCCGAGTATGCACCGCTATGCGAAAGTTCTTCGTCTGAGACACCACGTGATGATCGGGTGTGATAGGCTCTACGTTCAAATACAACGGGTGCAAAACAGTTGCGCACGCAGAATACTCGAGTTAAACTTGACGAGCCTAGCATATAACAGATATGGCCTCGGAACACGGAGACCGAAAGGTCGAGCGTGAATCATATAGTAGATATGATCAACATAAGATGTTCACCATTGAAAACTACTCCATCTCACGTGATGATCGGTTAGGGTTTAGTTGATTTGGATCACGTGATCACTTAGATGACTAGAGAGATGTCTGTCTAAGTGGGAGTTCTTAAGTAATATGATTAATTGAACTTTAATTTATCATGAACTTAGTCCTGGTAGTATTTTGCAAATTATGTTGTAGATCAATAGCTCGCGTGGTTGCTTCCCTATGTTTTTATATGTGTTCCTAGAGAAAATTGTATTGAAAAATGTTAGTAGCAATATTGCGGATTGGATCCGTGATCCGAGGTTTATCCTCATTGCTGCACGTAAGAATTATGTCCTTGATGCACCGCTAGGTGACAGACCTATTGCGAGGAGCGGATGCGACGTTATGAACGTTTAGCTAGCTCAATATGATGACTACTTGATAGTTTAGTGCACCATGCTTAAATGGCTTAGAATCGGGACTTCAAAGACGTTTTGAACGCGTCATGGACCATATGAGATGTTCCAGGAGTTGAAGTTAATATTTCAAGCAAATACCCGAGTTGAGAGATATGAAGTCTCCAACAAGTTCTATAGCTAAAAGATGGAGGAGAATCGCTCAACTAGTGAGCATGTTCTCGATTGTCCGGGTACTTCAATCGCTTGAATCAAGTGGGAGTTAATCTTCCGGATAAGATAGTGATTGACAGAATTCTCTAGTCACCATCACCAAGTTAGTAGAACTTCGTGATGAACTATAATATGCAAGGGATGACAAAAGTAATTCCCAAGCTCTTCGTGATGCTGAAATCGACGAAGGTAGAAATCAAGAAAAGAGCATCAAGTGTTGATGATTGACAAGACCACTAGTCTCAAGGAAAAGGGCAAAGGGAAGAAGGAACTTCAAAAGAACGGCAAGCAAGTTGCTACTCGAGTGAAGAAGCCCAAGTCCGGACCTAAGCCCGAGACTAAGTACTTTTGCTGCAATGGAACTGGTCACCGGAAGCGGAGCTACCCTGAATATTTGGTGGAAAAGAAGGATGGCAAAGTGAACAAGGTTATATTTGATATACAGGTTATTGATATGTGCCTTACTAGTGTTTATAGTAGCCCCTGAGTATTTGATACTTGTTCGGTTGCTAAGATTAGTAACTCGAAACAGGAGTTACAGAATAAACAGAGACTAGTTGAGGGGAAGTGACGATGAGTGTTGGAAGTAGTTCCAAAATTGATATGATCATCATCGCACACTCCCTATACTTTCGGGATTAGTGTGGAACCTAAATAAGTGTTATTTGGTGTTGAGCATAAATATGATTTGATCATGTTTGTTGCAATACGGTTATTCATTTAAGTAAGAGAATAAATTGTTGTTCTGCTTACATGAATAAAACCTTATATGGTTATACACCCAATGAAAATGGTTCATTGGATCTCGATCATAGTGATACACATATTCATAATATTGAAACCAAAAGACGCAGTTAATAATGATAGTGCAACTTATTTGTGGCACTGCCGTTTGGGTCATATCGGTGTAAAGCGCATGAAGAAACTCCATGCTGATGGGTTTTTGGAATCACTTGATTATGAATCATTTGATGCTTGCGAACCGTGCCTTTTGGGCAAGATGACTAAAACTCCGTTCTCGGAACAATGGAACAAGCTCTTGACTTATTGGAAATAATACATACCGATGTATGCGATTCAATGAGTGTTGATGCTCGTGGCAAGTATCGTTATTTTCTGACCTTCACAAGATGATTTGAGCAGATATGGGTATATCTACTTGATGAAACATAATTCTGAAATAATTGAAAAGTTCAAAGAATTTCAGAGTGAAGTGGAAAATCATCGTAACAAGAAAATAAAGTTTCTGCGATCTGATCGTGGAGATAAATATTTGAGTTACGAAGTTTGGTCTTCATTTGAAACAATGTGAAATAGTTTCGCAACTCATGCCATATGGAACACCACAGCATAATGGTGTGTCCGAAAGTCGTAACCGCACTTTATTGGATATGGTGCGATCTATGATGTCTCTTATCGCTTACCACTATCGCTTTTGGGGTTATGCATTAGAGACAAATGCATTCACGCTTAATAGGGCACCATCTAAATCCGTTGAGACGACAACATCTCGAACTGTGGTTTAGCAAGAAACCCAAGTTGACGTTTCTTAAAGTTTGGGGCTGCGATGCTTATGTGAAAAAGTTTCACCTGATAAGCTCAAACCCAAATCGTAAAAATGTGTCTTCATAGGATACCCAAAGGAAACTGTTGGGTACACCTTCTATCACAGATCTGAAGGCAAGATTTTCGTTGCTAAATTCGGATCCTTTCTAGAGAAGGAGTTTCTCTCGAAAGAAGTGAGTGGGAGGAAAGTAGAACTTGATGAGATAATCAGATTCTGCTCCCTTATTGGAAAGTAGTTCATCACAAGAAATGGTTCTGTGACAACTACACCAATTAGTGAAGAAACTAATGATGATGATCATGAAGCTTGAGATCAAGTTACTCTTGAACCTCGTGGGTCAACCAGAGTAAAATACGCACTGCAGTGGTACGGTAATCCTATTCGAAGTCATGTTACTTGACCATGGCGAACCTACGAACTATGAGGAAGCGATGATGAGCCCAGATTCCGCGAAATGGCTCGAGGCCATAAAATCTGAGATATGATCCATGTAAGAGAACAAAGTATGGACTTTGATCGACTTGCTCGATGATCGCCAAGCCATGTTAAATAAATGGATCTTCAAGAGGAAGACGGACACCGATAGTAGTGTTACTATCTACAAAGCTAGACTTGTCGAAAAGGTTTTTGACAAAGTTCAAGATGTTGAATACAATGAGATTTTCTCACTCGTATCGATGCTTAAAAGTCTGTCCGAATCATGTTAGCAATTGCCACACTTTATGAAATCTGGCAAATGGATGTCAAAACTGCATTCCTTAATGGATTTATTAAAGAAGAGTTGTATATGATGCAACGAGAAGGTTTTGTCGATCCTAAAGGTGTTAACAAAATATGCAAGCTCCAATGATCCATCTATGGACTGGTGCAAGCATCTCGTAGTTGGAATATACGCTTTGATAAGTTGATCAAAGCATATGATTTTATACGCACTTTTGGAAAGGCCTGTATTTACAAGAAAGTGAGTGGGAGCACTACAAAGATTTCCGATAAGTATATGTGAATGACATATTGTTGATCGGAAATAATGTAGAATTATTCTGCAAAGCATAAAGGAGTATTTGAAAGGAGTTTTTCAAAGAAGGACCTCAAAGTGAAGCTGCTTACATATTGAGCATCAAGATCTATAGAGATAGATCAAGACGCTTGATAAGTTTTTCAATAAATACATACCTTGTCAAGATTTTGAAGTAGTTCAAATGGAACAGTAAAGAAAAGTTCTTGCCTGTGTTGCAAAACGTATGAAATTGAGTAAGACTCAAATCCCGACCACGGCAGAAAATAGAAAAGAGAATGAAAGTCATTCCCTATGCCTCGACCATAGGTTCTATAAAGTATGCTATGCTATGTACCGCACCTATTGTATACCTTGATCCAAATTTGGCAAGGAGTACAATAGTGATCTAGGAGTAGATCATCGACATTGGTCAAAGACATCCTTAGTGAGGACTAAGGAAATATTTCTCGATTATGGAGGTGATAAAAGAGCCCGTCGTAAAGGGTTACGTCGATGCAAGTTTTAACACTAATCTAGATGACTTTGAATCTCAATCTGGATACATATTGAAAGTGGGAGCAATTAGCTAGAGTAGCTCCGTGCAGAACATTGTAGACATATAAATTTGCAAAATACTCACGGCTCTGAATGTAATGCATCTGCTGACTAAAATTATCTCACAAGCAAAACATGATCACACCTTAGTACTCTTTGGGTGTTAATCACATAGCGATGTGAACTAGATTATCGACTCTAGTAAACCCTTTGGGTGTTGGTCACATGTCGATGTGAACTATGGGTGTTAACCACATATAGATGTGAACTATTGATGTTAAATCACATGGCGATGTGAACTAGATTATTGACTCTAGTGCAAGTGGGAGATCAAGGAAATATGCCCTAGAGGCAATAATAAAGTTATTATTTATTTCCTTATATCATGATAAATGTTTATTATTCATGCTAGAATTGTATTAACCGGAAACATAATACATGTGTGAATATATAGACAAACAGATGTCACTAGTATGCCTCTACTTGACTAGCTTGTTAATCAAAGATGGTTATGTTTCCTAACCATGAACAAGGAGTTGTTATTTGATCAACAAGGTCACATCATTAGTTGAATGATCTGATTGACATGACCCATTCCGTTAGCTTAACACTTGATCGCTTAGTATGTTAATGCTTTCTTCATGACCCATACATGTTCCTATAACTATGAGATTATGCAACTCCTGCTTACCGGAGGAACACTTTGGGTACTACCAAACGTCACAACGAATCGGGTGATTATAAAGGAGTACTACAGGTGTCTCCAAAGGTACTTGTTGGGTTGGCGATTTCGAGATTAGGTTTTGTCACTCCGATTGTCGGAGAGGTATCTCCAGCCTTCTCGGTAATACACATCACTTAAGCCTTGCAAGCATTACAACTAATGAGTTAGTTGTGAGATGATGTATTACGGAACGAGTAAAGAGACTTACCGGTAACGAGATTGAACTAGGTATTGGATACCGACGATCGAATCTCGGGTAAGTAACATACCGATGACAAAGGGAACAACGTATGTTGTTATGCGGTTTGATCGATAAAGATCTTCAGAGAATATGTAGGAACCAATATGGGCATCCAGGTTCCGCTATTGGTTATTGACCGAGAATGATTCTAGGTCATGTCTACATAGTTCTCGAACCCGTAGGGTCCGCACGCTAACGCTTCGATGACAGTTCATTATGAGTTTATAAGTATTGATGCACCGAAGTTTGTTCGAGTCCCGGATGTGATCACGGACATGACGAGGAGTCTCGAAATGGTCGAGACATAAAGATTGATATATTGGAAGCCTACATTTGGACATCGGAAAGGTTCCGAGTGAAATCGAATTTACGGAGTACCGGAGGTTACCGGAACCCCCTGAACTACATGGGCCCATAGTGGGCCTTGGAGGAAAGGAGAAGGAAGCCCTAGGTGGCATGGCCCCCTTCCCCTAGTCCTATTAGGACTAGGAAAGGTGGGCCGCCCCTCTCTCTTTCCTCCGGAATCCTAATCCAACTAGGATTGGAGGAGTCCTACTCCGGAGGGAGTAGGACTCCTTGGTGCGCCTCCTCCCTTGGGCCGCCACCTCCCCTTGGCTCCTTTATATCTCTGAGGCGGGGCACCCCATAATACACAAGTTGATCTACGGATCTTTCCTTAGCCGTGTGCGGTGCCCCTTCCACCATATTCCACTTCGGTCATATCGTCATGAGCTTAGGCGAAGCCTGCGCGGAGAAGTCATATCGTCAGCGGAGCTTAGGCGAAGCCCTGCGTCGGTGGAGCATCAACATCGTCCTGCCACGCCGTCTTGTGGAACTCATCCCCGACACTTTGCCGGATCGGAGTCCGGGATCGCCATCGAAATGAACGTGTGCGTAACTTCCGGAGGTGCCGTGACGTTCGGTGCTTGGATCGGTCGGATCGTGAAGACGTACGACTACATCAACCGCGTTGTTATAACGCTTCCGCTTTCGGTCTACGAGGGTACGTGGACGGACACTCTTCCCTCTCGTTGCTATGCCATCACCATGGTCTTGCGTGATCGTAGGAATTTTTTTGAAAATTACTACGTTACCCAACAATGAACTCCTTCATCCAGACTCCTTCATTTGCTGCTTCCAAAGCAGCTATGTACTCCGCTTCACATGTAGATCCCGCCACGTCGCTTTGTTTAGAACTGCACCAACTGACAGCTCCACCGTTCAATGTAAACACGTATCCGGTTTGCGATTTAGAATCGTCCGGATCAGTGTCAAAGCTTGCACCAACGTAACCATTTATGATGAGATCTTTGTCACCTCCATAAACGAGAAACATATACTTAGTCCTTTTCAGGTATTTTAGGATGTTCTTGACTGCTGTCTAGTGATCCACTCCTGGATTACTTTGGTACCTCCCTGCTAGACTTATAGCAAGGCACACATCAGGTCTGGTACACAGCATTGCATACATGATAGAGCCTATGGCTAAAGCATAGGGAACATCTTTCATCTTCTCTCTATCTTCTGCAGTGGTCGGGCATTGAGTCTTACTCAACTTCACACCTTGTAACACAGGCAAGAACCCTTTCTTTGCTTGATCCATTTTGAACTTCTTCAAAACTTTGTCAAGGTATGTGCTTTGTGAAAGTCCAGTTAAGCGTCTTGATCTATCTCTATAGATCTTAATGCCCAATATGTAAGCAGCTTCACCGAGGTCTTTCATTGAAAAACTCTTATTCAAGTATCCCTTTATGATATCCAGAAATTCTATATCATTTCCAATTAGTAATATGTCATCCACATATAATATCAGAAATGCTACAGAGCTCCCACTCACTTTCTTGTAAATACAGGCTTCTCCAAAAGTCTATACAAAACCAAATGCTTTGATCACACTATCAAAGCGTTTATTCCAACTCCGAGAGGCTTGCACCAGTCCATAAATGGATCGCTGGAGCTTGCACACTTTGTTAGCTCCCTTTGGATCGACAAAACCTTCCGGTTGCATCATATACAACTCTTCTTCGAGAAATCCATTCAAGATTGCAGTTTTGACATCCATCTGCCAAATTTCATAATCATAAAATGCGGCAATCGCTAACATGATTCGGACAGACTTAAGCATCGCTACGGGTGAGAATGTCTCATCGTAGTCAACCCCTTGAACTTGTCGAAAACCTTTTGCAACAATTCGAGCTTTGTAGACAGTAATATTACCGTCAGCGTCAGTCTTCTTCTTGAAGATCCATTTATTCTCAATTGCTTGCCGATCATCAGGCAAGTCAACCAAAGTCCACACTTTGTTCTCATACATGGATCCCATCTCAGATTTCATGGCTTCAAGCCATTTTGCGGAATCTGGGCTCACCATCGCTTCTTCATAGTTCGTAGGTTCATCATGATCTAGTAGCATGACTTCCAGAACAGGATTACCGTACCACTCTGGTGCGGATCTTACTCTGGTTGATCTACGAGGTTCAGTAACAACTTCATCCGAAGTTCCATGATCATCATCATCAATTTCCTCACTAATTGGTGTAGGTGTCACAGAAACCGGTTTCTGTGATGAACTACTTTCTAATAATGGAGCAGGTACAGTTACCTCATCAAGTTCTACTTTCCTCCCACTCACTTCTTTCGAGAGAAACTCCTTCTCTAGAAAGGTTCCATTCTTAGCAACGAATGTTTTGCCTTTGGATCTGTGATAGAAGGTGTACCCAACAGTCTCCTTTGGTATCCTATGAAGACACATTTCTCCGATTTGGTTTCGAGCTTATCAGGTTGAAGCTTTTTCACATAAGCATCGCAGCCCAAAACTTTTAGAAACGACAACTTTGGTTTCTTGCCAAACCACAGTTCATAAGGCGTCGTCTCAACGGATTTTGATGGTGCCCTATTTAACGTGAATGTAGCCGTCTCTAAAGCATAACCCCAAAACGATAGCGGTAAATCAGTAAGAGACATCATAGATCGCACCATATCTAGTAAAGTATGATTACGACGTTCGGACACACCATTACGTTGTGGTGTTCCGGGTGGCGTGAGTTGCGAAACTATTCCGCATTGTTTCAAACGTATACCAAACTCATAACTCAAATATTCTCCTCCACGATCAGATCATAGAAACTTTATTTTCTTGTTACGATGATTTTCAACTTCACTCTGAAATTCTTTGAACTTTTCAAATGTTTCAAACTTATGCTTCATCAAGTAGATATACCCATATCTGCTTAAATCATCTGTGAAGGTGAGAAAATAACGATATCCGCCACGAGCCTCAACATTCATCGGACCACATACATCTGTATGTATGATTTCCAACAAATCTGTTGCTCTCTCCATAGTACCGGAGAACGGCGTTTTAGTCATCTTGCCCATGAGGCATGGTTCGCAAATACCAAGTGATTCATAATCAAGTGGCTCCAAAAGTCCATCAGTATGGAGTTTCTTCATGCGCTTTACACTGATATGACCTAAACGGCAGTGCCACAAATAAGTTGCACTATCATTATCAACTCTGCATCTTTTGGTTTCAACATTATGAATATGTGTATCACTACTATCGAGACTCAATAAAAATAGACCACTCTTCAAGGGTGCATGACCATAAAAGATATTACTCATATAAATAGAACAACCATTGTTCTCGATTTAAATGAATAACCGTCTCGCATCAAACAAGATCCAGATATAATGTTCATGCTCAACGCCGCACCAAATAACAATTATTTAGGTCTAAAACTAATCCCGAAGGTAGATGTAGAGGTAGCATGCCGACCACGATCACATCGACTTTGGAACCATTTCCCACGCCGCATCGTCACCTCGTCCCTGGCGGTGTTCGCTAATCCGTAATCCTGCTTCGAAGTTGCAAATATTAGCAAATGTAACCAAGATCAAATACCCATGTGCTACTGCGAGCTCTAGTAAGGTACATATCAATAACATGTATATCACATATACCTTTGTTCACCTTGCCATCCTTCTTATCCACCAAATACTTGGGGCAGTTCCGCATCCAAAGGACTACCGCTTGAAGTAGAAGCACTTTCGGTTTGTGCTTAGGTCCCGGCGTGGGTTTCTTCTCCCGAGCAAAGAACTTGCTTGTTGTTCTTCTTGAAGTTCCCCTTCTTCTTCCCTTTGCCCCTTTTCTTGAAACTAGTGGTCTTGTTGACCATCAACACTTGATGCTCCTTCTTGATTTCTACCTCCGCAGCCTTTAGCATTGCGAAGAGCTCGGGAATTGTCTTTTCCATCCTTTGCATGTTATAGTTCATCACGAAGCTCTTGTAGCTTGGTGGCAATGATTGGAGAATTACATCAATGACGCTTATCATCCGGAAGATTAACTCCCGGTTGAATCAAGTGATTATTATACCCGGACATCTTGAGTATATGCTCACCGATGTAACTATTCTTCTCCGCCTTGCAGCTATAGAACTTATTGGAGACTTCATATCTCTCAATCCGGCATTTGCTTGAAATATCAACTTCAACTCTGGAACATCTCATATGCTCCATGACGCTCAAAACGTCGTTGAAGTCCCGGTTCTAAGCCGTAAAGCATGGCACATCGAACTATCGAGTAGTCATCGACTTTGCTCGCTGTACATTCATAACATCCGTGTTACTCTGCGCAGCAGTTCGCACCCAGCGGTGCTTCCGGGCGTAATTTTTCTGTGCAGCAATGCGGATAATCCTCAAGTTACGGACCCAGTCCATGTAATTGCTACCATCATCTTTCAACTTTGCTTTCTCAAGGAACGCATTGAAATTCAACGGAACAACAGCACGGGCCATCTATCTACAATCGAACATAGACAAGCAAGATACTATCAGGTACTAAGTTCATGATAAATTTAAGTTCAATTAATCATATTACTTAAGAACTCCCACTTAGAAAGACATCCCTCTAATCCTCTAAGTGATCATGTGATCCAAATCAACTAAACCATAACCGATCATCACGTGAAATGGAGTAGCTTTCAATGGTGAACATCACTATGTTGATCATATCTACTATATGATTCACGCTCGACCTTTCGGTCTCAGTGTTCTGAGGCCATATCTGCATATGCTAGGCTCGTCAAGTTTAACTCGACTATTCTGCGTGTGCAAAACTGGCTTGCACCCGTTGTAGATGGATGTAGAGCTTATCACACCCGATCATCACGTGGTGTCCGGGCACGACGAACTTTGGCAACGGTGCATACTGTGGAGAACACTTTTATCTTCAAATTTAGTGAGAGATCATCTTATAATGCTACCGTCAATCAAAGCAAGATAAGATGCATAAAAGATAAACATCACATGCAATCAATATAAGTGATATGATATGGCCATCATCATCTTGTGCTTGTGATCTCCATCTCCGAAGCACCGTCATGATCACCATTGTCACCGGAGCGACACCTTAATCTCCATTGTAGCATCGTTGTCGTCTCGCCAATCTTATGCTTCTACGACTATCGCTACCGCTTAGTGATAAAGTAAAGCATTACAGGGCGATTGCATTGCATACAATAAAGCGACAACCATATGACTCCTGCCGGTTGCCGATAACTCGGTTACAAAACATGATCATCTCATACAATAAAATATAGCATCATGTCTTAACCATATCACATCACAACATGCCCTGCAAAAACAAGTTAGACATCCTCTACTTTGTTATTGCAAATATTACGTGGCTGCTACGGGCTTAGCAAGAACAATTCTTACCTACGCATCAAAACCACAAAGATAGTTTGTCAAGTTGGTGCTGTTTTAACCTTCGCAAGGACCGGGCGTAGCCACACTCGGTTCAACTAAAGTTGAAGAAACTGATACCCACTAGCCACCTTCGTGCAAAGCACGTCGGGAGAACCGGTCTCGCGTAAGCGTACACGTAATGTCGGTCCGGGCCGCTTCGTCCAACAATACGGCCGAACCAAAGTATGACATGCTGGTAAGCAGTATGACTTATATCGCCCACAACTCACTTGTGTTCTACTCGTGCATATGACATCTACGCATAAAACCAGGCTCGGATGCCACTGTTGGGGAACGTAGTAATTTCAAAATTTTCCTACGCACACGCAAGATCATGGTGATGCATAGCAACGAGAGGGGAGAGTGTTATCCACGTACCCTCGTAGACCGAAAGTGGAAGCATTAGCACAACGCGGTTGATGTAGTCATACGTCTTCACGATCCGACCGATCAAGTACCGAACGTACGACACCTCCGAGTTCAGCACTCGTTCAGCTCGATGACGTCACTGGAACTCCGATCCAGCCGAGTGTTGAGGGAGAGTTTCCAGCACGACGGCGTGGTGACGATGTTGATGTTCTACCGACGCAGGGCTTCGCCTAAGCACCGCTACAGTATTATCGAGGTGGACTATGGTGGAGGGGGCACCGCACGGTTGGGAGAGATCAACTGATCAATTTGTGTGTCTAGGGTGCCCCTTGCCCTCACATATAAAGGAGCAAGGGGAGGTGTGGCCGGCCAGGAGGAGGCGCCAGAGGAGTCCTACTCCTACCGGGAGTAGGACTCCCCTTTCCATGTTGGACTAGGAGAGAGAGGGGAAGAGGTGGAGGGAGGAAGGAAAGGGGGGGGTGACCTCTCCTTGTCCTATTCGGATCGGGGGGAGGGCGCTGCCCCGCCTGCCTCCTCCCTCTCTTCCACCAAGGCCCACTAAGGCCCATTAAGTTCCCGGGGGTTCCGGTAACCTCCCGGTACTCCGGAAAAATCCCGATTTCACCCGGAACACTTTCGATATCCAAACATAGGCTTCCAATATATCAATCTTCATGTCTCGACCATTTCGAGACTCCTCGTCATTTCGAGACTCCATGTCTTAACCATATCACATCCGGTACTCCGAATAACCTTCGGTACATCAAAACATATAAACTCATAATATAACTGTCATCGTAACGTTAAGCGTGCGGACCCTACGGGTTCGAGAACTATGTAGACATGACCGAGACACGTCTCCGGTCAATGAACAATAGCGAACCTTGATGTCTACTACACAACCTTCTTCTTGAAGACGTTGTTGGGCCTGCAAGTGCACATGTTTGTAGGACAATAGCAAATTTCCCTCAAGTGGATGACCTAAGGTTTATCAATCCGTGGGAGGCGTAGGATAAAGATGGTATCTCTCAAGCAACCCTGCAACCAAATAACAAAGAGTCTCTTGGGTCCCCAACACACCCAATACAATGGTAAATTGTATAGGTGCACTAGTTCGGCGAAGAGATGGTGATACAAGTGCAATATGGATGGTAGATATAAGTTTTTGTAATCTGAAAATATAAAAACAGTAAGGTAACAAGTAGTAAAAGTGAGCGTAAACGGTATTGCAATGATGGGAAACAAGGCCTAGGGTTCATACTTTCACTAGTGCAAGTTCTCTCAACAATAATAACATAGATAGATCATATAACAATCCTCAACATGCAACAAAGAGTCACTCCAAAGCCACTAATAGCGGAGAACAAACGTAGAGATTATGGTAGGGTACGAAACCACCTCAAAGCTATTCTTTCCAATCAATCCGTTGGGCTATTCCTGTAAGTGTCACAAACAGCCCTAGAGTTCGTACTAGAATAACACCTTAAGACACAAATCAACCAAAACCCTAATGTCACCTAGATACTCCATTGTCACCTCAAGTATCCGTGGGCATGATTATACGATATGCATCACACAATCTCAGATTCATCCAACCAACATAAAAGTACTTCAAAGAGTGCCCCAAAGTTTCTACCGAGAGTCAAGAACGTGTGCCAACCCCTATGCATAGGTTCATGGGAGGAACCCGCAAGTTGGTCACCAAAACATACATCAAGTGGCACATGATATCCCATTGTCACCACAGATAAACACGGCAAGACATACATCAAGTGTTCTCATAAAAGACTCAATCCGATAAGATGACTTCAAAGGGGAAACTCAATTCATCACAAGAGAGTAGAGGGGGAGAAACATCATAAGATCCAACTACAATAGCAAAGCTCGGGATACATCAAGATCATGCCATAGAGGGAACACGAGAGAGAACATGAGAGAGAGAGATCAAACACATAGCTACTGGTACATACCCTCAACCCCGAGGGTGAACTACTCCCTCCTCGTCATGGAGAGCGCCGGGATGATGAAGATGGCCACAGGTGAGGGTTCCCCCCTCCGGCAGGGTGCCGGGACAGGGTCCTGATTCGTTTTTGGTGGCTCTGGAGGTTTGCGGCGGCGGAACTCCCGATCTTATCTCTGTTCTGGAAGCTTTACGATACATAGGTATATATGGGTGTAGGGGGTACGTCTGTGGAGCTACGGGGGCCCCATGAGGCAGGGGGCGCGCCCTAGGGGGGTGGGCGCTCCCCCCACCCTCGTGAGCACCTCCCGTATCTTCTGACGTGGGGTCCAAGTCCATCAGGTGGGTTTCCTTCCAAAAATAACTTCTCAAGTTGATTTCGTTCCGTTTTGACTCTGTCTGATATTCCTTTTCCTCAAACACCTTGAAATAGGCATAAAACAAAGAATTGGCTGTGCCTCCGGTTAATAGGTTAGTCCCAAAAATAATATAATAGTGGATAATAAAGCCCAATATTGCCCAAAACAGTAGATAATATAGCATGGAGCAATCAAAAATATAGATACGTTGGAGACGTATCAAGCATCCCCAAGCTTAATTCACCTTTCGTCCTCGAGTAGGTAAATGATAAAAAAGATAATTTTTGATGCTAAGTGCTATTTGGCATAATTTCAATGTAATTCTTCTTAATTGTGGTATGAATATTCAGATCTGAAAGATTCAAGACAAAAGTTCATATTGACATAAAAATAATAATACTTCAAGCATACTAACTAAGCAATCATGTCTTCTCAAAATAACATGGCCAAAGAAAGTTATCCCTACAAAATCATATTGTCCGCTATGCTCTATCTTCACCACACAAAGTATTTAAATCATGCACAACCCCAATGACAAGCCAATCAATTGTTTCATACTTTTGACATTCTCAAAACTTTTTAAATCTTCACGCAATACATGAGCGTGAGCCATGGATATAGCACCATATGTGGAATAGAATGGTGGTTGTGGAGAAGACAAAAGGAGAAGATAGTCTCACATCAACTAGGCGAATCAACGGGCTATGGAGATTCCCATCAATAGATATCAATGTGAGTGAGTAGGGATTGCCATGCAATGGATGCACTAGAGCTATAAGTATATGACAGCTCAACAAAAAAAAAACTAAGTGGGTGTGCATCCAACTCGCTTGCTCACGAAGACCTAGGGCATTTTGAGGAAGCCCATCATTGGAATATACAAGCCAAGTTCTATAATGAAAAATTCCCACTAGTATATGAAAGTGACAAAATGAGAGACTCTCTATCATGAAGATCATGGTGCTACTTTGAAGCACAAGTGTGGTAAAAGGATAGTAACATTGTCCCTTCTTTTTTTCCTCCTTTTTATTTTTTATTTGGGCCTTTTCTCTTTTTTTGCCTCTTTTTTTATTTTTTTTATTTTTTTCGTCCGGAGTCTCATCCTGACTTGTGGGGGAATCATAGTCCCCATCATCATTTCCTCACTGGGACAATGCTCTAATAATGATGATCATCGCACTTTTATTTTTCTTACAACTCAACAATTACAACTCGATACTTAGAACAAAATATGACTCTATATGAATGCCTCCGTGATGTGTACCGGGATATGCAATGAATCAAGAGTGACATGTATGAAAGAATTATGAACGGTGGCTTTGCCACAAATATGATGTCAACAACATGTTCATGCTAGCAATATGACAATGATGGAGCGTGTCATAATAAACGGAACGGCGGAAAGTTGCATGGCAATATATCTCGGAATGGCTATGAAAATGCCATGATAGGTAGGTATGGTGGCTGTTTTGAGGAAGAATATGGTGGGTGTATGATATCGGCGAAAAGTGCACGGTATTAGAGAGGCTAGCAATGGTGGGAGGAAGAAGAGTGCGTATAATCCATGGACTCAACATTAGTCATAAAGAACTCATATACTTATTGCAAAAATCTAGAAGTTATCAAAGCAAAGTATTACGCGCATGCTCCTAGGGGATAGATTGGTAGGAAAAGACCATCGTCGTCCCCGACCGCCACTCATAAGGAAGACAATCAATAAATAAATCATGCTCCGACTTCATCACATAACGGTTCGCCATACGTGCATGCTACGGGAATCACAAACTTTAACACAAGTATCTCTCAAATTCACAACTACTCAACTAGCATGACTCTAATATCACCATCTTCATATCTCAAAACAATTATCAAGCATCAAACTTCGCATAGTATTCAACACACTCATAAGAATTCTTACAAATCTTGTATGCTTAGCATATTAGGATTATTTAAGCAAATTGCCATGCTATTTAAGACTCTCAAAATAATCTAAGTGAAGCATGAGAGTTCATCTATTTCTTTAGAATAAAACCACCATTCACTACTAGGGAAAACCCTATGCACAGAATGTTACCAGTAGCGCTGTACAAAATCAGACGCTACTGCTACTTAGTAGCAGCGCGCGTAAATAAACCGCGCCACTGCTATGACTTTAGCAAAGAGCGTGCATAGCAAAAAGCGTTGTCGCTATGTTTGAACTGGCGCACATGGCTAGCCCAACCTAGCGATGCGCCAGATAATCGCCCAAATACTACTACTCTCCTTAGTCAGAAGCGCTTACGTGTAAGGTGCTACCGCTAACGGAAATAAAATAAAGTGAAAACAAGTAG
Source organism: Aegilops bicornis (assembly GCA_021605145.1). NCBI lineage: Eukaryota > Viridiplantae > Streptophyta > Magnoliopsida > Poales > Poaceae > Aegilops > Aegilops bicornis. The sequence continues at coordinate 562,142,104 of CM038670.1, read as the reverse complement.
AAAAGTAAATGAAAATGAAATAAATAAAAAAGGAGAAAGTAAAAAAAATGTAAAGAAACATAAAATAAAAAATGGGAAAAATGAGAAAGGAATAGCGATGAAGGGTTTTAGGAAACGCTACAGAAGCTAACTTAGCTATAGCGCATTTTTGGAAACGCGCTACCGTTACGTTTCACTTAAACAGCGGTTTCCCCCCGCCCCCCGGCCACCACACTTCTTCCCCAAATCCCTCGCCCTCGCCACCATCTCCCCAATTCGCCGTCGCCCCACTTCGTCGCCGTCTCCTGCTGGCGTGGACGCCCGCAACCTCACCGTCTCCCCCCGAGGCCGTTGTCATCCTCACCGCCGCCGCCCGAGGCCGCCCTCAGCCTCACCGCCGTCACCCGAGGCCGCCCTCGACGTCACCGTCGGTGCCCTCCACCTCACCGCCGCCCGAGCCCGCCCAGGACCGCCGTTGCCCGTGCCCGAGCCCGCCCTCTCCGCCCCTGCCTCCGTCACCGAGCACCTCCCCGCCACCGTCTTTCCCCTCTCTGTAAGTCCCCCACTCCTCTCTCTCTGCATTTTAGAGAAAAAATTAGTAGAGCAAAAGTTTGTTTATAGCAAAAAATTTAGTTTAGAGCGAAGGATGTTAAGTAGTAGATGTTAGAGCAAAAATTAGTTTAGAGCAAAAAATTTGGTTTACAACAAAAGTTAGTTAGGGCAGTAGGGTTTAATTAGGGTAGATGTCGCTTGTATAGTATACAAATGATACTAGTAGATGTTAATTAGGTTAGGGCAATAGTGGTACTAGTAGATGTTAATTAGATGTTTTTCAGTTAGGGCACTAGAGTTTTGCTAGGTTAATTAGGTTAGTAGTGCTGCTAGTAGTAGTGGTACAGTAGGTTAATTAGGTGATGTTAAATGAATAACCTAAATGAATGAAATTAGTAGTTAACTGATTTTTTTTCCTTTCATCATTATAGAGCAGTAAAGTTAACTGAATTTTGTTCTACTAGTAGTTAAATGAATTTTCTTCTACACTTTGTTTTTGAATTAGCTTGTGAAATTTGGACATGTGGTTGCTCGTGTATATTTGGACATGTGTTGCGGTGTCGAAGAGGGATATTTGAACGCTGTTTCCAGGGAATGATGTTGAGTGGCCTATGTTTTGCCGGAATGTTGATCCATTTCTGTTTCGGCAAATTTCAGGTTCTCGATTTGTCCACTTTTTTAGCAAAGGTCATGCCGAAATTTTCCGTGAATTTCGGCATGACTTGTGCTACAAACTAGGACATATCGAGTGCCCGAGATTTGCCACACCAGGAAGGAGTCAACATTCCTGCAAAACAATAGGCCTTTTTTATGTCATTATTCATTTTATTAGGTCTAGAATTAATTGACTAGATTTAATCATAGGAAACATGGCTGGCAACGATGAAGGACGGGGTTCTGGTGATTATGACGACGCTCACCGGGCGGCGTATTTAATTTTTAGCCTTACCGATGATCAACCGATGTTGTTCTTTGGGCCACCGGTGGCATCGGGATCGAGACCGACACGCAGACCGGTGCGAGACTCGAGACCGACATCGATACCGGCGCCGAGATCGAGACCGATGCTGCCTCGGGGAGCGGAGCCGGTGTAGAACCGAAAGCAAAGAGGCAACGGCTTCCTAACAAACTCAGGACTACTAGACTGGTGGTCACAGAGGTGGACGACGGCATTTTTGAGCCAAAGGCGCCCGAGGAAGCGCGTCGATGCTACGGCAATCAAATAGGTTTCCGGTTTTCGAGCGACAGGCAGTAGTTAGTTTAGGTTCACGCTAATGCGAGAGAGGGATACGAACTCATGTACTCAAAGTGATAGCTCTTCTCGCGTATATCATTGTTTAGATGGATGACGATGTATTTGCAAGTAATCGAGACTTGTATCGCTATTTTCGAGATGATGACGAGAGACCACTTTGTGTTGGATGATGATTATGATGATGACATGATTTGATGAGACTAATTGTATGTATATGCTATGATTACATTTGTATGTGTATGATATGCTAGAGATTATTGTATAAAGCCTATTCAAATACAAAACAAATACAAAAAAAAATATGCAGGGGAAAAAACTAATAAAGCTAGTAGTAGCGAGGGGGGAAAATTTAGCAGTAGCGCCGCATTACCAGTAGCGCTTCCCAGTAAACAGCGCTGCAGATAATATCAGCAGCGCCCTTCTCTAAAGAGCGCTACAGCTATTCATGTATAGCAAGAAGGTGGGACAACAAAGCGCCATCATATATCGTTAGTCAGAAGCGCCTTATTAGTAGCGTCGTTCCCCGCGCTACTGAGAGGCCCAAAACCCGCACTGCTGCTAGGCTTTTCCCTAGTAGTGATTGTGCTCTAAAAGATATAAGTGAAGTACTAGAGCAAATGACAAATTACTCCAAAAGATATAAGTGAAGATCAATGAGCAGTCGAATAATTATGCAACTATGTGAAGACTCTCCCATTTAATAATTTCAGATCTTGGTACTTTATTCAAACAGCAAGCAAAGCAAAAGAAAATAAAATGACGCTCCAAGCAAAACACATATCATGTGGTGAATAAAAATATAGCTCCAAGTAAAGTTATCGATGAACGAAGACGAGAGATGGGATGCCTTCCGGGGCATCCCCAAGCTTAGGCTCTTGGTTATCCTTGAATATTACCTTGGGGTGCCTTGGGCATCCGCAAGCTTAGGCTCTTGCCACTCCTTATTCCATAGTCCATCGAATCTTTATCCAAAACTTGAAAACTTCACAACACAAAACTTAACAGAAAACTCATGAGCTCTGTTAGCGAAAGAACACAAAACACAACTTCAAGGTACTGTAATTAACTCATTCTTTATTTATATTGGTGTTAAACCTACTGTATTCTAACATCTCTATGGTTTATAAACTATTTTACTAGCCATAGATTCATCAAAATAAGCAAACAACACTTAAAAACAGAATCTGTCAAAAATAGAACAGTCTGTAGTAATCTGTAACTAACGCAAACTTATGGAACTCCAAAAATTCTAAAATAAATTGGTGGACCTGAGGGATTTTTCTAGTAATCATCTGCAAAAATAATCAACTAAATAGCACTTTCCAGTAAAAAGTTGAAGCTAATCTCGTGAGCGCTAAAGTTTATGTTTTCTACAGCATGATCATAAAGACTTCACCCAAGTCTCCCCAAAGGTTCTACTTGGCAAAAACACTAATTAAAACACAAAACCACATCTAAAAAGAGGCTAGATGAATTATTTATTCCTAAACAGAACCAAAAAGAAAGAAACTAAAATAAAATTGGGTTGCCTCCCAACAAGCGCTATCGTTTAACGCCCCTAGCTAGGCATTATGATTTCAATGATGCTCACATAAAAGATAAGAATTGAAACATAAAAAGAGCATCACGAAGAATATGACTAGCACATTTAAGTCTAACCCACTTCCTATGCATAGGGATTTTGTGAGCAAACAACTTATGGGAACAAGAATCAACTTGCATAGGAAGGTAAAACAAGCATAACTTCAAAACTTTAAGCACATAGATAGGAAACTTGATATTATTGTAATTCCTACAAGCATATAATTCCTCCCTCATAATAATTTTCAGTAGCATCATGAATGAATTCAACAATATAACCAGCACCTAAAGCATTCTTTTCATGATCTACAAGCATAGAAATTGTATTACTCTCCACATAAGCAAAATTCTTCTCATTCGGAATAGTAGTGGGAGCAAACTCAACAAAATAACTATCATATGATTGAGAATTAAGATCAAGATGACAATTTTCATGGTTATCATTATTCTTTAAAGCATATGTGTCATCACAATAATCATCATAGATAGGAGGCATGCTTTCATCATAGTAAATTTGCTCATCAAAGCTTGGGGGACAAAAATATCATCTTCATCAAACATAGCTTCCCCAAGCTTGTGGCTTTGCATATCATTAGCATCATGGATATTCAAGGAATTCATACAAACAACATTGCAATCATGCTCATCATTCAAAGATTTAGTGCCAAACATTTTAATGCATTCTTCTTCTAACACTTTGGCACAATTTTCCTTTCCATCATACTCACGAAAGATATTAAAAAGATGAAGCGTATGAGGTAAACTCAATTCCATTTTTTGTAGTTTTCTTTTATAAACTAAACTAGTGCTAAAACAAGAAACAAAAAGATTCGATTGCAAGATCTAAAGATATACCTTCACTTACCTAGCCTCCCCGAGAACGGGCGCGAGAAAAGAGCTTGATGTCTACTACACAACCTTCTTCTTGTAGACGTTGTTGGGCCTGCAAGTGCACATGTTTGTAGGATAGTAGCAAATTTCCTCAAGTGGATGACCTAAGGTTTATCAATCTGTGGAGGCGTAGGATGAAGATGGTCTCTCTCAAGCAACCCTGCATCCAAATAACAAAGAGTCTCTTGTGTCCCCAACACACCCAATACAATGGTAAATTGTATAGGTGCACTAGTTCGACGAAGAGATGGTGATACAAGTGCAATATGGATGGTAGATATAAATTTTTGTAATCTGAAAATATAAAAACAGCAAGGTAACAAGTGGTAAAAGTGAGCGTAAACGGTATTGCAATGATGGGAAACAAGGCCTAGGGTTCATACTTTCACTAGTGCAAGTTCTCTCAACAATAATAACATAGATAGATCATATAACAATCCCTCAACATGCAACAAAGAGTCACTCCAAAGCCACTAATAGTGGAGAACAAACGTAGAGATTATGGTAGGGTACGAAACCACCTCAAAGTTATTCTTTCCAACCAATCCGGTGGGCTATTCCTATAAGTGTCACAAACAGCCCTAGAGTTCGTACTAGAATAACACCTTAAGACACAAATCAACCAAAACCCTAATGTCACCTAGATACTCCATTGTCACCTCAAGTATCCGTGGGCATGATTATACGATATGCATCACACAATCTCAGATTCATCCAACCAACATAAAAGTACTTCAAAGAGTGCCCCAAAGTTTCTACCGGAGAGTCAAGAACGTGTGCCAACCCCTATGCATAGGTTCATGGGCGGAACCCGCAAGTTGGTCACCAAAACATACATCAAGTGGCACATGATATCTCATTGTCACCACAGATAAATACGGCAAGACATACATCAAGTGTTCTTATAAAAGACTCAATCCGATAAGATGACTTCAAAGGGGAAACTCAATTCATCACAAGAGAGTAGAGGGGGAGAAACATCATAAGATCCAACTACAATAGCAAAGCTCGGGATACATCAAGATCGTGCCATAGAGGGAACACGAGAGAGAACACGAGAGAGAGAGAGATAGAGAGAGAGAGATCAAACACATAGCTACTGGTACATACCCTCAGCCCCGAGGGTGAACAACTCCCTCCTCGTCATGGAGAGCGCCGAGATGATGAAGATGGCCACAGGTGAGGGTTACCCCCTCCGGCAGGGTGCCGGAACAGGGTCCCGATTGGTTTTTGGTGGCTCTGGAGGTTTGCGGCGGCGGAACTACCGATCTAATCTCTGTTCTGGAAGTTTTACGATACGTAGGTATATATGGGTGCAGTGCGTCGGTGGAGCTACGGGGGCCCCACGAGGCAGAGGGCGCGCCCTAGGGGTGGGTGCCCCCACCCTCGTGAGCACCTCCTGTATCTTCCGACGTGGGGTCCAAGTCCATCGTGTGGGTTTCCTTCCAAAAATAACTTCTCAAGTTGATTTCGTTCGCTTTGACTCCGTCGATATTCCTTTTCCTCGAAACACGAAATAGGCATAAAACAAAGAATCTGGGTTGGGCCTCCGGTTAATAGGTTAGTCCCAAAAATAATATCAAAGTGGATAATAAAGCCCAATATTGCCCAAAACAGTAGATAATATAGCATGGAGCAATAAAAAATTATAGATACGTTGGAGACGTATCAAACCTGGATGCTCATATTGGTTCCCACATATTCTACGAAGATCTTTATCGGTCAGACCGCATAACAACATACGTTGTTCCCTTTGTCATCGGTATGTTACTTGCCCGAGATTCGATCGTCGGTATCTCCATACCTAGTTCAATCTCGTTACCGCAAGTCTCTTTACTCGCTCGTAATACATCATCCCACAACTAACTCATTAGTTGCAATGCTTGCAAGGCTTAAGTGATGTGCATTACCGAGAGGGCCCAGAGATACCTCTCCGACAATCGGAGTGACAAATCCTAATCTCAAAATACGCCAACCCAACATGTACCTTCGGAGACACCTGTAGAGCACCTTTATAATCACCCTGTTACGTTGTGATGTTTGGTAGCACACAAAGTGTTCCTCCGGTAAACGGGAGTTGCATAATCTCATAGTCGTAGGAACTTGTATAAGTCATGAAGAAAGCAATAGCAACATACTAAACGATCGTGTGCTAAGCTAACGGAATGGGTCATGTCAACCACATCATTCTCCTAATGATGTGATCCCGTTAATCAAATGACAACCCATGTCAATGGCTAGGAAACATAACCATCTTTGATTAACGAGCTAGTTAAGTAGAGGCATACTAGTGACACTCTGTTTGTCTATGTATTCACACATGTATCATGTTTCCTATTAATACAATTCTAGCATGAATAATAAACATTTATCATGATATAAGGAAATAAATAATAACTTTATGATTGCCTCTAGGGCATATTTCCTTCACCGCACACGGCTAGGAATAGATGTTGTGTGTTCTAGCGCCCCCCCCCCCCACATATATATAGGTTGGAGGGGAGGAGAGGCATCCATGGGGCGCTCCAAGTAGGCCGAATCCTACTTGGGGTTTCTCCCCAATTCGCACCCCTTACCATATTTCATCGGAGAGAAAAGGGAAGGGGAAGACAGAAAGGAAAGGGGGGGGGGGCGAACCCCCATAATTCCTTATCCAATTCGGCCTCCTGCCTAAGGGGGGCGCACCACCCCTTGTTGGCTGGTGTGCTCCCCTCTTATGGCCCATATGGCCCATATCTTCCCCCAGGGGTTCCGGTAACCCCCCCCCCCGGTACTTCGATAAATACCCGATACTATCCGGAACACTTCCGGTGTCCGAATACTATCATCCTATATATCAATCTTTACCTCTCGACCATTTTGAGACTCCTCATCATGTTCGTGATCTCATCCGAGACTCCGAACAACATTCGGTCACCAAATCACATAACTCATATAATACTAAATCGTCATCGAACGTTAAGCGTGCGGACCCTACAGGTTCGAGAACTATGTAAACATGACCGAGACACCTCTCCGGTCAATAACCAATAGCGGAACCTGGATGCTCATATTGGCTCCTACATATTTTACGAAGATCTTTATCGGTCGAACTGTTATGACAACATACATTATTCCCTTTGTCATCAGTATGTTACTTGCCCGAGATTCGATCGTTGGTATCCACATACCTAGTTCAATCTCGTTAACGGCAAGTCTCTTTACTCATTCCGTGATGCATTATCCTGTAACTAACTCATTAGTCACTTTTCTTGCAAGGCTTCTTATAATGTGCATTACCAAGAGGGCCCAGAGATACCTCTCCGATACTCAGAGTGACAAATCCTAATCTCGATCTATGCCAACCCAACAAACACCTTTGGATATACCTGTAGGAGATCTTTATGATCATCCAGTTATGTTGTGACGTTTGATAGCACATAAGGCATTCCTCCGGTATTCGAGAGTTGCATAATCTCATAGTCGAAGGAATATGTATTTGACATGAAGAAAGCAATAGCAATAAAACTGAAAGCTCAATATGCTAGGCTAACGGATGGGTCTTGTCCATCACATCATTCTCCTAATGATGTGATCCCATTACCAAATGACAACTCATGTCCATGGTCAGGAAACCTTAAACATCTTTGATCAACGAGCTAGTCAAGTACAGGCTCACTAGGGACACAATGTTTGTCTATGTATTCAACATGTATTCAGGTTTACGATCAATACAATTATAGCATGAATAATAAGCATTTATCATGAATAAGGAAATATAAAATAACAACTTTACTATTGCCTCTAGGGCATATTTCCTTCAGTCTCCCACTTGCACTAGAATCAATAATCTAGATTACATTGTAATGATTCTAACACCCATGGAGTCTTGGTGCTGACCATGTTTTGCTCGTGGAAGAGGCTTAGTCAACGAGTCTTCTACATTCAGATCCGTATGTATTTTGCAAATCTCTATGTCTCCATCCTTGACTTGATCATGGATGGAGTTGAAGCGTCTCTTGATGTGCTTGGTTCTTTTGTGAAATCTGGATTCCTTCGCTAAGGCAATTGCTCTAGTATTGTCACAAAAGATTTTCATTGGACCTGATGCACTAGATATTACACATATGAACTCCTTCATCCAGACTCCTTCATTTGCTGCTTCCGAAGCAGCTATGTACTCCGCTTCACACGTAGATCCCGCCACGATGCTCTGCTTGGAACTGCACCAACTGACAGCTCCACTATTCAATATAAATATGTATTCGGTTTGTGACTTAGAGTCATCCAAATCAGTGTCAAAACTAGCATCGACGTAACCATTTACGACGAGCTCCTTGTCACCTTCATAAACGAGAAACATATCCTTGTAACACAGGCAAGAACCCTTTCTTTGACTGATCCATTTTGAACTTCTTCAAAACTTTATCAAGGTATGTGCTTTGTGAAAGTCCTATCAAGCATCTTGATCTATCTCTATAGATCCTGATGCCCAATATATAAGCAGCTTCACCGGGGTCTTTCATTGAAAAACTTTTATTCAAGTATCCTTTTATGCTATCCAGAAATTCTACATCATTTCCAATCAATAATATGTCATCCACATATAATATTAGAAATGCTATAGAGCTCCCACTCACTTTCTTGTAAATACAGGTTTCTCTAGAAGTCTGTATAAAACCATATGCTTTGATCACCTCATCCAAGCGTATATTCCAACTCCGAGATGCTTGCACCAGTCCATAAATGGATCGCTGGAGCTTGCACACTTTGTTAGCAACTTTAGGATCGACAAAACCTTCTGGTTGCATCATATAAAACTCTTCTTTAAGAAATCCATTAAGGAATGCAGTTTTGATGTCCATTTGTCAGATTTCATAATCATAAAACGCAACAATTGCTAACATGATTCGGACAGACTTAAGCATCGCTACGGGTGAGAAAGTCTCATCGTAGTCAACTCCTTGAACTTGTCAAAAACCTTTCGCAACAGGTCGAGCTTTGTATATAGTAACATTACATCAGCGTCAGTCTTCTTCTTGAAGATCCATTTATTCTCTATGGCTCGCCGATCATCGCGCAAGTCAACCAAAGTACACACTTTGTTCTCATACATGGATCCTATCTCAGATTTCATGGCCTCAAGTCATTTATCAGAATATGGGCTCATCATAGCTTCTTCATAGTTCGTAGGTTCGTCATGGTCTAGTAACATGACTTATAGAACAGGATTACCGTACCACTCTGGTGCGGAACGTGCTCTGCTTGACCTACGAGGTTCGGTAGTAACTTCATCTGAAGTTTCATGATCATCATCATTAGCTTCCTCTCTAGTTGGTGTAGGCATCACGAGAACGGTTTTCTGTGATGAGCTACTTTACAGTTCGAGAGAAGGTACAATTACCTCATTAAGTTCTACTTTCCTCCCACTCACTTCTTTCGAGAGAAACTCCTTCTCTAGAAAGTTTCCATTCTTGGCAACAAAGATTTTGCCTTCGGATCTGTGGTAGAAGGTGTACCCAATTGTTTCCTTAGAGTATCCTATGAAGATGCACTTCTCTGATTTGGGTTCGAGTTTATCAGGCTGAAGCCTTTTGACATAACTGTTGCAACCCCAAACTTTAAGAAATGATAGCTTAGGTTTCTTGCCAAACCACAGTTCATACGGTGTCGTCTCAACGGATTTAGACGGTGCCCTATTTAACGTGAATGCAGCTGTCTCTAATGCATAACCCGAAAATGATAGTGGTAAATCGGTAAGAGACATCATATATCGCACCATATCTAATAAAGTACGGTTACGACGTTCAGACACACAATTACGTTGTCGTGTTCACTACAAAAAAATACACTTCTGTGATGATACGTGTTTGTCACAGTGGGTCACGTTTTTTGTCATGCATGTACATCCATGACGATTTTATGACAGAATTAAGATAGTCATACTTATGATGTCGTAGAAGTGTTCCATGACATTACCAAAATTATCATCACGAAAGTGTCCACTTCCATGACGATAAATCGCGCGTCATAGAAGTGCTTTCGTCAAGGGTGACCGACACGTGGCATCCACCGTAACGGGCCGCCTTAAGCTATCGGGTTCCGGTTTGGATCCGATAACCCGTTAACAGCCCGGACCTATGGCGATTTTCCACGTGTAAAATTCTCATTCGCCGACGAACCACTTGTCGGCTCAGCGTTGGGACAGATGTCAACCGTTCGTTTGACAAGAATCGCCAATGAAACGTTGACACGTGGGACGGCCCAATAGAGGCCCATATAGGTTTAAAAGCCGGCCTAGGAACAGGCCCACAAGATTTCGTCAGATCTAATGGGCCGGCCCGTTAACAGGCTAACATTTTCTGGACCAAATTATAGCCCACATCAGATACGGGTCGTTAAATGACTGCAATATTCTAGGCCAGTTTACGGCCCATATCAGATCTGGCCCGTTAACAACCTGCAATAGTTTGGGCCAAATTACGGTCCACACCTGATCTGACCCGTTAACTGACTTTCATTTCTTGGGCCAAATTACGGCCCATAACAGATACGACCCTTTTAACAGCTACTGTGCCACGCCCATTGGCGGCGTGATTTGCTCTTCGGACTCTTAATGGCCCGTTTAACAGTTCGGCCCGATATTAGTTTCAGCCTGTCAACGGCCCTGTCTACATATGTGCCTCTTTGGGCCCGGTTTCACTTTTGGCCATTTAAAGGCCCGAGTTGCACCTGGGCCTAATTATGGTCCGTAGTTACTTTCGGCCATTTAAAGGCCCGAGTTGCACCTGGGCTTAATTATGGTCTGTAGTTACTTTCGGTCTCTTAACAGCCCGTAGTCTTCGTGGATACATTCTAGCCCAAACTGCCTATCGGCCCGTTAAAGGCCCTTGAGAGTGTTGGGCCTAATTTAGGCCCGTTATACATGGTCTACTTCCCGCCCGTCATGTAATTGGGTTAGCTAAGGCCCAAAAAAAATTCACCCTGTTAATGGTCCATCACCCGAATGGGCCAATAATGGGCCGATTTATATTACAGCACGCTGTCGGCCCGTGATTTGTTCGCCACAATTAAGGCTGAACCTAGTTTTTAATCTGTTAAAAGCCTATTTAATTTTTGGGCCCAATTAAGGCAAGCAGTTTACTCGGCTTTAAAGGCCCGAAACTAATAGTGGGCCAGATTAAGACTAAACCTAACTAATGGCCCAAGATGATTGTAGGCCCACGGTTCGGCCCGTACTAGCGATTGGCGACCGACCAGGTTTGGTACAAAAATTATTATTTTATAAACCTAACCTATTGGCTCATTGCGCACTGATCGAAGATTACGACCTTTTCTCAGAGCGACGACAGCAGAAATAGCAAATAAATTACAACATCGTGACGTAGAATAAACCTAGATTATACAACAAAGAAATTACAACATATTATATCCCCTGAGCATCAAAGTTCGTCGCCAATGATAATAATGGGCAACCAGACATCTGATTACATAAACTGGGCAGGTCGCCACCAGTGGAAGTTAACAGGCGGACAAACAGAACCGACGACACTTCAAGACAGCTCAAGAAAGGTTAGCCCGGCCCAGGATTTGCAGCGCAAGCAGCTTAGCAACCTGATGAGACTGCGCTTCTTTGGCGCTTATATCCACCAACTTAAGCTGCATAGCATCAATAGACGTGATGTACTTACGATTAATCTTGCATAGAGATTGGAGTTCTAGTCAGATTTGAGCGGAAGCATGTCTTTCTGCTTGAATTTCAGACTGAAGAAGTCGAACAGATTCGGGCGGCGACTTCATCGAGCTTGTGTCACTGAGTAAGTTTGACACTACATCAAGATATGACTTCGTGGTTGTATCCCTACCGTCAAGATGTGTTGCCTTCTTCTCTGGAATATGTGTTAGACGTACAAACAATGGGTTCATCTCACTATCATTGTGGTAGTTCCTCCTAGCAGTAGTGCTGTCACCCTGAAAGAGAAACAAGTAGGTACATGTCGGTGTCAAAACCGGCGGATCTCGGGTAGGGGGTCCCGAACTATGCGTCTAAGGTCGATTGTAACAGGAGACAGGGGACACGATGTTTACCCAGGTTCGGGCCCTCTCTATGGAGGTAATACCCTACTTCCTGCTTGATTGATCTTGATGAATATGAGTATTACAAGAGTTGATCTACCACAAGATCGTAATGGCTAAACCCTAGAAGTCTAGCCTGTATGACTATGGTAATGAGTCTCTCCCCTTCCGGACTAAGTCCTCCGGTTTGTATAGACACCGGGAGGATCTAGGGTTACACCAGGTTGGTTACAAAGGAAAAGAATCTACATATTTGGTCGCCAAGCTTGCCTTCCATGCCAAGGAGAGTCCTATCCGGACACGGGTGCAGTCTTCAATCTTCGTATCTTCACAGCCCATTAGTCCGGCCCATGGCTAATGAATCGGACGCCTGAGGACCCTTAGTCCAGACTCCCTCAAGAGCCCTGAACCTGGCTTCAATGACGAGGAGTCCGGCGCGCAGATTTGTCTTCGACATTGCAAGGCGGGTTCCCTTCTTTCCGAACTCCAAGATAGTCTTTGGACGTGATGATTGTATCTGGACCTGTAACACACACCACACACAACCGCAGAGAGAATATAATATTCCACGGGTCCAATCAGCTGACAACTTTTTACCACGTGACATCACGTCTGCCCGGTCATAATTTTGGACCGTTTTGTTCTACCGTTCCACATTCCGAAACGCGGTTGCCATTGGCACGTCTTGTCAAAGCAAAGATCGTGTCCCCTTATCGCGGGATTCTCATCAATACGGGCGTGGGTAACCCAACCATGCCGTTTACACAGGCCTTGGGAATAGGCGAGTTTCAAGGCAAATGGGGAGGTGTTCAATATTCACTGCCTTTATAAGGGGATAAGGATTCCCTTCTTATCCCACACCTTCTTTCTCCGCCCTTCCGATCTTGAGCTCCAGCGCCCAAGTTCTCATCTTCTTCCCACTCAAGCTAGCAGTCAACCATGTCCAGATCCGGAGGCCAGGGCAAGTGGATGGTGTAGGACCTTGAGAAGAGGTGTCTAGAGGGGGGGGGTGATTAGACACTAAGTACCAAAGTTGCAGTTTTTAAGTTTCTTTAAACTTTGAGTGGAGTTTAGGCACAAGTTTAACGTTCACAACATATAGCAAGCAAGCATGCAAAGAGTATATGAGCAGCGGAAAATAAAGCATGCAACTTGCAAGAATGTAAAGGGAAGGGATTGGAGGATTCAAACGCAATTTGGAGACACGAATGTCTTTGGCGTGGTTCCGATAGGTGGTGCTATCGTACATCCACGTTGATGGAGACTTCAACCCACGAAGGGTAGCAGTTCTTGTGAGTCCACGGAGGGCTCCACCCACGAAGGGTCCACGAAGAAGCAACCTTGTCTATCCCACCATGGCCGTCGCCCACGAAGGACTTGCCTCACTAGCGGTAGATCTTCACGAAGTAGGCGATCTCCTTGCCCTTACAAACTCCTTGGTTCAATTCCACAATCTTGTCGGAGGCTCCCAAGTGACACCTAGCCAATCTAGGAGACACCACTCTCCAAGAAGTAACAAATGGTGTGTTGATGATGAACTCCTTGCTCTTGTGCTTCAAATGATAGTCTCCCCAACACTCAACTCTCTCTCATAGGATTTGGATCTGGTGGAAAGAGGGTTTGAGTGGAAAGCAACTTGGGGAAGGCTAGAGATCAAGATTCATATGGTAGGAATGGAATATCTTAGCCTCAACACATGAGTAGGTAGTTCTCTCTCGTAAATAGGATCTTTGGAAGTGTAGGTTCGGTCTGGTGGCTCTCTCCACGAATGAAGAGGAGGTGGAGGGGTATATATAGCCTCCACACAAAATCTAACCGTTACACACAATCTACCAAACTCGGTGGGACCGAATCGTTAAACTCGGTCAGACCGATTTAGCAAATAATGTGACCGTTAGGGTTTTCGATGGGACCGGAATGCAGCTCGGTGGGACAGATTCGGTTAGGGTTAGGGCATAACGTAATCTCGGTAAGACCGATTACACAAACTCGGTGGGACCGATTTTGGTAATAAGCTTTCTAGAGAGTTGGTCAGGCAAACTCGGTTTGACCGATTATCAAACTCGGTGGGACCGATTTTGATAATAAGTTAACCAGAGAGTTTTCATTGTAATCTCGGTAGTACCGATTGCTCAAACTCGGTGAAACCGATTTTGATAATGGACATACACAGAGAGATTACAATCCCATCTCGGTGAGACCGAGATCCCTATCTATGAGACCGATTTGCCTAGGGCTTGTGGCAGTGGCTAAGACATCCAAACTCGGTGGCGCCGGATAGAAAGAATCAGTGGGGCCGAGTTTGACTTTAGGTTTAGGACATATGTGTGGAAGTGGGAAAGTAGTTGAGGGTATTTGGAGCATATGACTAAGCACATGAAGCAAGAGGCTCATTAAGCAACACCTCATCCCTTCTTGATAGTATTGGCTTTTCCTATAGAATCAATGTGATCTTGGATCACTAAAATGTAAAATGAAGAGTCTTGAGCTTGAAGCTTGAGCCAATCCTTTGTCCTTAGCATCTTGAAGGAGTTCCCACATCCTTTAGTCCATGCCACTCCATTTTTGAACTTATCTGAAATATACTAGATAAAAGTGTTAGTCCAACAAGAGATATGTTGTCATTAATTACCAAAACCACCTAGGGAGCACTTGTGCTTTCAATCTCCCTTTTTGGTAATTGATGGCAACATACATCAAAGCTTTAGATAAAGATATAAAGAATAGCAAGTAAAGCTTTGGAAAGACATGTAACAAGCATAGGCTCCCCCTACATGTATGTAATCATGTGAATATGAAATATAGAAGCATGTGATAGCATAACCATGATAGAGCAGGCACTGTGTTACATGTATCTTGGCTATATGCATCAGAGCAAAAAGTATTAAAGAGAATACCTTCATGCCCATGAGTCCTTCTTGCAAACAGTATGTACATCAGCAAGAATTCCTCATACACATGATTGTGATGCATATACTTACCTTGTGGTCTTGAGTTGGCTTAGGATGGAATGAACCTGCATAAACAAGGTTAGATAACACAGATGCATCTACTAGCCAGAGCAAAATGTAAGAAACCACAAGAATACCAAGACTGGGATGACATGTAGAGAGTGAGTACTAAGTACCACATTGGATTAGACATGTCCCCAAGAGTAAAGATATGCAATGAATTTAAATGATCTCTTTCCCTTAGATGTCTTGCTCCCCCTGAATCTAACATGGGATACTGGGAGAAGATAGGGAACAGAAATTCAGAGCTGAAGGAAAAATAGAGCTGAAAGATATGAATGATGATCAGAGCTAAAGTTCAGAGCTAATGTACGCTAATGCAAAATTTAGCACAACAGATCATATGAACATGTCTCTCCCCTCAAGAAGACATGTGTACATCTCTCCTCTTGAACACCAAGCATCTGGGATCCTTGAGAAATACTTTCTACTAGTATTCTCTCCCCACAGAATCTCTCTCTCCCCACAAGGATCTCTCTCTCCTTCTCTGATGTGATCTCTCTCTCTAAACGATAAGCTTTGATGTGATCTCTCTCTCCCCCTTTGACATCAATTTCCAAGAAGGGCTTGATAAAGATGTAATTTCTCTCTCCCCCTCTGGAATTTGTCGTGAATGGGTTTGATCCCTTGGTCACAACATAAAGCAATGATAAAAATGTGATGCTTGTAGAGGACAAGATTCATTGAGTGGAGCTGGATCAGAAGAAACACAGAATATGTGGCAAAAAGTTTTTCCTGTTATGAAATCGGTGGCACCGAGTGGTATGCTTGATTAAAGAAAAGATTGATTGGTCCGAAAATAACACATCGGTTGAACCAAGTTCATCACAGAGAAAACACTTGTCACCTCAGCTCACTAGACTAGTAAGATCTCACAAAGATTTGCAAGGAATTAACTGAAAGATATGCAAGGAATTAGATGCAGACAATGCAGAGAAAACAGAAAGAAATCTAGATGAAGTTTTTTTTGTTTGAAAAGGGAAACACAAATGCATGAGACAAATGCAAAAACTCAGAAAAGAACACAGGAGAACTTCATCTAGAGATGGTCGGCGACAAAGTCACCTATGTTAGAGTATATTGACTTAGGAGTCAAGTGAGATCACTTGATCATAGGCCATACTCATCGTTTAAGCTCAAAATGGGGTTTCCATTTTTCGTTTAAGCATCTTGATGTATTCACATCTTGTCGAGTTGCTTTAACTCATGACTCGGAGTAAAGCTTCTCTAAGATGGAATAACATACCTTGGTTGGTGGTGTTGTCCATGTAGTTGAACTTGCGTGGGTTGCTCAAGGTTGATGTAGCTCATCAAGAATTTGGGGCACCACTTGGAATTTGAGTCCATCTACCTACATGGGTTAGTTCTTGCAAGGAAGAGCACTTGTATATCCAAAAATGACAATCATGAAACTCAACATATAATTTGTCAAAGGATATGTTTGAATGGTTTCGTGCTTCCTTGTCTTCAACCACCTTGTGTAGAGACTTGGTGATGTAGAGATTGCTCAAGATATGAGTAGGTTTCAACCTCATGGAATTTGATTCAACCAAGTACCTACATGGGTTAGATAACATCTAAGATACAAATATATCCAAGACATAAGTTTTTCATCATAAGAGAAATATCAAGGATTAGTCATAAGCTCATGTCTTGCATGTATCCAATGGAGTTTCTACTCCAAGTTTGAAGCATCAATGATGTTCAATTCTCCTCTTAACCTGCAAAACACTTTCTCATCAAGAGGTTTAGTGAATATATCCGCTAATTGCTTTTCGGTGCGAACATGCTTAAGATCAATATCACCCTTAGCAACATGATCTCAAATGAAATGATGACGAACTTCAATATGCTTAGTTCGAGAATGTTGCACAGGATTATGACCAATTTTGGTAGCACTTTCATGATCACAAAGCAATGGAACATGTCTCACATATATCCCATAATCTTTAAGAGTTTGGGTCATCCAAAGTAATTGAGCACAACATGAACCAGCGGCAATATATTCAGCTTCTGTGGATAAGGATACCGAGTTTTGTTTCTTGGAGGACCAAGACACAAGAGATCTACCAAGAAATTGACAAGTACCAAGTGGACTTTCTATGAACCTTGTCTCCGCATAGTCCGAGTCGGAATAGCCAACAAGATCGAAAGAGGCCCTCTTAGGATACCAAATGCCAAAATTTGGTGTATGGATTAAGTATCTCACTATCCTTTTCACGGCCTTAAGATGACATTCTTTAGGGGCAGCTTGATATCGTGCACACATGCACACACTTAGCATAATATCGGGATGTGAAGCACATAGATATAACAATGAACCAATCATAGAGCGATAAACCTTTTGATCAACCGTTCACCATCTTTGGTTAAGTCAAGATGTCCACTAATAGGCATGGGTGTAGTCATACCTTTGCATTCTTGCATATTGAACTTCTTGAATAAGTCCTTGGTGTACTTTTGTTTGCGAGACAAAAGTACCTTCCTTAGTTTGCTTAATTTGCAAACCAAGAAAGAATTTGAGTTCACTCATCATAGACATCTCAAACTTCTCCGACATTAGCTTCCCAAACTTTTCACTAAAATGAGGGTTAGTTGAACCAAATATAATATCATCAACATAAATTTGGCACACAAAGAGTTCACCATTAACCCTTTTAGTAAAAAGAGTAGAATCAATTTTCCCAATTTCAAAGCCTTTTTCAATAAGGAACTTGGTCAAGCATTTATACCATGCTCTAGGAGCTTGTTTAAGTCCATAAAGAGCTTTGTGAAGTTTGTAAACATGATTGGGTTTCTTAGGATTAACAAAGTCGGAGGTTGTTTAACATAAACTTCCTCCTCTATTTCACCATTTAGAAAAGCACTTTTAATGTCCATTTGGTACAAGGTGATATCATGGTGATTAGCATAGGCAAGTAAGATGCGAATGGACTCAATTCTAGCAACGGGGGCGTAAGTCTCACCATAGTCCATACCTTCGACTTGTGTGTAGCCTTGGGCGATTTAGACGTGCTTTGTTGCGTAATTACTTGTCCATCTTCATCTTGCTTGTTGCGAAACACCCATTTGGTACCGATGATGTTGTGGTTGTTGTCGGGCTTCTCAACCAATGTCCAAACTTGGTTCCTCTCAAAGTTGTGTAGCTCTTCATGCATAGCATTTATCCAATCCGGATCTTCCAATGCTTCTTCGACCTTCATAGGTTCAATGCTAGAGATGAAAGAATAGTTTTCACAAAAGTTAGCTAAAAGAGTTTTAGAGCGCAGTGATTCTCCGGTTTGAATATCATTGTAGATTTGCTCGACGGGATGGTCTTTAGCAATTCTTGCTCGAACTCGTGAAAGCTTTTGCTTGGGTCTTCGTTGAACATCTTGTTCTTCTTCTTGGCCTTCTTCATTGTTGGCGTTGTCGTTCTCTTGTCGTGGTGGAGAAGGAGGTTGTTGACGTTCATCTTGATGCACTTCCTCGCTTTTCTTCATCTTGGTGTGTCCCACTAGTGGATGCTTCCGTATCAACTCTTGGTTCACCTTGTCGTGAAGTAGAAGCTTCCACTTGACGGACGAGGTACTCTCCTTCACCTCCGTTGGACGGACCTTGCCAATAGACAAGTCTTGGATTGCTTCCAAGGATCTTTGTCTCCTACATCAAGCGGCAATTGCTCTACTTGCGAGCCGTTAGATTCATCAAACTTCACATCTACCGTCTCTTCAACCTTTCGGGTGAAATTGTTGTAGACACGGTAAGTGTGAGAGTTTGAGCCATAACCTAGTAGGAAACCTTCATGAGACTTAGGAGCAAATTTAGAACGACGATGCTTATCAAGAATGTAGCACTTTGAGCCAAATACTCGAAAGTATCCAACTTGGGGTTTGTTACCGTGAGTAGCTCGTATGCCGTCTTGCCGAGTAGCTTGTGAAGATACAAGCGATTTGTTGCATGACAAGCTGTCTCAACCGCTTCGCCCAAAAGTGCTTGGCGTCTTGTACTCATCAAGCATCGTTCTCGCCATTTCGATGAGCGTCCGGTTCTTCCTCTCAACCACTCCATTTTGTTGTGGTTTGTACGTAACCGAGAACTCGTGTGAAATCCCTTCTTCGTCAAGAAAGGTGTCCACATTTGCGTTCTTGAACTCCGTTCCGTTGTCGCTGCGAACCTTCTTGATCTTCACTTCAAATTGGTTTTGGGCCTTCCTAGCGAAGTTTTTGAAGATATTTTGGACCTGCGATTTATCATCGAGAAAGAACACCCACGTAAATCTGGAAAAATCATCAACTATAACTAGACCAAAAGAATTTCCACCGAGACTCTTGTAAGAGTTGGGACCAAAGAGATCCGTGTGAAGTAGCTCGAGTGGCCTCTTCGTGGTCATGATGTTCTTCACGGGATGCCTTCCTCCAACCTGTTTACACCTTGACAAGCACTGCAAAGTCTATCCTTATCAAATATGACATCATTAACTCCAAGGATGATTCCCCTTAATAAGCTTGTCAAGGTTTCGCATACCAACATGACCTAATCGTCTATGCCATAACCAGCCTTTTTGAGGATTTAGCAATGAAGCAAGTTTTAGGTTGAGCCTTTTTAGTGAAATCAACAATGTATAGATCACCTCTACGCACACCAAGAAGACCATTTTATGATTATCTCGACGAAACACTTGGCAATCTACTTGATCAAATAGAACATTGAAACTGAAATCAGCAAGTCTAGATATCTTTGAAAGTAAGTTGTAACCAAGAGATTCAACGAGCATAACATTTTGTATGGAGCTATCGTGTGATATGGCCACCTTCGAGGCCAACCACCTTACCCTTTGAGTTGTCACCGAAAGTGACATACTTTCGAGGACTATCATTATCGCAAGCTCACGAAACATGTCTTTATCTCCGGTCATGTGATCGGTACATACACTATCAAGAACCCATTCCTTTCCTCGACATATATCCCGAAGATTTGCCATAAGACCAAAATGTCTCATTGCATCATCAAGATCGAAGTCACTATCATCATCCTCATCATAGTATCCATGTTCAACATCGTCATGTGGTGGATCAAATCCTAGAGAGGGTGATTCATTAGAATGAGTTTGACAATAATCTTGTCTATGAATTCTTATAGCTTCGGAAATAATGTCACTAATAATACCAACATTTCCTTTGGCACGCATAAGGTTTGTAAGCTCAAATAGACGATCACCAAACATAGGATCACTAGTATTCATCTTACTCAAAGCAATAGACTTATAGAGAATTTCATCTAGATTTTTCAAGGAATAATCTGGAAATCGTTCCTCAAGAAATTTCCATATAGTGTAGGCACACTCAAAAGTAGGCAAGATTCTAATCAAGTTTCTAGGCAAGCCTCTAGTGATAAGATTAACAGTTCTAAGATTTCTAGTCATGTCAATAGCTTCATCAAGGGTAGGATGCATAGGATCAACATGAGGTGCACAAGGGCTAGCAATGTACTTGTTAAAATGATATTGATTGAAAATAACAAGCATCTCATTTTTCCACTCACGAAAATACTCTCCATCAAGAATAGGCACTCTATGTCTAAGACTCCCCAAAGTAGACTCATCCATCTTCCTCCAATGGTGATTAAACCAAGGCAATGGAGACCAAAGCTCTGATACCACTTGTAGGACCTTGAGAAGAGGTGTCTAGAGGGGGATGATTAGACACTAAGTACCAAAGTTGCAGTTTTTAAGTTTCTTTAAAGTTTGAGTGGAGATTAGGCACAAGTTTAACGTTCACAACATATAGCAAGCAAGCATGCAAAGAGTATATGAGCAGCGGAAAATAAAGCATGCAACTTGCAAGAATGTAAAGGGAAGGGATTGGAGGATTCAAACACAATTTGGAGACACGGATGTTTTTGGCGTGGTTCCGATAGGTGGTGCTATCGTACATCCACGTTGATGGAGACTTCAACCCACGAAGGGTAACGGTTGCGCGAGTACACGGAGGGCTCCACCCACGTAGGGTCCACGAATAAGCAACCTTGTCTATCCCACCATGGCCGTCGCCCATGAAGGACTTGCCTAACTAGCGGTAGATCTTCACGAAGTAGGCGATCTCCTTGCCCTTACAAACTCCTTGGTTCAATTCCACAATCTTGTCGGAGGCTCCCAAGTGACACCTAGCCAATCTAGGAGACACCACTCTCCAAGAAGTAACAAATGGTGCGTTGATGATGAACTCCTTGCTCTTGTGCTTCAAATGATAGTCTCCCCAACACTCAACTCTTTCTCATAGGATTTGGATCTGGTGGAAAGAGGGTTTGAGTGGAAAGCAACTTGGGGAAGGCTAGAGATCAAGATTCATATGGTAGGAATGGAATATCTTGGCCTCAACACATGAGTAGGTAGTTCTCTCTCGTAAATAGGATGCTTTGGAAGTGTAGGTTCGTTCTGATGGCTCTCTCCATGAATGAAGAGGAGGTGGAGGGGTATATATAGCCTCCACACAAAATCTAACTGTTACACACAATTTTCCAAACTCAGTGGGACCGAATCATTAAACTCGGTCAAACCGATTTAGCAAATAATGTGACTGTTAGGGTTTTCGGTGGGACCGGAATGCAACTCGGTGGGACCGATTCGGTTAGGGTTAGGGCATAATGTAATCTCAGTAAGACCGATTACACAAACTCGGTGGGCCCGATTTTGGTAATAAGCCTTCCCGCGAGTTGGTCAGGCAAACTCGGTTTGACCGATTATCAAACTCGGTGGGACCGATTTTGATAATAAGTTAACCAGAGAGTTTGCATTGTAATCTCGGTAGTGTCGATTGCTCAAACTCGGTGAAACCGATTTTGATAATGGACATACACAGAGAGATTACAATCCCATCTCGGTGAGACCGATTTACCTAGGGTTTGTGGCGGTGGCTAAGACATCCAAACTCGATGGCGCCGGATAGAAAGAATTAGTGGGGCTGAGTTTGACTTTAGGTTTCGGACATATGTGTGGAAGTGGGAAAGTAGTTGAGGGTATTTGGAGCATATCACTAAGCACATGAAGCAAGAGGCTCATTAAGCAACACTTCATCCCTTCTTGATAGTATTGGCTTTTCCTATAGACTCAATGTGATCTTGGATCACTAAAATGTAAAATGAAGAGTCTTGAGCTTGAAGCTTGAGCCAATCCTTTGTCCTTAGCATCTTGAAGGAGTTCCCACATCCTTTAGTCCATGCCACTCCATTGTTGAACTTATCTGAAACATACTAGATAAAAGTGTTAGTCCAACAAGACATATGTTGTCATTAATTACCAAAACCACCTAGGGAGCACTTGTGCTTTCAGATGGCTTCCTCCGTTAAGGAGAAGGATATTACTGAGCTTCGGGCGGCCGGGTACTTGGCGAAGGAAATCGCCCGCCGCCTTCCATCCTAGGGGCAAATCGTCCCCACGCCGAAGCCCAACGAGAGGGTGGTATTTATCCCTCATTTATTCCGCGGGCTAGTGTTTCCTCTACACCCTTTCGTTCGCGGGCTGATGTACTACTACGGGATAGACTTTCAAGATATATCTCTGAACTCTTTCCTCAACATCTCGGCATTCATCGTCGTTTGTGAGGCCTTCCTCCGCATTCAACCCCACTTCGGGCTGTGGCTCAAGGTCTTCAACGTGAAGCCGAAGGTGGTGGATGGCCAGCACGCGGAGTGCGGAGGGGCCATGGTGAGTAAGTTGTCCAATGTCTCCTGGCCGAAAGGCACTTTCGTGGGGACTGTCAAGGAATGGCAGAAACAATGGTTCTACATTACAGAACCCCGTGGCACCAACTGGGCCGCGGCTGCCGAATTCAACCTCGGTGCCCCAATGTTGCTCACCTCATGGGTCGAGAAGAGCCCGAACTGGTGTTCGTCGGACGAGCTGATAGCATTGCAGATGCGCGTTCAAAGTATGGTGGACAAGGATGTCAAACTTGTCGATATAATCCAGGTGATGCTAGTTCGCCGGATTCTTCCGTGCCAAAGCCGAAGCCCCCCTCTATGGAAGTTCAATCCGAAGAAGCACCATACTCTAAAGAGGCTCTTCGAGACCACTCACGAAGGCGCCTGGAAGTTGCTCTTTAAGGGCAACGAGAAGCCGCCGGCCACAGATTCAGACCGTGGACACGACATTAACCATCTCGCCGACGAGGTATGTTATTTTTTAATGCATCCCCTACTTGCCTGTTTCGAGGATGATGTCTGAGCTTTCATCATTGCTTCTTCAGGACTGGATGGAGAGGGCGAACCGGATCCAGTGTCCGGCTCTGCTGCCTGAAGAACCAGTCATCCCGCGTTTAGTGAAGATGCTGGTGCCGGCACCCTATAAGGCGCCGGAGAAGAAGGCCGAGAAGAAGGCCAAGGGGGCCAAAAGTGGGCCCCATCGCAAGGGTGCTTCAGACATGACGTCCGAAGACGAAGAGACCCATTCCTCCGTCCCTGAGGATGACGGCGAGGAAGGGGACGAGGAGGAGGAGAACAACCATCCCCCCGAGGAGGGAAAGAAGAAGAGGACGACTTCCATGAATCTGGAGGCGGAAACGCCCAAGAAGGGGAAGAGCGCCCTTGCGGTCCACATCGTGTGGGACGTTGGCAGCAGTCCGAAGCGACGCCCCCGCACTAAGCCCCGGGCGGCATCGTAAGTGCTAAGACTCGTACATGCCCATAGATCTAACCTTTCCTCCTTGTCGAATTGACGCGATCAGTCATGTTATTACAGTCCGACCCACGACAGCTCCCAGCGATCCTTATCAAGAGGTTCGTTGGACCCGAGGGAGATGGCCAGCGAGACACCGCCAGCCGCTTACTCTCCCAAGGCCAAAGGGGACGACGAGGTGCTCTCCCAACGGACCTTCCTAGGCCGGGGAGAGTCTCGAGAAGCGCCCGAAGGCGAAGACCCCGTCGCCGGACACCAGGGGGAACCAATCCCCCGAGAGACTGGGAAGGAGGGTCGTACTTAGTTCGGCCCTCAACCGGACTTGATTCGGGAGACTGATACGACTCTGGAATCCGGCACGCCACCTCCTTCAAAAGAAGGGGGTATGCCTATTCCACCAGTGACCCCTGTCCAAACAGGGGCACCAGATGATCTGCTGGAAGCGCTACGAGGCACTTCCGTTGTGGATGAGCATCGTGTTCTTATGGGCACAGTGATTGAAAGGGTTCAGTCTGCCAAGCGCGGACTAACCGAAGCCTGCAGCACCCTGCTGACAGGTTTTGAGGTAAGCGACGCAAAAAGAGAACATCCCCATATAGACAGTAGCCCCTGAGACACTGTCCGGTGTTTGGAAAGGAAAGCCGGACAGAGGATCATTCCTGTATTGCAGGGGACTAACTAAATTTGTCTGGAATGCGAATGCAGGCGTCACTGCTGGTCACGGGCTCACGTGCTGCCGAAGTCTCCGACCTTAAGCGGAGACTGGAGCAGGCCGAGGAGGAGCTCGGCCAGGTGAAGAGGCAGCTCCAGGAGAATCAAGGTATGTAATAACCCATGAAGTATTTAAAAAGAGTGGGATGATATGTATTGACCGAAGTCTCTTGATATAAATAGGGGCAACGACCGAGGTCGAGGCCCTGGAAAAGGCCCTGGACGAAGCCGAGGAGAAGGCCGTCAAGGAGCAGGCTGCCCGTAAGAAGCTCAAGGCCCGGGTTGGCGAGGTACAACAAGAGCTCCGTGACGCGGTGAAGAAGTGCGAGACCTTGGAGCGTGACGCGTCGTCCAAAGAGGCCGAACTCTCCAAGGCTCGTCAGAGCGCGGAGACGGCTAGGAATGAGGCTCAGGGCACCCTCCAAGAGGTCCAGGAGGCAAGGAAGATTGTGGCAGGTAAGGCATTCAGTATGCAAAGCAAATATGCGGAGAGGAGGTATCTTTTACTAACCCGGATTCGGAGATCTCCAGGGGCTTTTGCTGATTTGCCGTGAAGTGTGTCCGACGCCGCGGAGTTCTTCCGAGCCGAAGAAGGGAGTTTTACGGAGAAGCTA
Organism: Aegilops bicornis; assembly: GCA_021605145.1. Classification (NCBI taxonomy): domain Eukaryota; kingdom Viridiplantae; phylum Streptophyta; class Magnoliopsida; order Poales; family Poaceae; genus Aegilops; species Aegilops bicornis. Next base: position 562,116,802 of record CM038670.1, on the reverse strand, counting down.
TTCTGGTCGCAATATCTTGTGCCAGAGCATCCCGTGTCCTTCACCGATCAGCTGAAACAGCTGGTGGAGCTGCATAGGGTGGCCGAACTAGCCATGAAGGATTTCATAATCCGGCTGTGGCCAGCCGAAGCTATGCCCGACAGCTACTTCAGACTCGTGAGGCGGATGGTGGACGCCTGTCCTCGGCTGGATATCGCCAAGTGATCGGCCTATATTGAGGGTGCTCGTATGGCCTTCGCCCGTTGCAATATGTGGTGGGTGAAGATGAATGCCGTCGATCTGGCCCGAGGGCCGCCATAGGGCAAGGAGCACCGCACACCCGAGCGCTATTTTGCGGATGTCCTGGAGGGGTCTCGTATTGTAGCAGCGCAGTGTGGGCAGGACATTATTTTCGAATGAATACATTCGTGTTGTCTTTGCCTTGTATGATGAAACAAGGTCAGTTTGTAATATAATTTTTGTTATGTTTTTATTTTTTCCTCCTGTGCGGCCGTGTTGTATGGAATCTGAGGGTTGGCCAGTCATCGGCTTCTGCCCCCACGTGGGTAGTACGGGGTTGTTCGGGATGGAATCTAAACAATCTTGATCCAATTGTATGGTCCTTGAAGGAGTTGTTTAGCGCAACGAACCAGGCAATCGGACTATGCGGCTTAAACACCCTCACTTAGCCATAGGAGTTTTACAATAAAACATAGGTGCGACCCCTAGTTTTTCGAACCAGAGTGCTATGAGCGTCTGATTGGGAAGTACCGATCCTTCGCATAATGCGAAAAAAATCTCTAACAATTTCCAACCTCTCGAACAGCTGACCGGCTCTCGCTGTATCATGACAGTCAGTTTTCGGCTTTCTCTACTGAGGTGCTCCTTTGGATAAACCAGGGCACAATCGCAGCAGTTCTCCCTTTACTACCTTAGCCGATATAGCAGACCGTAAGGTAGCAAGCACAGGAGCCGAGCAACCCAACTATTGACCAAAGACATGATTCAGAGCCAATGCATATAATGCTAAATTCGGGGTGCCGAACTGAAAAGTGTTCGGACTTTTATCGCCATGTTGTGGGGTACTATAAAGCCCCTGGCAAATATGAAACATACCAAAGCGTACGGGTGCTAAAAGATAAATTATTAAAGGAAAACAGAAAGAACGCAGAGGTGATATCTTGGGCCCTTAAACTTGAGCAACAAGTTGTTTCCATTATAATTGGGTTAATGCATCAAAGCACATTAATACAAATGGTGCGATAAGCAGCCGGCTGTTTAACATGACATGACCAGAGGCGAGCTGCGTGTGGGTCCTGACAATAGGTAGAGTGACCTCTAGAACTTCCCCTATACGTATGTGCTTCTTGCCATTCTGGTGTTTTTATCCTTCTACAGGACTGATAATTAGGCCGTCCAAGAAGGCCTATGTAAAAGAAACCTGAAAAAGGAAAAAGGAAATAGTAAAAGTATTTGTGTGTCCGGGATTGGTCAAGCCGAACTGTGGATCATAAGATTTCTGTGACTCCGTCGATGCCCATGGGATTTTGAGTGCGTAATTATGTACGCTGGTACGAATGCCACTGCCCGATCGGGGCTGGGACGGAGTCCAAATTGCTAGTCGATCTCTTGATGAGCCGCGCTGTCCTAGTGCAGCGTAGTACGGACCCTCTTTATGATGTCCCGGGGCTCGGTAGACGGATTACGGTTTTGCTTGAAAAGGTCGCTCTGGACTTCTGCTGCTAGGGCGGCGGTGTGCTCTTCTGTTCGGAGGGAGCGTTCCGTGTTTCCGTTGACCGTTATGACGCTGCGTGGACCAGGCATCTTGAGCTTAAGATAAGCATAGTGCGGCACCGCAATGAACCGAGCGAATGTCGTTCGTCCGAGCAGTGCGTGATAACCACTGCGGAATGGGACGATGTCAAAGATTAACTCCTCACTTCGGAAGTTGTTGGGGGATCCAAAGACAACCTCTAGTGTGATTGAGCCCGTACAGCGGGC